>WNWU01000054.1:5559073-5606413 GCA_012654045.1 Ptyas mucosa
ATCTATCTATCTATCTATCTATCTATCTATCTATCTATCTATCTATCATCTCTCTCTCTCTCCTGCCCATCTTACCATAGGGTAACTCTGGACATCTTACAGTTATATCTAAGCTAAAACATATAACGTTAAAATCAAACTTTAAAACCAAAGACACATGGGGAAGGTGGGGGCAGAATGGGGGGAGGTGGGATCCTTTATTACTCAATCAACCACCTCCATTGCGCTGTTCCCTCACTGGGGCCCCAAGCCTTCTGGCAAAGCCACATCTTTAGGCCCTTACGAAAAAAGAGGAGCGTTGGGGCCAACCTCACATCGGGAGGGGGGAGAAAGATGTTCCAGAGGGCAGGAGCAACAGCAGAGAAGGCCGTAATCCCTAAAAGGTGGCCATAAACCTTCAACATTTGAAGGTATACCATCCTTGCATGGGTGTATGCTTAGGTATTTGGGGCACAATGTGGCCTCAGAAGCTCTACCCTTTTGTGCATATGCAATGTTATAACACACATAGAAAAGGGGCGTGTGTTGTGACACCATGATGTTCTGATGCTGCTTTCATCATTCTGTGTCTAGCCATCCACTCTTGCACCCAAAGCACCCAATTTCCATTGAGATCCTCAAGCGTTCTGTTGAATTCACTCTATTTAATCTAACTATAGATAGCACAAAATTTTTGACCTGCGCTGTCTGGCCAGTTCACCCTTGCAGAAGATTGAAGAGAGTGGTAAAAGAATTTTGACTGGTCAGAAAAAGATGGGCAAGGATAAAGAATGAAAGCAAAAAGATTGATTCCTGCCCCAAGATGCTTACCTTTTTTTTTAATGCTGGGGAGTGTCATGATCAGAAAGCAAATTGAGGCAATGGGGGACTGGAAAAAGAAATATTTCAGCTATATTTTCAGAAGCAGAGAACAATTAGAGAAGTGTTTTTCACACTTGGCAACTTTAAGATGTGTGGACTTCAATTCCCAGAGCTCCAGTGTAAATGGGCATGCATCTCAGTTGTTCACATGAAAACTGGGCTTTTGTTTGTTCAATATTTTTGCATGAATTTCCAATCTCCAATTTTTCTCCAGCCTGAATGACAAGCTGCCACCTCTTAGCACCCTTCACTTTGAACCTAGGTTTACTTATTTGTGTAAATGAAAAATGAAAGAGATTGAGAAATTTATTTCTAAACATCTCAACAGGTAAGAGATCAGAATAAGGTAATGATATTGAGTGGAACATTAGGAAAATCTTTCTAATGGTAATAGAAAGGATAGGCTCCCTTTTGCTGCATGTCTAAGCACATGTTGGAGATGCTAGACTTTGTATCTCTGCACTGAGCATGGGGTTAGATCTGATGGTCTCAATCAACCATGTGCAAGCTGGGATCCTGAAGTATCACAATCAGCTCCACTTCCACTCATATCTCTGCCAGATGAGCAAGAAAGATTTAGTAATCCACATAATTTCAAGATCTAGTATATCTTGTTTTGGAAATCATATGATGTTCTTAGACTAGAGGACTCTATTCTTGGGGCCATAAAGAATTATTTCAACAGCCCCCATCACTTTAACCCACATCCTAAGCAGAGAAAGAGTCTGGAATTCAAAGTGAAAGATATCCCAGCCTAATCCAAAACTCAAACCATCTGTTCTCTTTTAATAACGCACACACTATTTCCTCATGGCTGCAACAGAAATCATCATCATCATCATCATCATCATCATCATCATCCAAAGAACAAGTCTTATTCCCCTTCTTAACCGCAAGTGAATGAATCTGAGTGCAGAATGGAGAACCAGGAGCCGGTAAGAGATTTTTATGGGAAAAACAGCATGTGCAGAAAGCAGCAAAGATCTAAGCAGAGATTTCTATATAGCCCAGGGGAGGGGAGGGGCAGGGGGGAGAGTCATAAAGAGAGACAAATGGAAACTCTCTTTTTTTGAGAGGGGGGCCTCCTCACACATCTTAGGCAAACCCACTCAGCTGCATCTGATCCTGTTTGTGACAAGGAAACACAAAGCCTCTTCCCTTTGCTTTTGTCAGCCGTCAGTGAGAAGCCTTCGGCATAGTTTGGGCAGTGGAGAGCATCTTGGGGTGGGGGTGGGGGAGAAGGGTGGACTGCTGGTCACTTACCCACGGGCATCAGCACTGGAAGCAGGAAGCAGCAGGGAAGGAAATGCCAGAGCCACTGGAGCTTCATGGCCGAAAGCAAAGCTGAGCTAGAGAGAGTAAGAAAGGAGGCAAAACCAGAGAAAGAATAGCTGGCAAGCGGAGGGGAGGAGAAAGGGGGATCTTGATTGGTTTAGCGTTGGCAACTTGGTATCTAAGGAACAGGAAGATGCAGAGGTGGCTAAAAAGCTCGGTGGCAGCAGGAGACCAACTGTTTTCAGGGGCACAAGCTGTGCATTTTAATTCCCACCTCCTACTATTCAGAAGGAAAACTCTCGCCCCTGTAGAATCAGCAGAATGGTCCAGCCATTCCTGCATCCCTTTCCATTTGTGGGAGTGATGGATGCTTCAGAGCAGAATCCTTGCCAAGCCTTGTTGTTTTGAGGGGCAAATTGAAAGGTTGCTTTGATGACGCTGTGCTTGGCATAGCCCAAATAGAGTTCTCTTGAGCGTGCAACATAAACCTGCTTCCATTTTAGCAGCCTTTTAGATATGGGCTGTATTGCTTTCTTGTTCTGGAATCAAGTTACAGGTTTGTAGAAATGTATTTTAGTTCCAGAGTGGGTGACTATAAACTTCAAATGGAAGGACTCTGATCAACCTTCCAGCACTTCTATCCCTTTGATGCCAGTTATCAGGACTGTGATTCCCTTGGGGCAGAATCCTACCTTTTACACTTATTGTATGCTATCAAATTCAGCATGAGTTAACAGTGCTTTCTAACTAAAATGTGTAGTCTATATCAAATTAAGCTCAATTTCAGGTGACTACATGAACACTTCCCTATAGTTTTTTGGAAAGTCCCACAGACTTTGCCTTCTTCAGTTTTACTTCTTAATCTAATTTGCAGTCTTAAGGTTTTAGGTGGTATCCCTTCCCCTTTAATCAGATCTGATCACCCTTTCCTTTTCAAAAGTAAACTTGCTGCTGACCTGTTCTGTGGGCACTTTCAAATATTCTCAGTAGCCTGTAACATTATCACATCAATACAAAAGTACAGCAGGATTTAACCTGAAAAGGTAAATGCTTGACCCAAACAGCTTATTACCATCTATATTACCAACCAATGGAACAGAAGTTGCCTTCAGAAGTTGTGGGAACTTCATCACTGGAAGCTTTCAAGGAGAGACTGGACTGCCTGTCAGAAATGGTGTAGGGTCTCCTGCTTGGTTGGAGGGGTTAGACTAGATCAGTGATGGCTAACCTTTTTGTCATTGCGTGTCAACAAAATAATGCAATGCGCACACGACCCCCTGCATGCTCCCCCGTGCATAAGCGTATGGCCCCCATGTGTGCCCCGCCCCCACATTTGTGTGTGACCCCATGCATGCCCCCCACTCCCCGCATGTGTGCATCTTCTCCACTCATGCATGCATCACCCCCCCATGCATGCATGTCTCCCAAATGCATCCCACCTCCAGGCATGCATGGCAAAGACCAGAAAACCAGCTGGCAAGGGGGAGGTGCGTGCGCCTGTGTGGTGGAGCTGAGCTGGGGCAATGGTTCGCGTGCCCACAGAGTGGGCTCTGTGTGCCACATGTGGCACATGTGCCATAGATTTGCCATCACAGGACTAGATGATCTACAAGGTCCCTTCCAACTCTGTTACTCTGTTAAATAACATTTTATCTGTAGGGGAAATGAGTAAGAGCAGATGGGAGATAGGAAGTGAATATAGCAATCCCTTGTGTTGATGTTGGTCCCACAGAGTCATCACAGAGACAAGCAATGATAAAGACCTCTGACAACATTGCCTTCACCGTCAGGGGCATTCAGGGGTCCATTGGGGTAGATGCTAGTTTCTTCAACTTCTTTACCAGTTTTAAAGAAATTCATCACAACTTCTAGGCTATTGTTTTTATTTTAATATATGCTCCATTTTCTTATCACAAAATTGTGCCTTTTTGCACAATTTTCCATTTTCTTTGGCATATCCTGATTCAAAAATGTAAAGATGTCTTTATGTGATCCTAAGTATTTATTTCTGCCTTTTAAAGCAGGATTGGTAACCAGTTTTCCCTTGTGGATGTTTTATTGTTCTAAAATAGGGAAGAACTACCCACAGATCATGGGCCATTTTTCTTTTTCATATTTAACATTTATATTAGGTTGTAAGATAAAATACAAAATACAAAAGTAAATAGGAAGACACAGTGGGGGGAAAGGGGGAGAGAAAATGAGGAGAAACTGTGGAAAAGAAAAAAAAAAGAAATGTTGACTTCCAACTCCCTCTGTTGCAGTAAAAAAAAGCATTAACATCAAATCACAACTTATTGTTTTCCATAATAATATAAACTAGCCATTTCTATAAAAAGATATCAATCTAATCGGT
Organism: Ptyas mucosa; assembly: GCA_012654045.1. NCBI lineage: Eukaryota > Metazoa > Chordata > Lepidosauria > Squamata > Colubridae > Ptyas > Ptyas mucosa. The sequence goes on from WNWU01000054.1 coordinate 5,563,566, forward strand.
AAAACCCAAAATCAGAGTTCTATTTTTTTCCCACTTCAAGCACAAAGTTAAGATGTTTACATGTGGAAACAAAGGTACTTATATTCTTCCCTTTAACCAAAATGGTCAATTTAACCATTTCTGCCAACTCCATCAGCTTCTGTAGCCATTCTTCCATGGAAGTGTCCTTGCATTTTTGTGAGTATAATAATCTTGCTGCTGTCAACATATATAATAACCAAGTTCCACATTTTTTCTTGAAGTCTTTTTCCATTAAACCCAAAAGAAAAGTTTCTGGTTTCACATTTATATTTGTTTTAAGAATTTTCTGTATTATAATATGAATCTTACTCCAAAATTTCTTTGCTTTATTACATGTCAACCATAAATGATAAAAAGTTCCTTCTTTGCTTTTACACTTCTAACATTCATTTGAAATACCTTTATATATTCTGGATAATTTATCCGGTGTTGAATTCCGATGATACGTCATCTTATAAAAATTTTCTTTTAAATTATAGTTTAGTGTAAATTTTAAACCTTTCATCCACACATTTTCCCATTGTTCCTGGGCCATTTTTCTAAAGCTCACGAAGATACTTAAACTCAGCAGTGCAATTTTTTTCCCATTTTGATCAAAATAAGAATGCAAGTAGGTGTGTTATAAACCTTCACTAAGTGAGTGGGCTAGAAGAATACTGTAAAGACCAGGAAAAAGAGCTGAAGAATCTTACGTGGGAAATGCTGGGTAGGTCCTCCAACAGCAAAAAAGGAGGGGGGGGGCTGTGTTGACATAAGTTCCACAACATATGGTCCATCCCCCTCTTTAGGTGTGAAGGCAAAGGGACATATTGGACTTCACTGTTTGAGACGGAGCTTGCTTCAGAAGGTGGGATGAGATGCTTTGCCAACTCCTGGAGTGGATTCCTTGGCAAGCCATTTCAGAGGAAAGGTGTTTCAAAATCAGTTTGGAGTTGTCTGGGGACAGTAAATCTCTTGCAGTGGGCTGCTACCACAGGACCTATAAAGAAAGCAGCTAGCTATCTCAGCTAGATTGACCCAATTCCCTAACATTGCTGGCCCCCAAGATTTTCTCCTGAGTGAACAAGCCAACACATGTGCAGTGATGTTCTGATTAGAGAAAAATAACTTCAAGGAGAGCTCCAGGCAATTGCCTTGCGGGCAGGAGAGGTGGGGGAGGCAGTTATAATAATAGCTGGGGATCTGTGGGTGGGTGAAGCATGCCGTGGCTGGCTCCAGATGGGTCTATATCAAATCAGTTTTGGACTATACAGCAAGTACAGCTTTGCAGATTTTACTAGCATTGAAGCCTAAAAGCCTAGTTAATTTATATGCTCAGGGTATTTTGACGTAAGTCCTTAAGGCCAAAGAGGCTGGCTTTATATAAAAGCCATATTAATGTTTTTGCTATTTTGCTTTTGTTGGTGTTCTTTTCATATTTTTATTTATTTTATTTTATTTTTATTTTATTTCCAACTTATATACCACCCTTCTCCCTGAGGACTCAGGGCGGTGAACAGCCAGAATTAAAAAACATACAATACAAATATTAAAACAATTAATATATATATAAATTTGGCTCCAATTTTAAAAATAACAAACCAATTTAAAACGTCTAAAATTACTTCTTAAACCAGCCCGGCTTGTTGGAAAAAATGGGTTTTAAGGGCACAGCGGAAGGCACTGAGGTCTTGAGTTCTCCTTATCTCTGGGGGCAACTGATTCCAGAGGGTAGGTGCCCCCACAGAGAAGGCTCTCCCCCTGGGGGTCACCAGCCTACATTGTTTGGCTGATGGCACCCTGAGGAGGCCCTCTCTGTGGGAGTGCATGGGTCGGTGGGAGGTCATTTGTGGCAGTAGGCGGTCTTGCAGATAACTAGGCCCTATGCCATGGAGCGTTTTAAAGGTGATGACCAACACCTTGAAGCGCACCCAGAAGACCACCGGGAGCCAGCGCATCACGCGCAGGAGTGGTGTTACATGGGAGCGCCATGTTGCTCCTGTCACTACCCGCGCGGCTGCATTCTGGACCAGTTGGAGCCCCATGTAGAGAGCGTTGCAGTAGTCAAGGCGAGAGGTGACAAGGGCGTGAGTGACTGTGCACAGGGAATCCCGATCAAGAAAGGGCTGCAACTGGCGAATCATAAATTGTAACACCTGTAGGTCAGTATTACTGGGGCTATTGGAGGGCATCCTTAGGTCCTTAGACCAAACACATCTTTATCTGAATCATATAGAGGTTGTGAAGCACCTTTTTTCTCTTTGAAACCAAGTGACTACTTTTGATGATCATGATCACATCTTTGCCCTATCTTTCCTCTGTTAGGTTGACTCCACCACTGTGTGAATACAGCTCTTGGATAAATTGAAAACCTTGCCCATTCCCATTGAAGAATTGCAGTGCAGAACTGTGTTCATACATTCAATAAATATATGCTTAGGCCAAAAGGAAATTTAGTAATAGTCTTCAAATTCCTGAAAGGTTGGCATGCAGAAGGTGGAGCAGAGTTTTCCAATCAGTAGTACGCAGATTTCAGCCAAATGGTTGGAGAAAACTTTCTCCCAGTGAAAGTTCAACAGGAAAACATTCTACAGCATACATTTCCATTAACAATTACTTTATTTGATTTAAAAAGCTGTTATATAAGAATGTTTTTTAAAAAAACACTCTAGAGGAGAAAATGCATATTTTGTTTTGCAGCAGTTAAGATGCTGGACTTTGGGGAAACCCAGGTTCAAGACTCCACTCAATCATGAAGCTCAGTGGGTTACTTTGGGACAGTAACTCCCTCACCACCATCCCAAGCTGTGGTTTGCTGAAATGTTTGTTAATATTTGTGTTCAGTTTGGGTGTGCTTTTACTTTTGGTGGTAGTAATTTTGGACAAAGGAACAAGGAAGAAGATATAAGTAGTTTGTCAGATTTTAAAACTTGTTTAATTTGTAATATAGATTTCCAGTATTTCGGGTGGCAGTTAATTTTTATTTCATGTTGTCATCCAGTTATACACACACACACTTTTGTTGGGTATGATTAAGAAAGTACAATTTTAAAAAAATCCACTGTAGGTGTTTGGCAAACTTTTAAAAACAGAGTAACATGGGATAGGTTTGTATTTGTTTGCTAGTTCTGCTGGTTTTAAAGATCTTTCTAAAGCAGTGCCTTCCTTGTGGTCCTAGTTTGTCATATTCCAAGGTGCCGGTTCTTCATGGCTGCTGGTGAAGCCTGGGGCAGAAATCTTTTCTTAACCCTCTTTGATGTCAAAGAAAGGCTGCTGCCCTGAATCTCTGGCTGAGTCTCTGTATCTTTAGTGTAGGTTGCTGCACATGGCCACCATGAATCCTAGGTAACTCTGATAGAACTCATCATATTGAGCTCTCGCACTTTATCAGGTGGATATACTTCTGGGCTTGCACTAAATAATGCATATTTTTCTTTCTTCGTCTCCCTTCGGATTATCTCTGTTTATATTCATCTTGTTTAACCAGCAATTATGACATTTTATTTGAAGCAGCATTTTAATCAGTTGCTTATCTTCATGTTATCATTGAATAAGCTTTATTCTCCAGGCCTGCTGGAACAGCCTTCCCTCCCAAGTTCTGCAGAAAAGTTGTGCCGGAATTCTTCAGCCACAAGAAGCTGAAAAAAGTTCTTTCTTCTCTTATTTTACTTTGCTGCCCAAGAGCAATTGATCACTCCTATATTGACTGTCTTGCCGTGCAAAATCCTTGAGGTTATGTTAAACAGTCATTGGAAGATACAATTTCAGGAGTAACTCTTTTCTTTAACCAGTTGTTCGAATGAGAAAGAAACTTGTTGGTGCAGTTTTCAGGTATTCAGGTTCAGGCTATTGTCCTGTTCCCTTAAATTTCTGTAGCTACATACTGAAAATACTCTGAATACCTGGAAATATATAATGTTAGTATTGTTGAATACAAAATGACCATTGATTTCATTGTGCTAATTTATACTCCACTTTCCTACGGGTTTCTTTGGTAGCAAATGACCCCAATTTTGCATACATTTGTACTCGTATTTCATTACTTGTTCTCAAAGTATTATAGCTCCAAAGTTGTTGTATTGCTAATAAATGCATTATTCATTTCATTCTATAATATTATATATACTAGGAGAAGGGGAAGGGAATTTACATGAATATAATATTTTCCTGTCTGTTTATTAAAAGAATGAATAGATCATACATGATTGTTGACATTCCTTTCCCATGTGCATCTTCTGGGAAATGCGGTCCTTGTAAAAATATATGAATGATCACTGCTCATTTTATAATTATCAAAACATCCTCAAATGTAAACAGTCCTTCAGGCTATGACTTGATGGGAATCCATCTCACAAAGGTTTATGACACCAGCCAATCATTGTGTCAGGCCTGGAAGCCATCTTTAGTATCTTGTAATGGGACATTTCAAGCAGGAAGAAGAATGCCAGAGAACGGGACATGTTTTCCTGATTCCAATGTCCACATACTCAAGATGAAACTTGGATATGATATTGTGAGCTTTTCTTAATATTCTTTCCATATATAAAATGATTCACTATTGTGTCATGACACATTCCTTGCAAATGAGATGTTCGTGAAGCAGAACGTTTACTCTGGTCACTCTTCTTAAATAATATATAGATTTTTGATTCATTGAGTTTCCCTTTCCATTGCATTAATTGATCCAAAGTTTAATGATGAAGATGAGAAAGACCACCAGCACACAGACTAGCAAAGTAGCAACAGCAGTAACAGCTACAATGATAGCCAAAAAGGATTCTGAAAATCAAATAGGAGGACAATTAGAAAAGGAGAATGAAACATCACAACATTATTGTCAAAATGAGACTGAGTGGCGTAGGAGGCTAATGCCTCCTACTAAGGCAGCATTTAACATCCAGCTGCCTACAATTACTGCGAGTTCTAATGTCACCAGGCTCAAGGTTGACTCAGCCTTCCATACTTTCTAAGGTGGGTAAAATGAGGACCCAGTTTGTGGGGGCAATAAGCTGACTTTGTATAAAATACCGGTATACAAAAGTATGAAGGCTATTGCTTAACGCATTGTAAGCTGCCCCGAGTCTCCGGAGAAGGGTGGCATATAAATAAATTTTTTTTTAAAAAATAGATATTTTAGGGTGGGTGAACTTTGCAAAGAGAATTCAATGTATCACCCAACTGCATTAATAAGGCTATTATACTACTTTATATTATAAAAGAACTGCAAATTCTCCAAATCAAACTAAACATTAATAAGCATAGCTGCACTTCATATGTGACAAAGAACCAGCTTGCTTCACATTTTCCAAGCAGAATATTACATTAATATGATCTGAAACTGGCTCTGAAGAGCATATGACATCTGAGGGTATAAGCATCTATTATTTGATTATACCCCACCACGAGCTTACAATTATATTGTAAGATGAAAAATGCTAACAGAAAAAACAGTCAGCTGAGATATTGCATTTTACATATGTTCACACAAAAATTCAAAACCATTTTTTCAGCCATTGAATTAGTACATCTTTAACTCATACTATAAATTTCAGACCTCTTAAGTTTCAAGATATAATATTTTGATATATTAGCAATTATTTGTTCATTTTAGACTGAATTTATAACTCAACAGGAAAGGAAAATTTTGCATAAAGACAACTCTACGCTAAATCTGGGGTGACTGCAGTTACCACAGCTTTACATGTTTCAGTTCATGTAATTCAGATAATCCTTAGGTGGTCAAGCCAAAGATTTTGGGAAAATAAGTGGGTTGATAGGAGGAACCACAAAAAATAGCTTGAGTTTTACAAGGAGGAAAATATGATATGTTTTACTCACAAGGCATAATTTTCTTTTCTCCATCAAGGAAAGTTTCATTTAAAAATTTAGTTTCCTGATTCTCTTGATAGAATGCTAAATATGATTCTTCTTTGATATGTCCAAGCATTGACTGGAAAACTGGGTGTGTTCCTCAACTCCAGCCCTTGTTGCCAATTGCTGCAGTTCAGATTATTCACTATAATCCTTTAACCCCTTGTTTATTTTTGTTTGGATTTGCTTTTTTAATTGTATTATATTTTATTATTTTATTTTTGTTAGATTATGAGCCACCCAGAGTTGTTCGGAATTGGGTTGTGCCTCAATTGAATAAAGTAATTTGAATTAATTATATAAATTAAATTAAATGGGGAAGAGATAAGAGACTTTTCTGAGGAAGAATTTATCCAGGTTTTTTTGGGGGGGGGGGGGGGGGCTTGCAAATGTTCCCTTGTGGGGAACAATGCTCCTTTCACTATTCATGGACTCATGTGAATATGCTTTTCACTGTACCATTTCCCATTTGTGGAATCACTTCCTCTCCAAGTTAAGATTCTTCCAATCTCAACTATTTTTCTGCTGTTTTGTTTTGTTTCTCTGTTATTGTTTATAGTATGATCTACTGTACCAGTCTTGGTGACATTAATTGAAAGGATATATAGAGTAGAAATATTATGAATTAGTAAATAAAGGCACTATAGTCAATCTGTGACATGGAAGATAATTAATATGTCACCTTTATTTCAGAAATGTATTAGCTGAAGAACAGGGTAGGAAAGATTAGTCTTTATTTTAAAAATGGGTTGATGAAACATATTTAATTAAAGTAACTTTCTAAGCATAACTAAACAAGCAGGAATTGTTATGAAGAGGTCGTCTAGAATGATATGTTTCATAGCTGGCTGGCAACCTCAACATTATGATGTGGTCTCTCTTCATATTATATAATAAAGAAAAGTCTCTGAGCATGTATAGAGCCCTTTTTTCTCCTACCTGAGCAATCACTTGCTTTTTCTGCATACTTATAATAAAGTCTTCTGTTATACATGTGGGTAAGAGAGAGACTTTTGGGCAGACCCTGGTTTAAAATCTTGGTATTTTGTTTTTAAACACTAATCAGCCTTCCCTTGATGGCATTCTGAGTTCTACCATAGAATCATAGGGCTGGAAGGGACCTTGGGGGGGGGGGTCTTTAGTTAAACCCCTTGCCCTTGACAGGGGTCCTTATTCCACCCCTGGTTGTTCAGTCTTTTCTTGAAAACCTCCAAAAATGAAGCACCCAGAACTAATCCAAATGCTGTATAATAAACACTCTTGGCAGTCATAAAGCTTACAGTTCTGATGTTTTTCTTCCCCAGACCATTGTCCATGTTTTATCTTCATTGTGTTCCTTGGCGCCTAGGGGCCAAGTGGCACACAACAGGAGCAGCAGTCTTTTCCCAAACTAACTGGGCACAAAAAAATCGAGCATATGGCATCTGACACTTAACATTTCCTAGTGAATAAGAACTGCTACTCTGATCCTAAACATGCATATAATTGTGTATGCATTCCTTTTTTAAAAAATGGAAAAAGAGTTAATGCAGTTTAAAAGAAAAATACAACAGTAAACATCTGTCCCCCACTTCTCTCTGAAATATGTCTGAACTGGTTGTTCACCATTTATACGTTTTTATACTAACAAGAAAAAAAAAACCACATTGTTTGATCTTCCCCAGAGAATAGGGAAGCTGTTGCTACATTTCTGCAATGAGACAAGGGTCTGGCTGGTGGTATCCGTTCAGTAAAGCTTCTTAGCTTGCAAACTTACCAGCAGTCTTGAGTGAAACCTCTGAAGATTTGGTTTGATAGACTGGTTCCTGTAGGCTGAAACGCACGGCTGCGTGACAATAAGCTTCCTGACCATGGTCCTCTGGATGGAGGGTGACAGGGAGAGTGACCGTATAGTTTTCTATTTCAACCCAAGTACAGTTCTTAAAACTTGGCATACCCAACCTCTTTGACCCTTTAAAAAAGGTCACCACAAGGCTAAGGCAGGGATTGATTCTTATTATGTGGCATATCAGGTTATAGGACCAGCTCTGGCCTGGCGACGGCTTCTGGAGTTCCAGGGTCATTTGCTCGAGAGATCCTGTAATGGCATCTGTGGCCAAAGAAAGACAACATTAACTGGGTTGAATGGCTGGGTTTCTTCTCTGAGAGAGATGGAATATTTCTCTTCCCAGCTCTCCTGCCAATAGTTGGATGGATTTAAGCTCTTCCAGGGTTCTTTCACTACTCCCCATTGATCACTTCAAGGTGAAAGACATCCCCAGTTTGCCAGATTTGAAGGTTGCTGTCACCACCCCTTAGAAATCTTGAAAACTTAAAAATTTCTTTCATTGTTCTTTCTCTTTCAGGCTCCTGTCAATGGAGAAGTCTGTGGAGAAGTAGGGCTGTGGTTTAAACAGACTGGATCTCCCTGAATCACCACAAAATATCCTACATGGAAAATGTCTCTTTAAAGATTTTTTAGTAGCCCCTAAATTCCAAGTTTACAGCATTAATTAGACTACAGTAGTGAATACCTAAGTAATGGTTCAAATGACAGGCAGTTTTAGAAGTTTAAATGGCTGATAGGCTTTTTCTTCTGGGTTATTCATGTATCTAACACAAGAACATACTGTATGTACTTGATTATGTTAGATAATCTGAACAAATTAGGCGGTGATTGCTATTTTACCTTTGTGGATCTATCTAGCAGGCAAGTATTGATTCTTCAGGACCAATTTTGTGATAGTGTTTCTTAACACACTATTTTGACATCTTTGATTAGAACATTTTGGCTCATAAGACAAAATTTGGTCATGAAAGGTAAACTAGTGAGTTTCCCTTGAAATTCTATGCTGAAATGGACATTAAATGACCAATCATTTCTAATCTTCATTTCTAATTTTATCCAAGGAACAATAAATCATCCTTAATTTGACAGCAAAGTTCTTGAGATTGAAATTGTATTGAAAACCTACTTTCACACCTCAACCACAGCCCTGCTCCTTTTTTAAGTAGCAACATCTTTGATGAATCACCCTTTTAGAACATATTTTTGTGAGATGTTTTCCCACCAAAGCCTGTAAGTATCTTAATTCATCTGATCACAGTTGTCTATCCTTTATTGTATTTCAACTACACACTGAACTTGCAAGCTCGCCAACCTATTTATACTTTAGTGTGCCATGTGTACACCCAGCACTTATAGTTAGTTTGTGCTTCAGGGTGTTAAAATTGAGTTAACTGTTTGTAAACATGGCCTTTGTGTAAAACATGATGCTCTTTTTCCAGTTGTAGGAAGGAATGCAGTGTGCTTAAAATGCTGGGTTAGAGGCAGCAAGACCTAAATTCTACTTCATGGCTGGCCTTGGAAGCTTTCAGGGTGACTTTGGGCCATCACTTTCTCTCAGCCCAACCTATTCAAGAGTTGTTATGGGGAAAACTAGGAGGAGCATTATGCCTCTTGAATGAAAGGCAAGATATAAATGAATGAATACTAATATAAGAGGATATAAGAATTGCTCTTTCAAATCTCTTTTTAGAGTACATACGGAATGTATATGTAATATTTTAGGAGATTCTAGTCCTCCACCCTAAGCTAGAAGAGAATAGCTACTCCAGAGAGGCTGCCAGAGAAGCTGTGTGTTTGAGGGGAGGGGGGGAAGATGGTGATTTAAAAGTCTGTTTTAATCTTTTGGCAGGACATAATTAAAAGGGCAAGAGGAAGAGGATGTTGCTTTTTGCACTGGACAAACTAGGTGGTGGACTCAATAGATTATAAATCAACTGCCAGCTTCCTCTTCTTGCTATTCATTCTTGTTCCTTTCTCCTGACTCTTACAAATGTTGAAGATAATAGTCAACAACATATGACCATACTAAAGTATATGTTTTGCACATCCTTGAGCACAATATAAAAGTGGTGTCATGGATTACACTGATACAGATCAACAAGGCCAGGAAGCATAGCTTATAGATTTGGTGCAGGAATCTTTCAGGAGAGTGAGCAGTGGTTTCTTCAACTTTCCTTTTTTCTGCAGACAAAATCATCTACCAGCAGGAGAAGTCACCACAATCACTCTCCAGAACACATGGTGGGGAAGGAGTGGAAGACTTCTGGCACTCTCTTCCAAAAATCCAGAATCTTTCCAAAAAAGATTTTGCTGGGTTTGCCATTGAATTATCAGTCTCTTTCAATGGCAGTGTGATGGGGAGAAGTGAATTTGGGTGCTTTAATTAAGCTCTAATTCCAGTCTAATTGTGCCATGTTTCTTTTAAAGCTGATGGAGCATTTGCATTGTAGCAATACTTTGTTAAAGGGTTTTTTTAAAAATTTGATTTATATGCCGCCCTTCTCCGGAGACTCAGGGCGGCTTACAATGCATTAAGCAATAGCCTTCATATATTTATACAAAGTCAGCTTATTGCCCCCACAATCTGGGTCCTCATTTTACCTACCTTAGAAAGGATGGAAGGCTGAGTCAACCTTGAGCCTGGTGGGATTTGAACTTGCAGTAATTGCAGGCAGCTGATGTTAATAACTGTTAATAACAGTGCTTTAGTCTGCTGCGCCACCAGGCTCTTTTTGTCACTTGCTGCTATTTACTGCATTAGATGCAGTAGATGCACAGGTAGCCCTCACTCACTTAATGACTGTTCAAAATTACAACAAAACCCCAGAACCAAAAGTTATTTACAACCTGTCCTCAGAGTTACAGCTTCTGCATCCTCCCAGTCCACAGTCACGTGGTCACATTTCCGGAATTTGGCAACCAGCTTGCATCTACCGTATGACCAGTAGCAATGTGCCATGGTCACATTATCACGATTTGTTTGGGGTTTTTTTTGCCAGTTTCTTGTGTTTTTTGTCAAGGTGGGTATTTTTTTTTTTTTTGCAGTTTGGCAAAAATGCCCTTTTGGGAGAATGGATTCACTGAATGATCATATTATTTGCTTACCGGTAATTACCATAATGACTCGCTTTATGGGTATCATAAAAATAGTCACAAAATTGAGTCAGTTGCGTGGCGACCCACTTACTGACCGCAATGACTTACAATGGAAATTCCAGGCTCAGTTGTGAATGTTGCTTATAAAAGGCCTGCTTATAAAAATGCCCTTCTGCATTTTCAAAAGTATTTAATTCCTAAACCTGAAATTCTTTTACACTGTTATCACCATTACTGCTGTAAGTTTAGTGAGGTACAGTGCAAGTAGGGGGTGAGAATTCCACCAACCCTGAACATATAGACTGAAACATGCTTTTTCCCCTATTTGGCTGCAGGAGATAAGAAAGGAAAAATAGATTTCTTCCTTGTCCTTCCTTCCTTCCTTCCTTCCTTCCTCCCTCCCTCCCTCCCTCCTGCTAATACTTCATTTCCTACAGCACTAGATTTTGAAAGATATTGCGATCAGTGCCCTGATTATGCCTTGAAACTGGGGCTGTGATGATGTCTTTTCTTTTGTTACAATTGTTGTTTAGACTTTTGACTGCTGCAGTTGTCTTCATAGCAGAGGAGGACTGAGGCCTCAGGACTGCCTATCCCCTCCAGAGCAGTCCACAGGTCCTTCTAAAAGTTGCCATCTAACTTTAATGTGAAAGAACAGGAAGTTATTAAAGGATGAGACCTTATTAACTCTAATTCATTTAATTTTCCTCAAGTTCCAGTTTCATCTCTCTCTCTTTTTTTTTTGTCCTGGTCTTGCATGTTTCTCTGTCTGACCTTCACTACTGCTTTTCTGGAGGGTGGTTACTATAGGACATTTAGATGGCCCGAATCTCAAGAAAGGCAATTTGGGAAGACCTGCTTTAAAGGAAGTGAATGGGAGCTCACTGAAATCTTTACGAAGATAAAATAGTGGGATCAGATTAAAAAGGTGGAAGACCTTTTTTCTCACCCACCCACCTCGTCCACCCCATGGGGGGGATTGTTATACTCTGTAACTACAGAGTGAAGTATGTCAAAATCAGAACTGGAGCAATGGATGGGATCTCATCAAGAGTGCATAATGATAGACTTCCGGGTTGAGTTACGATTGTCGCTGATGGTCCCTTTAAGACCGCCAGCCCCATTGCCTGTTAAAGAGCCGTTTTTTTGGCTCGAAAAACCCCGAATCCATTAGGATTCGGGAGAAGAACCAGCGCTGCACAGGTAGAGCCCCTGTGAGACCCCCAGAACGCTTTTCCTACTTCTGGGGAGGCAACAGGGTGTGCTCCCTTTTCAAAGCGCAGAAGTTCCGGACGAAGGGGAAACTCTGCTATAATTGCAGAGCAAGACGTTGTACTCAGCGTTAAAAGAAAAAAAGAATAAACAGCAGGGTGGAACGGATCCTCTACAAATGCAAGTATATATCCATATATAAAACTTTTGAAAGACCAATTTCAAATGCTCATAGCAGAACAAACTGCAACTAATTTACAATTTGTAAAACATAATACTTTTGCTAACGCTAATAAACTGGGCAGATGGTTGGTTTACACATTGAGGAAGCTAACTTCACGAACTATTGATAGTATAGAGTATGGTGAGAAGGAAGTTTTCCAGCAAGAATCAATTAAAAAGGCTTTTCTGGATTATTATGTCAAGTTATATTCTAAAGACAATATACACGATAACCTTATAAATAAATATCTAGAAGAGAAAACGATTACAAAAATCTCACTTGTACAAAAGGAAAAGCTGGATCAATTAGTAACAGTTGATGAGATTAGCTATGCTATAAAACAATTGAAAACAGCCAAAGCCCCGGGAATGGATGGTCTAACTGCAATTTACTACAAAACTTTACAAGTAGAAATGATTGAGCACCTTAAAGATTTATTTTGTAATATACAGCAAGGTGGCAAAATACCTTCCTCATGGAAAGCAGCTTTTGTATCGTTAATACCGAAAGAAGAATCAGGTCCTAAAAAACCAGAAAACTTTAGGCCAATATCTCTTTTAAATACAGATTATAAAATTTTTGCAAAAGTATTAGCCAACAGATTGATGCCAGTTATCCAAGAGGTGATTCATCATGACCAAGCAGGATTTATCGAAGGCAGATACATGAAGGAGAACGTTACATACAATACAAAAATTAAGATAAATTAAAAGATATTAAATCGATCGGCCTCCCAATTTAAAACCCCAAGTCTATAAAATTCAAAATCCCAATTTAAAACCATTTAAGCTAGGCCGGCTTGCTGGAATAAGTAAGTCTTCAAGGCTTTGCGGAAGGTACAAAGGTCCGGAATCAGTCTTATTCCAGGAGGTAGCTCATTCCATAGGGCGGGTGCCCCCACAGAGAAGGCTCTCCCCCTGGGGGCCGCCAGCCGACATTGCTTGACTGACGGCACCCTGAGGAGGTTATTATTATTATTATTATTATTATTATTATTATTATTATTATTATCATATATGGTGGACTTGTAAGAAAGTGAAGGTTTTTTGGATAAAAATTTGGTGGGTTATGCAAAATGTTTTGAAGAAAAAACTACAATTTTCTCCTCAATTGTTTTTACTGGGTATAGTTAAGGACTTTACATTGGGGGAAATAAAATTGATTTTGTATATGGTGACAGCAGCTAGATTGTTGGTTGCCCAATATTGGAAGAAAGATGTTTTGCCTACCATTGAACAATGGACTCAGAAGATGGCCGGATTTGCAGAAATGGCGAAGATTTCAGCTTTTTTAAAAGATCACTCGCAAGAGGAATGGAAAAAGTGGATTGATTATGTACAAAATAAATATCAAACTAGAAAATATTATATAGCTTTTAGCTGAGGAAGATTAGATCAATTTGATAATACAGAATAGCAAGCAGGGTACAGAATATGAAGGGGATGAATAATATATATTGTGTTTGGAATTACTAGAGTTTTAAATAATGGAAGTCCGGGGGAGGGGGGGGAAGGGTGGCTGGGGAGGGTTAGGGTGGGAAAGGGAGGGAATTGTATTCTCTAGGTTTACTTGATTAGTATTATATAATATGTTGGGGGATGGGGGGGGAAGGGGGAAAATTTTGTATTTGAAAAACTTTTTCAATAAAAAAAAAAGAGTGCATAATGATATACCGTGGGAGGTGTTTTTCAGGAGTGGTCCTCTTGGTCTCAGATCCAGGGATGTTTGGCAGGTGATTGTCTTGCTGTAATCATCTTCCTGAGCTATTATGCTATGGTTCACCACAACATCACCAGCCTCAGGGTAAGTATGATTCTCAAAGGTCTTTACCAGAAGTTGCTCTTCCCCTTTCAGCAAAGTCACAGTGAGGCTCTGAATGGGGGCTACACCAAAAACCTGGCATATTAAATTATACAACTTGCCCACCTCCATTTCTGGTACTGGATCCAGCTCAATCTTCTGTGGAGGTTCTGTAACAGAATAAGATATAACCAAACATCTTCAATGTTTAAAGGAGAAGTGATACAGGTAGTCCTCAACTTACAACAGTTCATTTAGTGACCGTTCAAAGTGACTTATGACTACTTTTCACACTTATGACTTTTGCAGCATCCCCATGGTCGTGTAATTTACATTTGGATGATTGACAGCTGACTCACATTTATGATGGTTGCGCTGTCCCAGAGTCATGTGATTCTTTTTTGTGACCTTCTGAGAAGTAAAATCAGTGGAGAAAGCCAGATTCACTTAACAACCATGTTACTAACTTAAGAACTGCAATGATTCTCTTAACAAATGAAGCAAGAAAAGTCGTAAAATGGAGCAAACTCACTTAACAAATTTCTCACTTAACAACATAAATTTTGAGCTCAATTGTGGCTATAAGTTGAGAACTACCTGTATATGTCTATATTCGGCCATCTGTCCTTCTCTACCTCTCCACTAAAGGCTTCCTTCTCCCATTTGAAAAAAGATAATGGATCTCCCTGCAGGTTGCTGGAAAGTGATTTCTTAGCAGATGTAAAAGTGAGAGAACTTGGAATGAAGCATTAGTGGCTGCATTCTTTAAAAACAACTTAAGCTCTGCAAAGCAGTGAAAGTGGCCAGCCATCACAGAAAAGGGGTAGATTTTACTACATTAGCTAATATATACAGTTGCAGGATTTATCTGCTCTCTCCCCTCCTTCCTTCTGAAGGAGGAAGGAAGAGAGAAGAGAGAAGAGTATCTAGCAGTGACTGCCAATATTTTCCTTCTAGCCCAGGCCGCTTGCTGTTGTTGCTGCAGAACAACCTTTTCCTCCTCCTCCTTCCTCTCTCACTCGCTCCTTCTTCTTTCCAGGCTGCTCTTCCATCACGGTGCCCTACATTTGGGTCATTGTGTCTGAGGTGCAAAAATTTGCATGACTCTTAAATAAACAAAGAACTGCTGGAAACTCTCATTTTTTGCAGTCATCTAGGGATCATCTCAGGGGTGGGCTTCAAAAATTTTAGCAAGGAGTTCTCTGTCCGGTGGCTAGGTGGGTGTGGCCATGATGGGTGTGGCTTAGTCAGCCTCCTGCACCACAGCGGGGGGCAGGGCGTTTTTGCCAGTGGTGTGTTGTCCCCGGATTGCACCGGTTCTATATAACCGGTAGTAAAACTGGTGGGAGGGTCTGCCCACTGACCCTGACATCATCAAAATGCTTCTGCGCATGCGTAGAAGCTTCTGCGTGCACGTGAGCAAAGCTCACGTGCACAGCCCCACTGCAAACTGATAGTAAAGGTAAGTAGAACCCACCCCTGGTTTTTGCCCTCCCCAGGCTCCGGACGCTTTCCTTGAGCCTCTGGGAGGGCGAAAACGGCCTCCCCAGGCTCCATAGGCCCTCTGGAGTTCCCGAACTTCCGATAGGCCCGTTTTTCGACCTTCCTGAGCCTCCACGCATGCCCTGCACTTACCTGCATCCAAACGGGCCACGTGGGGACTCCTGGGAGGGGCAGGGTAGGGTGGGTGGAGCCAGCCAGGAGTGAGATTTGGGGGTTCTCCGAACTGCACAGAATCTTAGCTAGAGGACCCCCAGCAGCCCACCCCTGGATCATCTGGGTTTTTGCATAGCAGTTATGATAGCCCTACCCCATACACTCAACTTAGCTGAAAGCATCTGCCAAGGAACAGGCAGCAAAGGAAACCCAGTGTCGTGGTATATGGGAATGACCTTGGGAGATAAGTTAAAGAGATACAGTCAGAGGAAGGATCAGATAAATGGCAACTTAGAGCTCAGTTGGAATACTGACAGGGCAAGTGGCTCAGAAGGGACTCTCCCTAGTTTTTTTGGCTGTAAAGAAGATTCGGGTTTGGGACAGAGATATATTTTCAGATTTGAAAAATTCCTTTAACTGCAATCTTACAATGAAGTATTATCAGCTCATCTGACCATATTTCCTGTCTGGTTCACCATACAAGATTGTTCCCCAGTGGCTGGCCCTGTGCTTGTGAGTCTCAAATGGTTGCCCCTATTCCACCATTTTTTTTAAATGCAAACTTGCATGAGGGTGTCTTTGTGTAAGACTGACAGTTGAGCCTAGAGAGACTTAGGATAGAGGTATTTTCTTTTTACCTATATACAGCTTGAGGGAACTTCACAAACTTTTCCTCTATGTGCCCAGACATGATTGGAAGGGTTTCTAGAGGGAGGGACTTCACTGGCTGAGATACTGTAGCTGTGAAACACTTAACACTTTCCCTAACCTAAGGCAGAAACAAATCATCCAACTAAACCAGGTTCTATTGTTTTATTTTACTGGGATACTTTGGGGGCATTTTAGTATACAATTTTTATTGTGACTAGAGTGAGCATTAGATATTGTAAATGCCAGATAACCATCACCTACTAGATTAGACTTCAACAGTCAAGCATTGATTTTGAAACAAATGCTTGACATTACATTGGAACTTCGAATGACTTTTCTCCATCAATGGGATGACAGCAGCGAAGAAGTTTAATACCAAAAGCAAATTTAAAAGAGATTATAAAGGATTTCAAGGCCTAGTTGCATAAAAACCTCTTCAATTGATGTCAGGAAGAGAAATGGAACAAAGTCAGTGGTGGGTTGCTACCGGTTCACCCCGGATTGGGTGAACCGGTAGCCACGGGAGGCTCCGCCTGCCCGCCTGGACGTCTCTGCGCAGGCACAGAAGCATCGTGCACACCCACGAACGAACCGGTAGCAACGGGACTTGAATCCCACTACTGGATAAAATGTAGTTTTTCGGGGGGGCGGGATCTAAATTTTTGCTGCAATTGTGAGGGAGGAAATTCCTACTAGATGCCTGGGGACTTATTCTGGACATTATAAATCAAGAGTGTCAAACTCAAGGCCCGTGGGCCAGATTCGGCCCACAGAGTGTTTAGACCTGGCCTGTGGGGCCACCCTAGAAACAGCGAAGGACCGGCCCGTGGTGCCTCTGCCAGCAAAAAGGAGCTCCATTTTCACTGGCAGAGGGTTGCAGGAGGCCATCACGGCCAAAAACAGAGCTCAGGAGCCCACTGGCAGAGCACTCAGGCCATCCAGGCACACCCGACATGAGTGACATCGAGCTGGCAATGCCCAACCTGGCCATGCCCACCCCAGCCCTCCAAGGTCATACACAACCCTGATGTGACCCTCAATGAAATCGAGTTTGAAACCCCTGCTATAAATCTTCCTTTATATCTGGCAGATTTGTACTCTCAGGTTTCACTTTTGGCTTCCTGAGCCCCCTATTTTCTTTTCTGATCTTGTTGAATTTTAGCACCTGATCCCAAAGAAGAGAGAATTTCTCCTTCTCTTCCACCGAACTTCAGTAAGGCTCCTTCATAGTAGGCAACATTCAAAATGATAGACTTTCATAGCTGAATTTGACTTACGGTAAACTGTGACAATCGTTTCCGAAGATCTGGGTTTATTATTACAGGTCACAATACAAGATGCATTGAGTGACCAGTAAACAGCAATGAAAGTGAAAGCTTTCCAGGTGGGCCCGACTTCTCTATAATCATATCTGCGAGAAGACCTCTCCTGAATATCACAGCTACTGTTGCTGCTGTTGCCCGTTGTGCAATTCAACACATAGAGGTCTCCAAATTTCACCACAGCTTTTCTGAAGAGCGCTATTGAGTCTCCCTCCTGAGCCCCTGAAAACCCAAGAAAAACACACATGTGTCAAGAACAGGAATTAACAAGATAGTGTCATTTCATTCTGATTTTGTCCAAAGTGTTTAAATCACTCACGCAACCAGCTGAGATCTTGCCCCCCAATATCACCATGAAAAATTCAGAAAAGGAAGCTATTATAGTAACCTGCTTCTACCTTGGCATCAAGAAAGGTGTTTGTAAAATTTTGCACTGGGTGGTTAACTCTTATTATTGTACTTCTAAACTACTTTTAAATTTTTGGATTACCACCTGTTTCAGAAGCAAATACATAATTTTACCCCTGAGTTAATTAGCTGTTTGTCTATCATAGCAAAAAAATAAAATAATCAATCAGGAGGATTCTGGTGGAACATTTTTCTTATTAAATGTTTATTTAATACCTGCCTCCTCAATATGTCAATATTTCACAGCTGATCTAGAATTATATTTTCTCAACTCTTACCCACTTCTTTACTTGAGATTCATGGCAGTTTTCACCATCTGGATTCATAAAAAAGAATTTCTGCACAAATTCAATCAATATCTCAACAGCTTCCATTCCATCATCAACTTTAGCCTCAATGAATCTACAGAATGAATCCACTTCCTTAATGTCACAGTAAAAATCACATAATGGACACATAGGCAATATACAGCATAGCTACATGCTTCTAGCTTCCACCCAGAGCACATAATCAAGCCACCCTCTCATCTACATCCAGGCACTACACTACAATGGCATTTGTTCTGGCCCACTTGATGGTCATGCTCAAGTGGTAGAATTAAACCAGACATTCAGGAGGCTGAATATATCCACCCAACAAGATCAACTGGCAAATCAATAGAACCTGATTGGTTCTCAGGGAACATCTATTTAAAGACAGACCACAAAAACAGAACGGAATACCATTGGTTGTCACTTATAGCTCACTGCTCAATCACACAAAAGATTATTAATAAGCTAAAGCTAATAATGATCAGTGACACTTCATTTTCCCAAGTACAGGATATTTTAGATAAGCAGCCATCCATTGTGAAGCAGATTTTCACAAGCAACAAACAACAGGACAATGATGCTAAAACAGGAACCTGACTCTGCCACAAATCCAGATGTCTATTTTGCTCCCACAACTTATATCAACAGCACCATCACCAGCTCTAATAAGTACACTCTGAAGCATGGGTGTCAAACTTGCAGCATCATGTTGCCATCACATGACATATCGTGATGTATTTTCCCTTCACAGAGCTGGGGCGGGTGTGGCCTACACGTGACAAATTTGGTCCATTGGCCGCCAGTTTGACACCCCTGCTCTAAAGTGACATACTCTGTCATCTGCCAGCAATGTCCTTCTGGATTCTATATAGGACAAACAGGAAAAAGTTCACAGTAAAGTCCAGAAAAGCTAAACCAAAAAAAAAAAAAATCACATCGTACTAACACAAATGCAGGAAAAAGAATGCAGGAAAAATTGACAAAGTTTTCCCATAACATTTTAATCTCTGTCTATTTGTGCTTACTAGTGGCTTCTTTTTGTGTTTTTCAATGTCACTATTCAATGCAGAACATTTCTTACCTTCCTATTTCATTATTCTAACAATAACAAGAGCCAGTTTGGTGTACAATAGTGGTTAAGGTACCAGGTTAGAAATTGGGAGCCTCTGAGTTCTAGTCCCATCTTAGGTATGAAATCCTTTGGATGTCCTCCAGCCTGTCATTCTCTCTCAACTCTAAGAAGAAGGGAAGGTCTCAAAAAAAAATAAATCTCAACAAACACAATGGCTTTTTAACACATTACAACTATTAATGATAAGGTACTTGTAATCTGTCTCGCATGTAGCCTGCATCTTATGCATCCATCCCCTCTTTCCCTCCCCTTTTTGCCCCAATTTAAATCTTGCCTGAGTCTAGCCACTCTATGCAGATGAGGAAGTGAGATGCAGCTCAGAACAGCTATATATCTTTTAAACAAAATGTTGGAAAAGGTGCTACCAGACTCCTGATTTTTTGTCACTCTGAGTATGCTCACTGGTTTCCCCTTGCTAGAGATGGAAAGAACCAGAAAGAGCTGCTCCCTGCTTTTCTATGGGAAGATAAACTGGAAGACAAACCCTATCATCCTTGATCACTGAACATGCTGAAATCCAGAGAGAACCAGTTTAACTTTCCTGATTTAACACCAATATTAAGGTGACCAGATTTTAACATTGGTAAAGAGGGACACCTGTGGGTGTGGCGTATTTTGTGGGCGTGGCTTGGAGGTCATGTGACTGGATGGGCGTGGCTAGCTGGTCATGTGACCGGGTGGCCATGGCTATGTGTATAGGGACTACTCAGAGGGCTGAAAAGTCATTTCTGACAGGTCCTCGCACTTTTGACTGGTCCTCACACTTATGACCATCCTCACATTTATGCCCGTGCAGCATTCTTAACAACCATGTCACTCATTTCACAACTGCTTCTCTTCACCATGGTGACAAGATAGGGCAAAAACGTAAAATGTGAGGACAGCCGTAAGTTCGAGGACTGGTCAAAAGTGCGAGGACCAGTCAAAAATAACTTTTTCAGCCCTCTGAGTAGTCCATGTGCATAAAAGGATACAGCAATAGAGAGGGATGAAGGAAGGGAAATTAGAGTAGGAGTGAGGTTAAGAGAGGGAGGAAGAGAGGAGGAGAAGAAGAAAGGAAGAGGAAGGAGGAAGGAGAAGAAGGGGGGGAAGAGAAAGTAAGAAGGAAAGAAAAGAGAGAGGTGGTAGGTTTGAGGAGAAAGATTGCTGTACAATAAAAAAGATGAAAGGGAAGAAAACCAACCCCAAACAAATATAAAGATATTAAGATAAAGAATGAATTGTTAAATTTTAAAGAATAAAAGAGAACAAATATGAATAAATAGCAATAATTAGAAACACACATACAAACATACAATGTATTTTCTTTGAACAAAGTATTTGGCCAGTTCACAAATTTAAACAGTGTTTAGTCATTTCACTTAAATTTACAATTTCTATATTTCCTCTTTGCCATATTTATTACTCATCTATTTTTTAAAAAACCAATATTACCCTTCATCCTCATCTCTAATCTTAAATCAATTTTTCCCTTCTATTCTATATTATACCCCTTCCCATTGTCATCTATTTTTATATCCATCCTCACATTGGTTAATTATGTAATATTACAGTTGGTTAATACAAATTCAACATTTTAATATAAATCAATTAGTTATATAACTATCTTTTTTGTATATTAATCAATATGAATATGAATATTCCAATTATTTCCATGCAATCCAATTTCTTACAAATCAATTAATTATATTTACCAATAATAATAAACCAAATAATTTCCCCCACATATTCTTCCAACCACAACTTAACCATTTCTGCTTTCAACACACTATACAATTAATAGTATCTCAATTATTACAATTCCCTAGCTAAATAGAACTTTTTTTTCTTTTGTGTTTTAAAATCTTGAACTCTCCTCTTTTGCCATTTGCATAAATTTCCCATTGTTTGCACCTACCTTTTTTGATGAGGAAAAAGAAATCTGCCTTTCCAACGTTGCTAGCAAACAGCAAAGGGAACACCCTGCTTAGTTTCGGTTTCGTTTTCAGTTTAAATTGCACAAAGAGAAAAAAAAACTAGAGGGAAAAAAACTGTTTAAATTCTTGCCGCGGGGCTTCAAAGGGCCGCCTATGTTTTTTTTTTAACACTGATCAGCTGTAGGGTGGGCCTTTGAAGCCCCGCGGCAAGAATTTAAACAGGTTTTTTTCCCTCTAGCCACCAGCTGGGACTCAGGAGGCAGCAATAGATTGGGAGTGGGCGGGGTAAGCAAACCCCGTTCTCCCGCCGTTCCCTAGCTTGTCCTGCAGTCCTTCCAAAAAGCGGGACTTTTTAAAATTGCAGCGGGACGCGGGACAAATCGTTGAAAATCGGGACTGTCCCGCCAAAAGCGGGACGTCTGGTCACCCTAACCAATATTGTTCCAGGATCTTCATGATCTTGGGCCCATCACTATTGTACAAACTAACCTTCCTCAGAGGCATGCCATGGCAAGGACAAAATCAAGAACTCGTGTTAAATTTCTTGAGCTCACACATAGCGGCCATCTTTGCAGTGTGCATTTATAACACCTAATCCTTACATAATATGGTTGAGAAATGTGTTATTTCAGCCAGCATTAGGATGGTTTCTGTTGGTCCTGATAATGGCCTGAATGCAAAGCACTCCCTCTCAGGATATTTTCTGAAGCGTATAGATTAGAAGCCGCCAATGCAACCTTGCTCTGAAATGGAAAGGCTCCAGAGCGGGTTGAAGCACGCTGAGTTTTCTTGTCTCAAACCAGAGGGATGAGATGCTATCTGGAAAAGACCCTTTTTATTGAAAAATATTCTATCATTTATAATTAGTTTATACCCTAATTAATCCAATCTTCTAATTTATTTATTCACATTGTGATGCTAATATCTGGACCTTCCACTTGTGCAGAAGACAGCAAGACTTAATATCTTTACTATTACTACTAATAATGCATTTCTCTACTTGTAGTTTCTGAAGATTCTTCTCAAGTACATCATATTTACAATATTTATATATATCGGCAGCTCATGAAATTAAATGAAAAATATACAACCGTACAATAAACATACATTGAGAGAAAATGTATACTTAAGGCCATGGCCAAGGAAACCTAGGTATATATATATGCAGAAATCAGCTAAAATTAAAAGTATAACCAGAGTTCAATACTTGGAAAAATTAAAAATTAATACTTAATTTTTGTGTTACCACTAAGAAAGCACTTTTGCTATTGTCCATCTTGAGAGGAGATCTAGGTTTCATGTTGTTTAGTTAAATACTCAATTATTCACATATAGACAATTCAGAAAATGAAGGGGAATATTTCTCAAACTGACTCTTGCACATAGCTTGGGATATAATACTTGTGCCTCACCAGCCTGTTGAATGACACAACAGACGCTGTAGCTTAAAGCACATGTTGGGTCACAATTTGGAAAGCAAAAGACCTTCAAGGTAAATACAAAGTCCAGAATGGAGATTAAGTTCTGCATAGATTCCAGCTTCAGGACACTTACTTGAAAGAGTCAGGAGGAATCCAGTGCAACACAGAAAGGCAGTGAAGAGCTTCCAGGTTTTCACCTCCATACCTAAAAGGAAATGGAAAGAAGCAGCTCATTGACTAAGAAATGTGTCCTTCAAAGATTACGCTAGAATAAATCACCAGGAACAACTGCAAAGGTGAAGACCAAACTCAGTGTCAACCTCTGACTCCAGGACTCAAGAGTGCATTCCTGTAGCTTAGGGGTGCCCTGCCTGCCCACACCTTTTGGTATGTAGCAAATGTATTTGAACTCTTTCTTGACATGCTTCCTTGAAAACATGAATGCAAGATAACCCGTCCTGAATGTATATTCCAAAATGCAAATGAAATATTTTAGTTCCGTGTTTCTTTTCCATTTGTTCTTCTTTTGGTGATATCGGGTTAGGCTTTTGTTCTTCCAGCTAATTTTTCCTTGCAAGCTGAAGACTTGCTGCAAGTCTTGGAACAATTTTAATCTGCTGCTGTTGCTGGTTTTATTCGTCAGTTTAGAAGTTCTGGTTTCTTCTTCACGTACTTCAGTGCTGTAATGTTTGAATGTGGATTTTTTGTTT
The DNA here is from genome assembly GCA_012654045.1 of Ptyas mucosa. Lineage (NCBI taxonomy): Eukaryota > Metazoa > Chordata > Lepidosauria > Squamata > Colubridae > Ptyas > Ptyas mucosa. The sequence goes on from WNWU01000054.1 coordinate 5,587,123, forward strand.
TTTGCTTTTTTTGTGTGTGCTTCTTATGCCATGATGAAGTGTGTAAAGTATGTAAAAAAGGGGGGGGGGTTTCCTTATATTTTGTGATTTCTGTTTTTACTGTTTTTAACTGTTTTACAATTTGCTAGGAGTTTTTTTCCCCTCTGCCTCTGCTCCAAGTGCGTCTTGGGTTTTCTTACATCCTCTAGAGCTGCTTTTTCTTCTTACACATTTCTCCCTTTTCTTCTTTGCTTTGCGACAAGAAATTCATGACAATTTTATGTTCTCCTCATCAAAGCCTTCTAAAGTGAAGGAAGCTTGAAAAAACAAGCCTGCTCAAAGCATCTTTCTACTTTGCTCCCATAGTCTATTCTCCACCCCTTTGCCAGCTTAGATCCATTTGGCTGATTCTCTGTGAAGTGAAGGTTTTGGTGTCCTCCCCATATTGAGATGATAAAGAGATTCAGGAGGTTTTATCACTTACCTGCATTGGTGGAAGAAGTGGCTCAAAGGAGGAAGAGCACCTGAAGAAGACAAAATGGTCTCCGTGTGGTTGGTGCTGTTGTCTCGCTACAAGCCTTCTCCAGTCAATGGCCCAGGAGGTTTCTGTTGCTAGCAGTAGTAAAAGTCAGGCAGGCAAAACTTATTCCTGTTAGGAAAAGATAAGGCCCCCAGCTTTTGAGTTCCTAGAAAGACAACTCTGAAGGAGAAGCTCTTTTGCATTAATAACAAATAGTGGGCGTTAACCAACCAGTGTTAACACTATTAACACATATTTTATTATTCATTACATTTTTGTAGCTGCAGCACTTTTTGGAGAGTAAGCCCCATTGAGCAGAAAGGTATTTCCTTTCAAGTATTGGCAGGTCTTTCTCTTCCATGGAAATCAATAACATTTTTTCAAGGGGAGGGGAGGAAGGGATATGCACTACAGCCTCCAAAGTCTCTGTAGCTCATTCAAGAGTTATGTCTGTCATGATATCAAGATGCTACGTATTTTCATATATGGTGGTCATGTAAAAGTATCAAGGCGTTTTGGATAAGAATTTGGTGGATAATTCAAAATATATTAAAGAAAAAGATTAAATTTACGCCACAATTTTTTTTGTTAGGTATTATAACAGATTGTACTGGATTAGAAATTAAACTGATTTTAAATTTAATAACAGCGGCAAGACTACTTGTGGCACAGTACTGGAAGAAACAAGAGTTACCTTCGATTCAGGAATGGACATTAAAGGTTGTGCATTTGGCAGAAATGGCGAAAATCTCCGCATATCTTAAGGACTTTTCGAATGAAAGATATTTAAAGGAATGGAGAAGATGGATAGACTATATTCAAAATAAATATCAAAACAAGAGTTTTCAGTTAGCTTATGAATGATATATGTAGTAGAGATAGTCATAGTATTTTAGTTATTTTTTATTTTATCTTATTTTATTTAATTTTTTTTTCTTACAAGAAGTTAAAGATCAAGGTTATTAATGAAATTTTATATGGTTAGTTAATTACAGTTTTCTATGTTTGTACATGTTGTACCCTGAGCTAATCCCGGGAAGCCAAGGGAGGGAGGGAGGGGGGTTGGTAGGGAGAGGGTGGGGGGTGGGGAAAAAAATGTATGTAATTTTTTGTTTGTAAAACTTTTTAATAAAAAAAAAATTTATAAGGAAGACAATAAGCAAAGGGCATAAAAAAAAAAGAGTTATGTCTGTCAGTTGGTATCATTTGCCCTCAGCCAAAGGTGCTCAGTCCAGTCCCTCTTTGCAGTGGCAGAAGTCTGGATCTCAGAACCAACAGTTTCAGCTATGCTCAAATTGTGGAAGGAAAGTTAAATTCACCACTTGCTGTGCTACAAAGGCAATCAGAAAGTGCATTCTAATGTAAAGTAAATTGATTTCTGAAAATTTGTTTTCATGTAAGATACCAGAAAACTCCAAAGTGGCTACAAACAAGCCTAGAATTCAATAAAATGATGACAACTTTGGGATTAAAAAGGCACAGACAGGATGTTTAAGATGATAATTGCTCAATAAAGAAAAGAGCAGAAGGCATAATTGTATTTTTTTTCTAATTTCTTTCTTTAAGCTTTTTCTTATTACAACTTTTGTTTGTTCATTTTTACAGTATTAAAAAATTCTAATACATACATACATACATACATACATACATACATACATAATATATGACAATACAGTATTGTTGCAACAATTTATGCAGGTTTCCCAATACAGCTGATCTGACCCCACTGATTTGTTAAGATGGCTGATGAAGACTAAATCAAACCAAACAAACTCTTCTTTCCAATGTTCTTCTGGTTCTTGGTTTGTTTGTTTTATGTCCCACATTTATTATTTTTATAAGTAACTCAAGGCAGCAAACATACCAAATACTCCTTCCTCCTCTTATTTTCTCCACAACAACAATCCTGTGAAGTAAGTTGGGCTGAGAAAGAATAACTGGCTCAAAGTTACCCAGTCAATTTTCATGCCTAAGGAGGGACTAGAACTCACAGTCTCCTGGTTTCTAGGCCAGCACCTTAACCACCTCACCAAACTATAAAGGAATTCTCAGAACCTGAAAAATAGGATGGTTGTTTGCCAAACAGCACAAGTTTGGAAGATCTCCACGTTTCTCCTTGATCATGAAATCAAGGTTCCTTGATTTCATGCCAGCTCCTCACTGCCATCAAGAAATGGATAAAATCACCATCAAGAGGGTCAAGGAATCCCTCTCCTAACAAACTGAGATATAAAGCGAATTCAGATAGTCTCAAATTATGACCACAATTGAACCCAAAATTTCTATTGTTAAATAAGACATTTGTTAAGTGAGTTGTGCCACATTTTATGACTTTTCTTGCCACAATTGTTAAGTGATTGATAAATTAGTAACCCAGTTACTACAGCAGTTGATAAATTAGCAATTTTTAAGTGAATCTGGCTTCCCCATTGACTTTGCTTGTCGAAAGGTGATCACATGACCCTGGGACACTATATGCTAGTACCAAAGGAGGGCTAAAAGCACCCAAATGTATAAACATTTGGGAAAGGAAGGCAAAAGAGAGTGAATAAGTGGGAAAGGAACAATCCCTAAGATGAAAAGGCAGGTATTGGTAGACCCAACCTCACCAGACCTAATCAGTGAAGTTTGCCTTCCCTGCATGGGTGAAAAGGAGAAGAAGCAGTGACCAATTGAATCATGGGATGCCAGGAGTCCAGAGTGAGCATCATCTTAGATCCTTTGCCAAGTTTTGCTGTAATCTGGAAAAGAATTTCCAAAACTGGCTGGAGAAACAATCAAGAGAAATGAGAGACAAACAACTTGTGCTGCAGGGTGGAATTGCCTTCTGTGAGACTTCCTTGGGAGTGAGCAGCTCTAGTGACTGGACATTTATCTTTTAAGCCTTCCTCTCTTGCTCTGGTCAAATTTAATTGTCATCTTACACTCCTCGGAATTTCAGATATAGCTGTGACTTCCCAAACCCTTCTGATTGTATCAGATTCAGGGTTTGTAGGCCATTGTGAGCATGTTGAGGTTTACATACCCCCCTTTCATGAATGAAACCTGCTATATTTAACCCCTGCATACATGGGACAACCTGGCCTTGGCTTCTCTTAGCCAAAGACAACAAGAAAAATCATTTATTTATATACATAACCTGCAAGGGGTTATACATATTATACATATATGATACAGAACTAGATTCTTTGAGATTTAGTACACCATTCCACACAGGGAAAAAATATTACCATTTATTGCATTCTCCTCAAACAGCAATATTATGTTCACTTAAAAGAAAGGATTGTTATTTGAAAATCTTCAGCATTAATTTCTATTAATGTAATAGAAATTAAATTAAAAGAGATAAAAATACAGTATGCCGGTGTAGGTTTTGACAGCTACCATCAATTTTAATATTTCCAGCCTTGCCTATAATTTTGATCCCTTTTCATTTAGCTCGCAGTTGTATGTTTTTACTTTAAACACAGTCAGTTGGGGTTTTTTTTAATACAGGTACTCCTTGACTTACAACAGTTCATTTAGTGACCATTCGAAGTTACAATGGCACTGAAAAAAGTGACTTATGAACATTTTTTACACTTATGACCATTGCAGCATCTCCATGGTCTTGGGATTTACACTTGGATGCTTGGCAACTGATTCATACTTATGACGGTTGCTGTGTCCCAGGGTCATGTGTTCTCCATTTGCAACTTTCTGATAAGCAAAGTCAATGGAGGAAGCCAGATTCACTTAACAACCGTGTTACTAATTTAACAACTGCAGTGATTCACTTAACAAATGTGGCAAGAAAAGTCGTAAAATGGGACACAATTCATTTAACAAATTTCTCACTTAGCAACATAAATTCTGGGCTCAATTGTGGCCGTAAGTCGAGGACTACCTGTACTATCTTATGAAAGAATACAGAGCTTCCCATATTTCTCCAGGTCCAATGGATTACCTCTAGATTCATATTAGATCCCCACATCACCCCCTTCCTGCTCCCAATTTGGGGCTAAGTTTACATTCTTTTTTCTTTTCCTTTTTTTGTCTGCCCCTCCCCCCAACAGTAGCATAAAATTTCTTTCTTGGTCTTGCTGAAATGTGTCTGTTTTCATAAACACTTTGCTGCCATCTCATGTTCATCTGAATTTTTTCACTCCAGCTACTGTAGGATAGCCTTATCCAAATCTAGTCAAGAAGCTATTAAGCTGTTTTTAATTTTCCCCATCATTTTAAATTCAGGTACAGTCCTGCTATTCAACAGTAGATGGCGCTGGCAGATTTTAAAATAAGATAGCAATCGGGAAGAAAATTAGTTTTACTGTTTTATGTTGATTTCAAAAAGGAAACAAGTTTATGAGTAAAATTAAATGTCTTAACTCATCCTGGCATTAAAGTATGCCACACCCAAAGAGTGTGTTCTTTACTTACTGTCATGCAAATGAATGAAGCTAGATCAGGGTTCCGCACTTATTCTAGAGAAGAAAGGGAATTGAGGAGAATTGAAATTTATATAATTATTATGCCATGTGCGACCTTTCCTGGATCAGGAGTCCCTGCGCTCAGTCATTCAGGCCCTAGTTATCTCTCGTCCGAACTACTGCAATGCGCTCTACCTGGAGTTACTTTTGGCCCTTGTAACACCACTGCTCCATGAGCTGTATTGGCTGCCAATCTGCTTCCGGATGCAATTCAATGTGTTGTTAATCATGAAGAAAGTTAGCACCCACCCGCCTCTTAGAAGAATGAAATATTTTAGGAAATATTAAAAAGGCAGAATATTATATTTCCCTGGATCAGAAAAGGAGAAACATGCTCTTGGAAAGCAACCCCCATCTGTGTTAATAGCCTCAGAAAGACTGAGCCATCTTATCTACAAAACTAAAGGCCTCAAGCTCCAGGGTGATGGGATTAAGACATGATCCTCCAGGACAAAATAGAATTAGCTTGCTACCCACCTAGCAGCAGAGTTCGCCAAATGGCACCTGAGAATATTACATCACCCAGCACAGTTCAACCAGGTTTATCTCAGACAAACTCCTAGGATTTGCACATAATTAAGAGCAACCAATAGGATACATTTTTTGCACAGGAACATGACGCTCTAGGGCAAGGTCCAAGAGAGAGTATAAATAACACTCACTCTTTACTCCGTGTGTTCAGCTGCATCAGGACCATGTGCTTAATGGTTCTGCTCCATTAAACCATCCTTCCAAGCAGCCTCCATGTTTCCAGTGTCTTTCTCCCCACTTGACACTGAACCCAGATGGACATTTCTTCCAACAATCATCTTTAAAATCCTTCATGGCATAGATCCAGGCTAGTTGATGGATGATCTCATCCCACTGAGATTGTACTGTCCCACCTGTGCCGGCATGTTGCAGGCCTCATTGGCTTGATTATTCTGATTGGTGGGGTCTATGAGAAGAGCCTTCTCTGCTGTTGCACCTGTCCTCTGGAACATCTTTCCTCCTGATGTGAAGTCAACCCTAACCCTCCTGACCTTTCATAAGGGCCTAAAGACCTGGCTCTGCCAGTTAGCTTGGGGCCCCAGTGGGGGAGCATCACAGTAGAGGTGATTGATTGATTAACAATGAATCCCACCTTCACCCACCCTGCTCCTTCCCTCCCCATCTGTAACTGGATCATATTGTTTGCGGGTATCAATTATGTTTTTAATATATAAAAGGTGAAGGTTTCCCTGTCAGTCGTGTCCAATTCTGGGGATGGTGCTCATCTCAGTTTCTTGGCCAAGCGACCCAGAGTTGCCTGAAGACATTTTCTATGATCATGTGGCCAGCATGGCTATATGCCAAAGGTGCACAGAATGCTATTACCTTCCCACCAAAGCGGTACCTATTACTCTGCTTGCATTTGCATGCTTTTCAACTGCTGGGTAAGCAGGAGTTGGGGCAAGGAATGGGAGTATATGTATGTGTATATATATGTACATGTGTATGTATGTATATGTGTGTGTATATACATATACATATAATTTTTATGATTGTGAGCTGGACAGAGTTACCTTGATGGTAGCATGGGTGCACAATAAAATAACTAAATAATTTAAGCATTCATTTTATTCTCCCTGTAATAAAAGACAAATGTAAAAACAAATAGGTATATCAGAAGATTAGAAGATTTGCTGAGTTGTGAAGAAGTTGTAGGTCATTGGCTTTTCACTGCAGACCTTTCCAAAATCAAAATAATCTTTTGTCAGAGGAAAATCTTCCTGTGTTCAGCCTGATACTGTTCACTGTAATGTGACTCACATTAATGGTATGTGATGATTTTCAATAAGATCATCAAAAGTCCATGTACCAGGATTAAAATACAAAGAAACAGACAAAAAACTATTTCTGGCTTCCTGACGTTTGATACAGGATTTGTCACTCGATAAGCCCCATTTTTAATCTCCTATGTTATGAGAAGCTTGCAAGTGTAAATGTCTAGAAATAGACATATATAACATGTTGCTGCCAACACAACAATATGACAAGCAGATGTTTTACACTGCAAGACTAAAAGACTACCTATCGCTATGGGAACTCTTTAGGCTGCTGCTGGTGTTTCTTCCTTGTTTCCCGATGCTGTTTTCTACTGAACAACTGAATTTAGGCCATAGCCCGGAATAGTGAAGCTGGAAGACATCTTGACAGGGGGAGATCTTAAGAAAACACAGGAATGCATCACCTTGTAATGCATGACACCAGTCACTATCTGAAAGTCCCAAAGCTAAAGTCCAAAGAAAGTTCTCTCCAGCAGGCATTCCTGGAAGCTGAGGAACACTTTCCTGTGGCTTTTTCCTCAATGTTAAATCAAATGATGATCCTGCTGTAGCTATACTCCTGCTGGTATGGTTGATGTTTCTCTACAGTTTGTAACAACCAGCATTCATTTAGTTATTGGTTGTGCAATTCAGGCAAGGTCGCAACTCTGAGGCTTGTGCTGCTTGTGGCTGCTGCCGTTTCCAGAGATGATATATCCCAAATCTCCTCCTATTGTTTAAAGCCACGATGCCTAGTACCAAGAAAATAAAAATCAGGACTGCAACTATTCCCATGACGATTGTAATGATTTTGGACTGGTGAGCTGTGGAAGAAAAAGACAAAAGAGCTGAAAATCAAATGACTGCACATTCCAGAGAACTACAAGTATATAAGGACTTCCCACCCAGCTCCACCCCCTCAACACACAAACACACCCCAAGTCTCTTTTGAAAAAGGAGAGTTCTAGCTTTCATAGCTGAGACAAAAATATGATATATACAAATTGCAACATGTACTGTAAATCAGTGATTTTAACTCTCCGGAACTTTAAGATGTGTGGATTTCAACTCCCAGAATTCTCCAGTTAAGGGAATTCTTCATCCCTAGTTTCAAAGTTCTGCTGAGTCTCAATCTGTCTTGCTGTTTATTGTTTGCGTGTGTGCCTTCAAGTTATTCTTGACTCCTGGCAACAGAGAAATCCCTGCAGATTTCATGACAAGATTTTCAGAAGTGGCTTGCTGTTGCCTTCTTGCTAGGGCAGAGAAAGATTGAATGGCCCAAAGTCACCCAGGTGACTTTGAGCTTAAAACAAGATTAGAACCCAGATTCTTGATTTTTATCCTGGTACTTTAACCAAACTACCCTCTGTTTCCTATTGGGCAAATTTAACTTGCAAAAAGCTAGTCCCTTGTTGAGATTCCTCACATTTTAAGAAATGTTCTAGGTTAAAACTCTAAATTGGGTTGGTGATACCTCCGAATTCCAAAAGATGTATCAGGAATGTTTTGGTGCATCTAAATACACACTCTCCAAGTTAACCATCTACAAATAGCTGCCTTCCTTAAATGTTAGCTGTTCTCCTAATCCCTAGCTGGTGGGACAGACACAGAGGATAAGAATCAAAAGTTAATATATTTGTTTGGCATTAGGCCAAAAATGGTGAATCAAAGATAAGGAAGTATTATTTGGGTGCATGAAAATCAGTTCATATCCATACATAAGAGAACCTCTTCACTAGTCATAGTAGATGCTTGCTTATCCATTAGAAACATTATCAGTCTTTCTGGATTGCGTCATAGATGGAAGTGATACCAAAATCTGGGATGAGAATTCCTATCACTTTCTTTTATTGGGTTACATTTCTAACTTGCATGTGACAAATAAACTTTAATATAGTTCTGGTTGAGCAATACAAGCCCCCAATTTAATGTTATTCTTGTTCTTTAGAGCAAGAGGTGAACTTACATTCAACATGTATGGTCACATCTCTAACATCAAAGCCATACTGGTTGGTAGCATTACAGTGATAAATGCCATCATGCTCTTTCTGGACTAGCTGTGGTTCCCCAATCTTATAAGGCCTCCCATCTTTCCAGCACTGAACAGTTGGTGTGGGGTTTCCCAGGGCTGAACAAGTAAATGATGTTGTACTTCCCTCCTTCCAGGTCAGTGCATGGGGACAATTGGAATCATCCATTTGGGGACCATCTAGAATGGAGAAGAAAATGTGGTTAGTTTCACTGGTAATAATACTGAGTGTGATGCATCTTCTTTTGTTCTGCAAAGCTGCTGTACATACATTAAGCCTTTCAGAGTTCTAAATCTCTAGGAATAAAATATTTATTTATTTATTATTTCAATTTATATGCCGCCCTTCTCCGGAGACTCAGGGCAGCTTACAATGTGTTGAGCAATAGCCTTCATACTTTTGTATATACCTGCTTAGTGGGGCTTTTGTGCCCCTCCCCCCAAGCGGTGTTCTTTTTTATACAAAGTCAGCTTATTGCCCCCACAATCCGGGTCCTCATTTTACCTACCTCGGAAGGATGGAAGGCTGAGTCAACCTTGAGCCTGGTGAGATTCGAACTTGCAATAATTGCAGGCAGCTGGTGCTAATTAACAGCACTTTAGTCTGTTGCGCCACCAAGGCTCCATAAATATAATATAAACTATAACGGGTTTTTTTCCTACTCACAGAAAACGGTGAGATTTTGAGATATATTGCTTTCCTTCGTATGCCCATCAACGGTCAGGGTTACTTGGCAGATGAATTCCCGCTCATTATCCTCTTGCTGAGCGATCACTGCATGCTGCAGGAAATCTACGTTGCCAGATGCTAATATTTTGGCAGCATCCCTGATCTGCATTTTAAAATCAGGGGAAGCACTGCCATCAGCGCTACATGTAATGTTCACTGTTTGACCGACGACAGCTTCTGAACTGCCAATTTGCAAGATGGGCTTTGGTAAAGCTGCAAGGGAATAGAGCAGAGCAGTGATAATGTACTTAGATGGTTATAAAATGATTAATAAAAACAGCTAAAACAAATGCTGGCTAAAGGCCAGCTCCTGTCCTAGATATGAAAATGGTCATTAAGGACTAGGATAGAGGAACCCTAAGTTCAAGTCCATCTACAACCATAGAGACTTAGTGAAGAAGTTTCGCCTTCATGCTTGCTCTCAGTCCACATTCATCTCAGAGTTCTTGTAAGGAAAACTGTCGTATTTTAGAAGTAGCATAACTGGATACCAGATGTTCCAAAGAAGTGAAATGGATGAGAGTGGCTGTTTCTTTCAATTTCTGCATTCTCTATTTGGTTAAGACATGTGGACCTCTTTAAATAAATATTGTGTGTCAAAGTGCAGTAAAAACAAAGCAATCGTAAGTTGTAATGGCTTTACGTCTAATGGCTTTAGGTCAGAGCTAAGCTCTGTATATATCTAATCTGATATAAGAATATTTTTGGGTTCATCCTAAAATAGTTGTTCTTGGATTTCAATGAAAATAGAACAGGGATGAGTCATCTATCCCTCCAATTCCATTGGTTTCAAAGGGCTGTCTCATAAGCTATTTAGACTGATCCAACCCATTACTGAAGTTTTGTTTTTCAAAATAAAATCTATCTAACTTCTAACTTCTTCTATGTTTGTTCAAACGGATGGAAGAAAACTCTTCTAAATCTCTCTGTGTTAATAATTATAGATATGAGACTCACCAAACACATGCACCATCTTTGTCACATTTTTGGTCACTGGCCCCAGGGAAACCGTGCAGAGCAACTCATGATCTCCAACTGAGGAAGAGGCTATCACAGCCTGGGCACTTGCCAAGTCCCCCATCACAGTGGTGTTGAAGGTCAGAGGTTTCCCTGCAAACCACAGATCAAACGTGGCCTCTTCGGCTGGGGAAACCTGAGGTGCATCACATGTCACTTTCATCAGGGTCCCAGCTTCTAAGAACAAGCCAGCGTGGAGCAGGGGAGCCTTTGCAAAGTCTGCCAAGAAAGTAAGAGAAATCAGGTCAGTTATTGCAAAAAAAAAAAAAAAATCACAGTAGTATCCTCTCCCTAACCTCTCAGGGGGTGAGTGCTGGGGCAACTGTAGAGGACACCAAATCTATGCAAACAAAAATCCAAACAGTGCAATAGGTGAACCAGCCCCTCCTGTGGAGAAGTAGCATTGTCTAGCCACAGGGTGCAGTATGTCTAAATCAGAACTGGAGCAATGGATGGGATCTCACCAAAAGTCCGTAATGATATGCCACGGGAAGTGTTTTTCAGGAGTGGTCCTCTTGGTCTCAGATCCAGGGACGTTTGGCAGGTGATTGTCTTGTTGTAGTCATTTTGCTGAGCTCTTATGTGATAATTCACCACAACATCATCAGCTTTAGGCTGAGTGTGATCCTGAAAGGCCTTTACCAGAAGTTGCTCTTCCCCTTTCAGCAAGGCCACCGTGAGGTCCCGGATGGGGGCTACACCAACAACCCGACATGTCAAGTTATACTGCTTGTCCACTTCCATTTCTGGTACTGGATCCAGTTCAATACTCGCTGGAGTTTCTGAAATAAAATGTTCTAAATCAATTTTGTTTGATTAGCGTATGCTAGAAGTATGAACAAGCAATGACACAGCTCTTCTGTTATTCATTCTATGCAATAAAATTATCTCTACCTAAGTATATATTTCCCTGTATATTCTAAGTCAAACTTAAATATCTATATACTTATAAGGGGCAGTGGGTAGCCTGCCTTAGCTTTCCCAAAAGAAATATCTTGTCTCTTGTCACCTGAAAGATCTATTTCTATTTGCTTGCCCTAGTTCAATAATTATTTCCATCTTCTGCCTTAGCTAAGTGCCTGCATTCTTGCTAGACATTAATGTAGGTAATCCTCACCAAAATATTTCTATAATGTCATAATCACATTCCCAGTTTTATTGCAGGAGGGTGGGAGAAATTTGCCTCAGGGGAAGGATCGATATTGGTTATTTATTTATATTCTCCTACCTACATAGCAATTAGAAAGCATGCAAATGTGAGTAGAGAAATAGGTACCACTTTGGTGGAAAGATAATAGTGTTTTGTGGCATATAGTCACGCTGGCCACATGATCACAGAAATCTCTTTAGGCAATCCTGGCTCCCTCGGCTAAGAAACGGAGATAAGCCCTGCCCCCTAGAATCAGATACAACTGGCCAGGGAAAACCTTTACCTTTTATTTATATTTCACATTTCTAAACTGCCCATCTCCTTCAAAGAGGACTCTGCATGCTCCTTCCAATTTTTTGCCATTTATCTAGCTAAAACCAGAAGCCTTTTTTGAAGGCTCTTTCTATTGATGAAACAGGATGTCATGCACTAGATTCATCACCACCCACTACATTTGGCTAATTAGTTTCTGTAGGTAAATTTCTGCTCTCTGTGTTTGACACTCTGCTTCTTGATGCAACTGCATCCTTTCCTGAGTTTCTCCTGAATCTGAGCCAGGTTCTGAAAGGGTGGGAGCCATCCTATTCCCACACAAAATCAAAGAGCTATAGTTCCCAGCCTGTTTCACTTTGAGATGGGCGGACTTCACTTCCTAGAATTCTTAGTAAAGTCCATATTGGTTGGAGAATTCTGGAGGTTGAAGTCCAACCAACTTAAAATTCTCCAATTTGGGTAACATTAGAGCATAATTGACACAATCCAGCAAGTGACTTACTATAAATAGTGATTTTTATCTTTGGAGATTTCTTCTGTCCGGTCTTACAGTCAGCATAGCACAAAGGGTTGGCTGCCCAATAGTCCACATTGCTGAGACGAAAGGCTTTCCAGTTGGATCCATTTTCTATGGGAACCTTTGTATAGGCAGACTCAATGCCAATATTTTCACAAGTGCTCGTGCAATTCAGGTCAAGAGAGCCTCCAAATTCCACCACAGGATTTGGTGGCCAGATTTCCACAGACTCTTCCTCTGCAGGTCCTGAAATCAGAACAAAGACAGCTGATGCAAAAATGAACTGAAATAGAGTAGAGGAAAAGTTAGAAATTACTACTGAAAAATAGGAAACCCAGTGTGTGTCTAGTTCAGACGTGGACCTTCAATAGGGACAAACTTGCAAACTTAAAAGTCCTTATTTGGAAATAAATTCAAACTGCTGTTTATATATACCGTATCTGTCCAATTGTATCTGACTGAATTTCTTACAGACTCCCAAACAGTAGTAAAATTAAAAACGCAACTATGCATAATTTACTGAAGCTCTGAGGAATATCCGGGGCCCATGTATGCAATCAACATCAATGAACGAAGAAACATACCCCAAGACCCCAAAACCTGTTGAAACAACCAAATCTTAATAGCTCTACAGAAAGATAATGGAGCTGTGGCCTATCTGATATCAGGCTAGGGCGATTGTCCTAATTCAGGCAGTGTCTGAGACAGCCCAACCCCATGATCCCTGCAAAGCAGGGTTGAAATCCAGCAGGTTCTAACAGGTTCTGGAGAACCGGTAGCGGAAATTTTGAGTAGTTCGGAGAACCGGAAAAAATCACCTCTGGCTGGCCCCAGAGTGGGGTGGGAATGGAGATTTTGCAATATCCTTCCCCTGCCATGCCCACCAAGCCACACCCACAGAACTGGTAGGGGAAAAAATTTGGATTTCACCCCTGTTGCAGAGGCCATTCCTTAAGGGTTGGGATCCAGAGGGAACCTTTCTGTCCAGATCTAAAAGGATGAGCAAGGAGAAGGCAGATCCACAGATATCCAGATGGTGAAAAATGGAGGCTTTGAAGGTGACAGCCAGTCCTTTGAGTTGCTGTTGGAGACTAAGGTAGCTCTCAAAGTTAATGTGGCTATAGGGGTCAAGCAAAAAGTTAAAAGCCTTTAGTTATCCATTATTGGCTTGCACTAATATTTCAAAAAAGAAAACAAACATCAAAAGTCACAATATCCTTTGCATGTATATCTAAGATTTAATGTAATGCACATCTAGATATAGTTGAATTCCTTTTTTTTTTGAAAAGTTTTTCAGTTTTATTTCTTATACACATAATATAAAATGTACATTTTCTTATATATAATTAATCATACATATACCTGTTTTCCTTAAAGAAAGCTTTAAAATAAGATATTTTAATTACATTCGAATTTGCTCTTCTACCCTTTCTTCCCTCATTTCACAATAAACCTTCTCCTTCTCCTCCTCTTTCCCTTCCCTCCATCCTCTCCTCTCCTACTTTCTCCTTTCTCCTCTCCTACCTCAGCCTACTTCCCCTTCCTTTCCCCCACTCCTCTCTTTTTTTCCCCCTTCTCACCTTCTCTCCTACTCCTGTCCCCTACCCTTCTGTTGAGTATCAAGTGACAGTTTAAATGAGCCAATCAGGAATTAGTCCTAAGAGCGGGAAATTTAGAGAGACGTCAGTGGCTGAAGCCGTGGACAGCTCCTGTATATAACAGGCTGCCCCAGCTAGAATTGCTATTGCTGTTATGGAGTTAAATAAAGCTGTTTACTTTACACATGAGTCCTCTCTTCAATCACCCACTATTTAACACTGGCGATGAAGGTGGGATTCTGAAGAACAAGGACAATACAGCGACCTCCAAGCAATCAACAACCATCAGATCTACTACGCCACACCGGTCAGTTTGCTGTTACCGAGATGTCTTCAATCAGCCTGCCCGCTCCATTCAACCCAACGGGAGAAGATTGGGAAGCCTATATGGAGGGTTTCCACATGTTCATGGAGGCGAATGATTTATTAAACCTGTCGGAGCAGAGGAAAAGAGCTCCGTTTCTCACCCATTGCAGACCGGCAGTTTTTAAAATGGCAAAGGCACTCGCCGCCCCAGCCAACCTAAGAACAATGACCTGGACATCCCTGCAGGAAATACTGAAGGCTCACTACGCACCCCAAGCATCTTCCCTGGTAAGGAGGCATGAGTTCTACCGGAGGGATCAGAGAGAGGGAGAGTCTATCAGTGCGTTCGTGGCAAATCTAAGAGAAATAGCCACCGCATGTGACTTTTTGAATTTAGAAGAGGCAAAGAGGGATCGTTTGGTGTTGGGACTGAGAGACTTCACATTGCAGAGCCGATTGCTAGCGAGACCTCAAATTACATTTAAGGAGGCTCTGGAAGAAGCATCAGCATCCGAAGCGTCCCAGAAATCCACGGCGGCTATGAAGAAAATTAAAAACGAGCCGGCCATAAGAGATGAGGCCCCAGTACATTATGAGAGAGTGGAATCCGAAACAGAGGAGGAAGATGAGGAAGATGAAGTCCATCACCTCCGTTCCGAACGGAGAGAAAGGCAACAAGGGAAGAAAGAGGCCTGGTGCTCGGGATGCAAGGGCAACCACCCACGGGCCGAGTGCAAGTCCCGGGATGCTATATGCCAGAGATGTGAAAAAAGAGGGCACATAGCAAGAGCTTGCAGGGCAGCCCAATCAGTTTCCAGATGGCCCAGACCCCCCCGTTCACCAACAAACAACAAAAAATTCCAGCCTAGCGGGAGGAAGCAACCATTCAGACGGGGCCAAAGGGGTGAGAACCACAGACCGGACCGCGGCGAGACCCATCAAACCATCGTGATTGGCCATGCCAGCGCGGGAAAGGCAAACAAGATGGCGGCGACCATCCTCATAGAGGGAAGACCCTGCAAGATGGAGGTGGACTCTGGATCCAGCCTATCGATGGTATCCTGGTCAACCATAAAGAAGCTGATGCCACGCATCACCACCAGCGAACTCAAACAACAACGCTTAACACTCATCGATTACCAAGGGCACCGAATTCCGGTAGTGGGTGTTGGAATGTTCAACATCTCCTACAAGAATTTCAAAGCAAACCTGCCACTCACGATAGTGGACAGAGACAGGCCCAGCCTATTGGGCATGGAGTGGTTCGAGCCACTGGAACTAGCAATTACCGGCATCGACCACATCGGGGCTGACGCCTGGGAAGAAGATCTGATGAAGGAGTTCGCAGAAGTGTTTAATGGTGAGCTGGGCAAGTACAAAGGGTCCCCAATTACATTTAGCCTAGACCCCAAGGTAGCCCCTATCCGGATTAAGCCCCGAAGGGTTCCTTTTGCTTTAAGGCCTAAGATTGATGAGCAAATAGACAAGCTAGTCGCTCAAGGAGTCTTAGAGCCTGCCGATCACGCAAAATGGGAAACCCCTATAGTGACACCTATTAAGCCAGATGGATCAGTTCGCTTGTGCGGAGACTATAAAAGTACAATTAATAACGCGCTCCAGCAAAGCGCATATCCAGTACCAGTCGTCCAACATTTACTACACTCGTTGGGCAGGGGGAAGATTTTTGCAAAGCTAGACCTAGCACAAGCATACCAACAACTGCCAGTAGACGAGGCTACAGCTGAGGCGCAAACCATCGTCACGCACAGAGGGGCATTTAAGTGCAAAAGACTGCAGTTTGGGGTAAGCGTAGCACCCGGGTTATTCCAGAGCTTAATGGAACGGCTGTTGCAAGGAATCAACGGAGTCGTCCCTTACTTTGACGATGTCCTCATTTCAGCAAATGACTCAAACCAATTGAAACAACGGTTACAGGAAGTGTTAGCAAGGTTCCAGAAAGCGGGGCTCAAAGTAAAAAGGGACAAGTGCCATTTAGCCAAGAACCAGGTCAAATTCCTGGGATACCTAATCGACGGGTCGGGGATCAGGCCCACACCAGGAAAGCTGCGAGCTATAAAAGAAGCACCAACTCCAACCAATAAAACAGAACTGCAAGCGTTCTTGGGGTTGCTTAACTTTTATAATATCTTCCTGCCACAGAAGGCCACCACTGCTGAACCGCTCCACCGGTTACTGGACAGAAAGACAGAATGGAGATGGGGAAGTCAAGAGAGGAAGGCATTTGAAGATATCAAACGACTCCTGACTTCAGATAGAATTTTGGTACAATACAGCGGGACTTTACCACTGACACTAACTTGTGATGCATCTCCATTTGGGATTGGAGCAGTGTTGAGTCACGAAATGCCAAACGGAACAGAAGCCCCCATCGCATTCTTTTCTTGGACTCTGTCAAAACCGGAATGGAACTATAGTCAATTAGATAAAGAAGCCTTAGCTGCAGTAGCTGGAATAAAAAGGTTTCATGAATATCTCTACGGTCAGAAATTCAAACTCATAACCGACCACAAACCACTTCTGGGTATCATCGCCGGGGACAAACCTACACCTCCTGTCTTATCACCCAAAATGCTCAGATGGATAGAGTTTTTGGTGGCATATAATTACACATTACAACACAAACCGGGCAAAGAAATCGACCATGCAGATGCACTCAGTAGATGCCCACTCCCAGAAACAGGAGAAGATCCAGCGCCAGCAATGACCACACTACTGATAGAAACTATGGAGGAAGCTCGGATATCTGCAGCCAACATCGCGAGAGCAACATCCAATGACAAAACATTGGCGCGAGTTTTAAATTGGATCTGGAAGGGGTGGCCGAATGAGAATAACACAAGCCCAGAGTTTATTCTGTACAGAAGACGACAAAACGAGCTGTCGGGACTAAGGGGTTGCATGTTGTGGGGAGATAGAGTTGTAGTACCAGAAACACTGAGACAGAGCACGCTTAAGTTACTTCACAAAGGACACCCTGGAATGGTGAAAATGAAAGCGTTAGCCAGAAGCTACGTGTGGTGGCCCGGGTTAGATAAAGAGATTGAAACATGGGTATCATCATGCGAGAACTGCCAAGAATCCTGAGAAGCCCCGAAGTCGGCTCCTGTCTACGATTGGGAAAATCCAGGAACACCGTGGTCTAGATTACACATCGACTTCGCGGGGCCTTGCAAAGAAATACATTTCTAATAATTGTGGATGCGTACTCGAAGTGACTGGAAGTGGTCCTCACGACAACGACAACAGCGGAGGCAGTAATAAAAGTTTTGAGACAATTATTCGCCACACATGGAATACCAGACCTGGTGGTCTCTGATAACGGACCACCATTCACTGCGAACTCATTCGAAATGTTCCTAGCTGACCAAGGAATAAGGCATGCACTGTCAGCACCGAAAAAGCCATCAACAAACGGGCTTGCAGAGCGGATGGTAAGATCAACGAAGGAAACACTCATGAGATTGGGTCCTGGAGACGTACAAGCCAAATTAGATAAATTACTGGCCATCCAACACATCACACCCAGTGCTACAACCCACCAGAGCCCAGCAGAACTACTAATGGGATGGAAATTGAGGTCTCCACTGGACAGGCTGCACCCACAATACTGCACAGAGAAACTGACCGATTCCACAAGCCGCATCAGAGAGTTCCAACAAGGAGACAAAATCTATGCAAAAAACCTGAGTGGAAACCCGCTCTAGGTGCCAGCAGAAGTAACACAAATCACGGGCCCCTTATCATACAGGGTCCAAACAGAAGACGGTCAGTGTTGGAAAAGGCACATAGACCAAATCAGACAGAGAATAACGAGACATGAGAGAGATGGAGAAAATAATAACCAAGGGAGGGGGAAGAAAAACGAGTGACAGCAGAAAGGGCCGCACCACAAACACCGAGACAGGGGAGTACAGACTTTAACCAGGACGAGGAAAACGAATACTTATCTGAGTCACCGGGGGCGGAACCAATCACCAGGGAAGATCCGCAAGGACAGCCAAGAGAAACCAGAATGAGAGACAAGCAGAGTAAATCCACCCCAGCACCCGAGTTCGAGAGAGTTCCAGAGATGACTCCCGGGGAGCAACGGAACTCGACCGCTCACTCTGAAGGCGCCGGAACGACTGAACTGCGCAGGTCCAGTCGAGCTCCGAAATGACCCACCTACTTACGGGACTACGTACCCTAGGAGTCACCGGATTGGTGGACACTGAACTAGAGGGAAGGAGTGTTGAGTATCAAGTGACAGTTTAAATGAGCCAATCAGGAAATAGTCCTAAGAGCGGGAAATTTAGAGAGACGTCAGTGGCTGAAGCCGTGGACAGCTCCTGTATATAAAAGGCTGCCCCAGCTAGAATTGCTATTACTGTTACAGAGTTAAATAAAGCTGTTTACTTTACACGTGAGTCCTCTCTTCAATCGCCCCCTATTTAACACCTTCCTTCCTCTCCTTTTCCCTTTCTTCCCCTCCCTCTCCTTTTTCTACCCTCTACTCCTCTCTCCTTTCTATCTTCTTTGCTGTGGAATATTCTCCTTGTTTTGGTATCCGAGCAACTCCTGTATTCTAATAGTATATACTTTCTTTCGATTTCTTTTCAGATTTATTCTATCTATCAGTATTATCCTCATAATTGTACATTTATTCTTATTATCTTCTTTCTTTCCCCCCTCCCACCCCCCTTTTTCATTTACTCTGGTGTCATCTGGGTTTCTATTTCTTTTTTATTCTCTCCCTCATTTAAATTTCTATTATCTAACTCATTTATCTATCCTCTTATCTTCATATTTCTTTTCTAACCATATATAAAATCTTCCCCATGTCTTGAAATACACCGACTCCTCTTTATATTCTTCTTCTTCTTCTTCTTCTTCTTCTTCTTCTTCTTCTTCTTCTT
>WNWU01000054.1:5606423-5622398 GCA_012654045.1 Ptyas mucosa
CTTCTTCTTCTTCTTCTTCTTCTTCTTCTTCTTCTTCTTCTTCTTCTAGTTAATCTATTCATTTCCACACAGTCTAAAATCTTTTTTATTACTTCACCTTCTGACGGAATTTTTTCTGTCTTCCAATTTTGTGCAAATACAATTCTAATAGTTAAATGCACATCTTTATTATATCTCTCTGGGAGAATACCCAATTAAAAAAAAGAAAAAGAAAAAACAACTCTGGTTTTAATTCTATAGATTTATGTAATATTTCTTCCAACCATTTCTGTATCTAGACCAATAATTTTTTGCTTCTAAACATGACCACCACCTATGCTCCCGGCAAATGCAAACATTTCCAACATTTGGCTGAATTATCCTTAAACATCTTTGCTAATCTTTCTGGTGGCATATGCCACCTATAAAACATTTTATATAGATTTTCTTTATATGCAGTTGTCATTGTCAATTTATAATTCCTTTCCCATAGTTATTGCCATTTCTCTAGTTCTATTGCATATCCAAAATTTTCTGCCCATGTTATCATTGTCCCTTTTACCTCTTTATCTTCCAATCTAATTTGCAACAAATAATTATACAGTTCTTTAATCATTTTTTCATCCTTTCCAGTCATTATCTGATCCAACTCTGATTCCCCCCAATTAAAACCATTTTGTTTCAAGTCTTTATCGTATCTTGATTGTATCTGCAGTCGTGTATACCAGTCAATCTCAATCCCTTGTTTTTCTGTTTCTGTTTTAATTCTCCCTTGTCTGTTAAAATGTCTTTATATCTTACAATCTTATCCATGTTAATCATATTTATGTGTGTCAACGCTTCTATTGTTGAAAGCCACATTGGTATTTCCATATAATGCTCATTTCTTATTTATCTATTTGTTTTGTCGATCTAGTCATTCTTATCTCCCTTAATTCCTTAACTTCTTTCACCTTCGCTCCTCTGAACGCTCTCTCTTCTTGTTCTTTCGTTGTCTGTCTTGGTTGTTCTTTCTTCTCCTCCTGTTGTTCATCCCCTTTTTCTTCCCTCAACCTTCCAAAATTCCTTTTGGACTTTTATGTATTGTTTATAAAATAACTCTGCTTTCTCTACTGAGTCTAATCTGTATCTTTGTTCTTGCCAGTTCACCAATATTCCTTCTGGGATGAACCATCTAAAATTTATTTCTTTCTTTATCAAACACTTTGTGAGAAATTGATATTTTTTTCTCAAGTCTCTCACTCTTCTTGGAATTTGTTTCAGTGCCACTACTTCTCTCCCTTTGTGCTTTATCGTCATGTTCTCATCAATCTCTGTTCCCAGTGTTTTCTTGGTGAATCTGACATGAATTTCTCTAGGTAGATTATGTTTCATCGCATATCTTGTCTACACTCTGTATATCTCGTCGATTCCACTTAATATCCCTTCCTTACTTTCTTCCATTGCTTCTGCTAGTATCTCTGCAATTTTCTCTGCTAAATTTTCTCCCTTTTCTTCTTCAATGTTTTGTAATCTTAAATAAAAATCAGCTTTATCCATTTCCAGGGTTATAATTGTTTTTTCCTGATTTTTATCAGTAATTGTAAGTCTATAGTCCATCTCTTCAACTTTTTTCTCCATTGCTTCTGCTTTTTCTTCCATTTGCTGCAATCGTTGTTCATTTTTCCCTATCATTTCTTTAACTTCCGTTTTTCCATTCTCCCATCTACCTTGTCTAATCTTGTCTTAAGATCCTCATATATAGTCTGTAGCATATTTTTTAATTCTGTGTTGACTTCCTCTTGCTGTGATGCAATTTCTGTTGTCTTTTGCCCTGTAGTACCAGCCATTGTTGATATTGATGGTGATGATAAATGTTGTGTTTTTTTCTTCATCTTATTTTTTTTTCCAAATCTTGGTTCCCAATTTTATAATCCAAATACTTGATTTCTTTAAATTCAAAATGCCCAGTCAGACTCTTCAGGTTTTTGAAACCCTAATCCACATAGATTTGATCCATAAACCATTCAAAAAACCAAGAACAATCAAACAGCCCAAAAGGGCAAAAACAGAGGGGGGCGGGAAATAGAAAGAAAGAGAAAGAGAAAAAAAAGGAAAGAAAGAGAGAGAGGGAGAGAGAGAAGATAAAACCAGATCAGCACAAAAATAAAAATTTACTAGTCCAAAACCCAGGTGTTTGCCCAAAATATCCAACCAGGATATATATATATATATATATATATATATATATATATATATCCAAAAAAAAGAAAAAGAAAAAACAAAAACCCTGCCAATGAACTCTTTTAAATTCAGGAAGAGGGCATTTCTACAAGGAAAAAGGAAAAGGAAGAGGCTCAAAAAGAGAAAAACCAGAAAGAAAAAAAATATTCCCAAATACCACTATTCCAAAATCTTACAAAATTTATAACTCCATCAAGCAAAAGGAAAAAATAAACAGCTTTCTTTCTTCTTTTTCTTCTATATCTTCCCCCTTCTGTTACAAAATCACAAAACCACTTCTTATCAAAATCTTCTTGCCAGTTTCCAAAACATCCCAAGGTCACTCCCTTCTCATCTTTTCCTTTGTCCAATATATCTCTTTAATTTCCTCTGCAATCCAAAATAGTCTTAAAGGAGAAAAAAAAAACCCCTACAGCTTCAAAACTCCAAATTCAACTTTTCAAATGCCAAAAATTCCTCTTTTCCCAATCTGCTTTCAGTTTGTTAAATTACTTTTTCAGCTTTTGTTAATTAGCTTTTATTAATGGCTTCTGCTTCTTCGCCACTGTTCCGGGAATGGGGAGATAGCCTTTTCCCACTCCCTCCCCTCTCTCTTTGCCAATTTTCTCAAGTAAAATAGTTTTAAAAGTTCAGGAGTTAAATATTTAAAGGAATCTTGTTTTCAAGACCACAAATTCTCACCCAGATGATCCCACGTTCTCTTTTCCTTATCTTCTTCCGTGTGGCTGGCCTGGCTTGGGACAGTTCCTAATAACTGTCTTCCCTTGCTGCTGGGTCGGAGGCTATTGCAGACACTTCAAGGAACTTGCGGCATCCCTGTTTGTGCCTGTCTGTGCCTCCATTCTTCACTGTCTCTACAGGACAGCTATGATCCCTGGGGATCCCCTAAAGCAGCTGAGATATCAGCATTTTCCAGAAACTCTGGAATTTGCTGTGCCGCCACTGGCATTGGTCACATCCCTCTCAGCTGAATTCCAACATACTGTGTTATCCACCCCTTATGGCACATTTCAAGTTATTTTTAATGTCATTTTTTAACCTAATTTAAATGAGATATGCAACCATTTTAATTTCTGACCATCTAAACATGGTAATATCATTGACTTTGAATAAAAAAATATCCTAGTTAATGAAATAAGGCTTTTTAAACACCTCCTTGCTGAAACAATCACAGTTTGTTAAATAACAAAAGAAAGATATACCATTTTTTCCACAAATAGTCCACTAATATGGGAATAGTATGGGTTACTCTTAAAGTACTTATTTTACTACTAACCTATCACCCCAGGCAGAAAAAGATGCATGCATCACAACATAGAAAAATTGAACTAGAAGTAAAATAAACCCCAAAGTGCTTAAGGACTCTGTTGCAATTTTTTTAGGAAGCATATCATACTGTTTACTAACCTAGAGTTGAACCAATTATATCCTTTGGACACAGAATATTTTTTTAAAAATTGTAACAAATTTATTGAGAACAGGGAGAAAAACCTGAGAAATGAATGGTTTCTTATATGAAACATTTGTAACAAAGTAAAATAATATTTTTTTCAGAAGCAAAGTAGACCAATTATAATGAAATTAATTATTAATGTTTAGAATATTATAAAATTTATGTAAAACTGGCAAACATAGATAATTTTAAATTTTAATAAATTTTCCAGAAATTTCTTTTTTTTTAAAGAAAAATTTATGAACTTTATTAACAAGTAAAAAGCACAAACAAAACACATATAAACAAAACAACATACATTAAAACAATTATATATATTCAATCGTTCGGAGCATCTGTTTCGTAGTGTTATATCCAGTTACATAACTATACATATTCCCATAAATCTTAATTCACTAGTTCTCTTTTATTTATTAACCCTCTCTATATTCTGCTCTCTAAGGCTATTATTCCCAAACTCTTACTACACTTCTCTCAGGATTTTGCTAACTATATGGGGGTGGAACAAGCACCGCTATATTTAATTCTATCTGAATTGCCTGATTTTTCCATAACGATCTTACGCCAGTGATACCATTTGTTCCAGATTTTATAGAATTCAGTATCTTCCTTTTCCTTAAGTTCTTTTGTTAACCTGTCCATCTCCACACATTGTGTTATCTTATCTATAATGTCTTCTTCCGAAGGGATTTTCTCCGATTTCCAGTTACTATCATATGTAATTCTAGCCGCTGTTAATATGTGTATTAGTAGATATTTTATTTCTTTACGGTAAGTTTTAGTAAAAATTCCCAATAGGAAGGTTTCAGGTTTCTTATATATTTGTAATTTGGTAATTTGTTCTAGCCAATTTTTAATAATAGACCAGAATTTTTTTGCCGCTGGGCAAGTCCACCATAGGTGATAGAAAGTACTTTGAGATTTCTTACATTTCCAACAAGTCGAGCTATTTTTTGGATTCATTTTAGCCAGCCTTGTTGGTGACAAGTGCCACCTATAAAACATCTTTAGCTGGTTTTCCTTGTATGCCACCATTGTTCTTGTATTCATCTGCCATAATTCTTCCCATTTGTCCAGTTCTATTGAGTAATTGAAATTCTGCATCCATTTAATCATTGTGTGTTTGACTGTTTCCTCCTCCATCTTGTACCTTAATAGAAATTTGTAAATTTTGCTGATTAATTTCTCCCCAGAATCTAATATAATAATATCTAATTCCTGATTCGCCTTGGTTATTTGATATTTTTTATATGTTCTTTGTATTTCGATTGTATCTGTGAGAAAGTCCACCAATCAATCTCCTTGTTTAAATCTGCTTCCAGTTGCTGTTTGGGTTTTAACTTTCCTTGGTGATCAATTAGTTCTTTATATCTTATTATATTACTAGTTTCTGACAAGTTCGGGTGTTTTAAGGCTTCTGTAGGTGAAAACCATAGCGGAACTGTTGAATATTGTTGTTTTTTTATTTTTAACCATATTTGTAGTCTAAGTCTAAGTGTATGTCTTAGACCTGTCTAAGTGTATGTCTTTTAAAGTGTGTGTGGGACTTATATTTCTCTTTCCATAAGAAGGAATGCCAACCCGCCTGCAAATCATGGTCTTCGATGGCTAATATTCTGTTATTGCTCAGCTCAATCCATTCTTTAATCCATACTAAGCCGGCTGCCTGGTGGTATAGTTCCCATTCCGGGAGCGCTAGTCCTCCTCTTTCTTTGGAGTCTTGCAGTAATTTTAGTTTTATCCTTGGTCGCTTTCCTTACCAAATAAATTTAGAGATGTTCTTATTTAAGCCCTCAAAAAATTTTTTCCTGAGGTTTATTGGAGCCACCTGGAATAAATACAGCAATCTTGGTAGAATATTCATTTTAATAATGGAAATTCTACCCATAAGTGAAATTTGCAGGTCTTTCCAATTATCCAAATCTTTTTTTATCTGCGTTACTAATTTATCATAATTATTTTCCTTTATGGAAGATGTTCTTGGAGACAGCCAAACACCTAAATACTTAATTTTATTAGAGACTTGTATTTGTATGTTTTTTTCTAATTCCATCATCTGGGTTTTTGTTAGATTTTTGACCAATAATTTAGATTTATTTCTATTTATCCTTAGCCCGGCCACCTCCCCATAATCTATTTTTTTAAGTGTTTTTGGTATTGTTTCTAGAGGTTCTTCTGCTATCAGAACTAAGTCATCGGCAAAAGCCTGGGTCTTATATTCTTCTTGTCTGACTTTTAATCCTTTAATCTCTTGATCTTCCCTTATTTTTTTTAGTAAAATCTCCAAGGATAAAATATACAATAAGGGGGAGAGTGGAAATTTCTGATATACCGTCAAGTGTTTTGACTGAACACCTAATGTTATAGAAAACTGTGACATTCCTGATATGTTTTATCGGCCCTTGGGATTAGTCCTATGGGATAACCTTTTGGCTTATGGCGAACCTTTAGAGACCGAGTGCCCAAACTGCAACCCAAAACCCATTTATTTATTGCAAAGTGCCAATACAGCAATTTAACCTGAATAATGAGGTTTTACTACCTAAAATAATAATAAACAAGGCAGAGTTCAGCTAATTGCTCTAAGAAAAATGTGATAAATGCACTTTTATGCCCCTTCATTTTTTTCTGCTTTTGAAATATTACACTCTTTCCCTCTCTCTTTTACTCCCTCCCTCTTTCTCTCTTTCTCTCTTTCCTTTTTTCTCTTTCTCTCCCTCTTTCTCTCTCTCTCTCTGTTTTTCTCTTTCCCTCTCTCTCTTTCTCTTTCTCTTTCTCTCTTTCTCTTCCTCTTTCTCTCTCTCTCTTTCCCTCCCTCTCTCTCCCCCTTCCTCTCTTTTTCTCTCTCTCTCTTTCCCTCCCCCCCTCTCTTTCCCTCCTTCTCTTTCCCTCTCTTCTCCTCTCTCTCTCCTCCTCTCTCCCCCCTTGGGGGGTAGGAACTGCTGAACTGGTCCTGGGTGGTGGGAATATGACATCTGGAGGCTGAGGAGCCCAGGAGCAGCGTGCCCATACTCAGCTGGTCGGCAGAGAGCCAAATATTAGCTGGCCAGTAGGGAGGCGAGGCATCCTAACACCGGCAGCTTTGGAGGAAAAGCAACTGACATCGGGGCGGCCAGAGTGAGCCCATGACGATGCAGGGTCACATTGTGGCTCCGCATCATAATGGACTCCAGGAGGAGGATGGGACCCCGTCTCCCCCATTGTGAAGCGCGCTAAATTTCACTGTGCTGTGCAAGGCGCTGCGATAGCAGTGGGCAGGCCATGGAGGCAGCAACAGCTAATGTACCGTGATGAAGGCAGAATGCTGTTTTGCATATTTTTTTTTTAGTCCCACAAACTTTTGTTTCCCTGCAAATGAGGTGAGAAACGTGATGGAGAAACATGATGGAGCTGGGCTGGGGTGACACTGTGCATGCCCACAGAGAGGGCTCTGCATGCCACCTCTGGCACACATTTCATAGGTTCATCACCACTGGCCTAGGATGTTCTGGAGCAGAAATTTGAGGAAATTATTGTTCAGCTGCCCTTTGACTTCCACCACTTGCCTAAATAAACAGAAAGTCTCAGCCAGTGCCCAGCTGCACTTTGTCACAAATCAGTTTCCAATGTTTTCCCTTTCAGTTCTTGCCCAGTTGGGCTTGATCCGAATTTTGATAGCATTCTTAAAGCAGACACAAATCAATTGGAAAGTAAAGTACAGAGCATATTACAGTGGGAGGAGTCTCACTTTTTGTTCACTTTTTGCTTTCCGAAGATCAAACAAATGTTAAGAAAAAAGGTAATAAGAATAAAGATGATTATAATCAACAATACAGGAAAGTGAATGGAGGTCAACAGATCAATATTCCATGGAGATTTCTTAAGAAACAATTTCTCCCAGTCTGCTTCAATTTGATTTTTCCAGTCAATCCCTTCACAAAACATGTTTCTTTCTCACTTTTTCCAAAATGGAGACAGCTTCAAAAAAAGCATGGAAGGATTATAAATGCTAAAAAATGATAAACTGAACACAGCCTTGATCAATTAGGCTTCTTTCTTACTAATACCAATAAGCCATTGATCCATAAAGTATCCTCCTAGCCTGGGGTTCATTAAAGACACTATCTGGAGAAATTGGGGACTACGTGCTAGTGCTGTATGGCCAGTCCTTGATTTATGTTGTAGCAAAAGGTTAAAGAAAATGATTTGAGTGGAAAGCTTATATGGAATTTTTTTTGAAAGTAGAAAAGATTGAAAAGATGATTTCTGGTTTGACGGATTAAAAAGGTCAAAAGAAAATGGAGAAAAGAATAAAATTACAATTTCTTGATAGAAAGAAAGGTAGAAGGCATAACTATATTTTTTCTTCTCTTGCCATTGCTTTTGTTCTTTTTTTCTTACATTGTTTTTTTGTTTTAATGATTTATTAATATACTGTATGTATATATATATATGTAAATTATAAGTGTGGGGAGAGAGAGAGAGAGAAATTTGGTTCTGCTGTCATAGACGTTAAACTATAGAGGTACACTTAGGGCAGGGAGATAGTGAAAGAGAAATAACTGTTTTGCTGGCTTCTGATACCACGAGTCTTTTTTTTTTTAAGGACTGGCTACCTAGGCGAGCCATTTTATGAAACAGATATAAATTATTTTTACCTTTTAATGCTCTTCTACATACTGATATGTATAAGTGCTTGATGAATCAAAGTCAGACAGGAAGAGCCCAAACATGCCCAAACATGCCTGTTACAATGTTTTTCTGCTCTATAGCATCTCTGATCAAATTAACTTATCAAAAAATTGCCGTTCTGGTTCTCCGCCTGCTAGCCTTCATATTCAAATCATAATCTAGGGTTAGCCTGACATGGCAGCAAACTTGGTCATGGTTTGCTGTTGTAGATAAAAAAATCTCAAGCCACTTCCAAGGAATGTGCAATATGGACATTAATCTCATTCCCAGTTCCCACTAAAATTATGTTTTATCAGGCTCCTTCCGTCTCTTTTTCGTGCTTTGCCCCACAATATCTGAGCGAAATGGAGGTTTCCTTTCTTACCTTGAGTAACAGCCCAGGCTCCTACAGCAAAAAAGAAGATAAATTTCTGCATGTTGCACTCTCAGTCTCTTGGGTTGGCTGGATCGATTCCTGCCCCTGAGAGAGGCAGGCCAAAATCTGGATCAGTCCAAATAGAAAGAGAAAACAAGGAACCGAGGCAGAGTGAGTGCCTACAGTCAAAGCAGCAAGTAGCTTCTGGAAGCACATTTACCGACTACGTCTGCCAAGCTTTGTTAATGTTACACAGCTTCAGGAAATATTTGCTTCCTCCCCATTGAGGCTCACTGAGCACGTTCTTCCGGCCCTGGCAGCCTTAGTTTTCCCACCCAAGAAATCACCTTTTTTCCTGATCACTGAAATCTAATTGACTCTTTCAATAACCTTTCTTGGTCAGTCATTCTCAACCTTTCACTACCAGCCTCCATTATTCATATCATTTTGTATGTCAAGTGATCATAGCATTTTTTTTCCTTAGCATTACCTCTAAAAATACCCATAGTTTTCCATTTCAATATGTAAATACTGATGTCTAATACTAATTCAAATACTAACGAATTTCCTTTGGGTGGTTCTTGATGGTTTCACTTTTTGTTTTCCCACACTAACCATCTCCATTTTATAACTTAAGAAAAAGGAAATTGTACCTTCAATTTTTGTGTGAGAGTGCTAGTGTGCGTGCATATAATGTACTTTTATATTCCATAAATAGGTCAAATATTACTATCTTATGTCTTAAGACACCTGCTTCATATTTTAAATTAATGTGCATGACTGATAATCAACAAAGCCTATTTCAATTTGCCCCCAGTATTTTCTCCTGAAAAGTACGGTAATTGAACGCTTCTCCTCCCACACACACATGAATGTTTCCATCCTAATGACTCAGGTCCCCAATGCAATCATCAAATGCATTTAGATCTATTTGATCTCATGAAGTGGTTGTGGTAAGGAATGAGAAATCCAGTTTGAACGAGCCAGAGCAATTGGATGCACCTCAGTGTGACTGGTCTTTTCAGTCAAAAGCAAGAGTCCTTTTCCAATTTTACTGGGGATCTGACTGCATGAGAATCCAGTGGATTTAGCTGATAAGGGCCATTTGTACAAACTAACATTACAAACATGACACTGTTCCTTATATGGCCAAAGGCTCATAATTACTCTGTTCACCAGTGCAACGTGGTCCACTTGTGTCTCCAAAATCATATTTTTCCGCCTTTTTTTCTTTTTCATGAAGCTAAAAAGCGTGCAGTAATTCTTTTCAAACATCCAGTTTATTTTCCCCTTCTCAGAATTACAAGGTAAGGGTACATAAGAAAAGGTCTAAGCCTACAGAATAACAGAGCTGGAGGTGACCTGGCAGGTCTTCTAGTCCAACCTGCTCAAGTTCCTGCTCAAGCAGGAAACCCTATACCATTTCAGACACGTGACTGTCCAGTCTCTTCTGAAAAGCCTCCAGTGATGGATCACCCACAACCTCTGGAGGCAAGTCTGATTGTTCTAACTGTCAGGAATTTTCTCCTTAGTTCTGAGTTGAATCTTTCCTTGATTAGTTTCCACTCATTGCTTCTTGTCCAGCCCACTGTGCTTTGGAAAATAGGTTGATCCATTCTTCTTTGTGGCAGCCCCTCAAATATAGGAACACTGCTATCATATCATCCCTAGTCCTTCTTTTCTCTAGTCTACCATTCCCAGTTCCTGCAACTGTTCTTCATATGTTTTAGCCTCCAGCCCCCTCATCACCTTTGTTGCTCTTCTCTGCACTCTTTCCAAAGTCTCAACATCTTTTTTATATTGTGGTGACGAGAACTGATGCAATATTTCAACTGTGGTCTTACCAAGGCATTATAAAATGTTACTAACACTTTGCATTATCTTGATTCTGTCCTTCTGTTAATGCATCCTAGGACTGCACCAGCTGTTTTTGGCAGAGGCAGCACACTGCTGGTTCATATTTAAGTGATTGTTCACTAGGACTTCAAGTTCCCTCTTGCAGTCACTACTATTGAGCCAGGTATCACCTATTTTATACCCATGATTTGGGTTTTCTTGCCTAAATTAGAATCTTATTTTTGTCACCATTGAAAGAAAAGCTTGTGAGGGAGCTGAGAGATTTCAATGTATGTTTCCACTCCACAACCTCCAGTCTGAGGTACAGACTTTAGGTTGAATGCTCCTAAAGGTGGGTTCACTGGGAACCAGTAGCTCCATCCGCCTTCTCGTGGCTTCCTTCCCCCTCCCAAGGCCTGGCATTTAAGAATTAAAGGACTTTAAGGGCATGGTAAAAACGGAAGGAAGGACAGTCACTCATTTTTATGGGCTGGACATATGTGCTCATATAATCATGTCCCTTTCATTCTCCAAGCTGAAACGAATGGCCAAAATGTCACTCTGATCCTGCCTGGTCCTTCAAGGCACCTCACTTTCATTAATTTATTCTTTCGCACAGACATCTTTTCTGCCACAAATGCATTTCTTTCTGCCGAAAAGAGTCCTTCAACACAAGTGATTGCATTTACTTTTTCTCACAAAAGAATTCTAAAATCAGCGGTTCTCAGCCTTCTGTATTTTAAGGTCCATCAGTCGTTCTTTCAAGGACTGGGTCCCAGCATAATAGAAACAAAAAGGCTTCCTCCCCCACCCCAAGAAATAAGTATTATATACATGTATATCAGGTGTGGGTTCTAACATTTTTTACTACTGGTTCTGTGGGCGTGGTTTATTTTGTGGGCGTGGCTTGATGGACATGTGACAATTATTTAGGATTTAGCAGAGGTACTGGTCTACCAGGCTTTTAACTGCTTGCAGAGCTGTACCAATCTACCCATTTATTTTTGCAGGCACTGGTCTACTCATGTATTTTTGCAGGCACTGGTCTACCCATTTTTTTTTTGCAGGCATCAGTCTACTCATTTGTTTTCTTTTAACACTGATCAGCTGTAGAGCAGCCCTTTGAAACCCGCGGCAAGAGTTTAAACAGTTTTTTTCCCTCTAGCCATCAGCTGGGACTCAGGAGGCAGCAATAGATTGGGGATGGGGCCAAATAAAAGGTAAGAATAACATGGGGGATGGGAGGGGCATCACCGCTACCGGCTCAGCGGAACCGGGCGGATCAGGGAGGAACCCACCACTGATATATATAAAACATATTTATATGTTAACAGGTATTCTGTGGCCATATTTGTCATTCACAGTCATTTGAGGGCTTGAAGTTTTAATGAGTTAGCAATGAAGATGAGTTGCATATGGGTACTTTTGGTTTACTTCTAAGTCCCATCTGCAGCATGCATGCAACCAATTCAGAATTACTGTTCTATCCCTGCTCAGTACCAGGATGCAAATTAAAGCATTCCTGAAGAAGGCTGTCCAATTATACCAAGTGTTTTAAGTATACACTACAAAAAGTAAAACTTTCTTCCTCAAGACACTTTCTCCTCCCAGATGACCATGAAGGACTACTCTAGGAGCTCCTCAACAAAATTAAAATGGTGGAATGCACCTTTGCGGTTGCATGCTTTCACTGGGGGTTTTACAAATGCTCTCAGTTAGAAATGCCTAGATGGCCCAGCCCGAAAAAAGTTGGCAAAGTTTTGAAGGTGAAAAGTGACAATGGCAAACTAAGAAGAACAGCCTGTTTTATTGATTGGGGGGAGGGGGAGGGGATTTTCCTTTTTACTCATTATAAAACACAGAATGATCTTTTTTCTCCTCCATGGTCTTTATTTAGGTTGTACTATTTTTTGTATAAGAATATGTACCATGACGGAACTTCTGCTGATAGCAGAGCAGAAATAGTCTCCTTAACATCTCTTCTATTTTCCTGGGAACATAACTCATTCAACACAGCATGCAAGGAACACCTCCCTTCTATTATGCAATATTTTTTTAAAAAAATATATTAACATTATTCTTTAGCTTTTTAATCATTTTTATTATTTCCACACCATTATTTTCTTCTCCCAACAATAAAACATATGTGTAAAACCAAGAACTACATGGTAAGTTTAGAAGACCTGCTGAGTTGTGAAACCACCACTGGGAGAGGCTAGTCCTGAATTCATTGTACCTCAGGGATTTCTTTCCAGCATTTGGAAATATGACTTAGAGTTATGGAATGTGTCATCTTGATAATCATGAATTCACATACTAGTATTTAAAAATAGAAAAAGGCTCTAACTTTTTGGCATGTGCTGTGAAAATTTGTAAGTGCAAATTTGCAAAAACAGAAAGGAGCTTTTGAGAATGCCGACTAGCAGTCTGAAGACATAATGAAAACTCCTTAATTGCACAACACATGGACAGACTTACCCATAGTTTCCATTGGGAAACTATGAGCATCTTAGACCAAGCTAAGTCCAAAAAATGCTAGAGAATTCCTGGAAGTCTAGCACTCAGACAAATCAACCCTCAGCGGACATATAGTGAAAAATAACATCTACATTTCATTTAAAAAGAGACAAAAAAGACCTCCTCACTAGCAATCAAAACCCAGATAAGCAGAGCTTAATACCAGGATTAATATCAGACCAACCAACAAGCAGTAAACAATACCACAGTCAAGGAACTACTAACCCAAACAAACAAACAAACAAACAGTAAATAACAGCCTAATTAAGGAACTACCAAGAACACCCCCATCATTATGACAGGCAGGCCACCCATATATAAACAGGGAGCAAACTCCACTCCCTTCTAGCACTGATGATGGTACTTAGTTGGGTAATTAAATGTCTGTAAGAAAATATCCAAGCTCGGAGAGCACAAAGGACTAAAGAATTTTACTATGTCCCTTGTGATTATGGTATTACTGAGTTGTCCATTATTGCAGGAAAAGCCCAAACTGGTGTGTTGCAGACACCCTCTTCCTAGTGGTTCTGAGTGGTTTCCCAGTAATGCCTCCTCCTGGAGGTAACCCAAAGCCTTTTAAGACCACCTTTTGTTCCTAATTGCCTTTTCAAGGAAAAATCTGAATGTCCACTTTAGATGATACAGGAGATCTTCAGAAAAAAGCAGGAGGAATAAGCACCGGCAATCCCTGAAAATGTAGATGTTACCATCATTCACCCTTCCAAAATCCCAAGACAAAGGCCAGTTGGACCACTGCCCTTCCAATGCTCAGGAGCTGAAGGACTGTTTGCCTTATCTCTTCTTCCACATCATGGAGAAAATCTATCAATGTGGTCCCTAATATTTGATTGGGAGTCACCCAGAGTTCCTTGAAAGATGGCCAGCTACATGTGTTTTAAATAAATAAATATAAATAAATAATGACTTGATGGCATGTAATCAACATCCTCTTCCTCTGCAGCTAAGTAGAGTGATGAACACTGAACACAGCTACAAGCTCGCTGGCATTGGGACAAGTGGTTCTTCAGTTTGTAGTAAACACAGGTCTGCTCAGACATTTGCCTTGCCATTCAGGAATTTTTGCTCCATTGAGTTTTCAGCAGCTTTTGGTGACTGTCGTTGCTTTCCTTGCTGCCGCAGTCGGTAGATCCCAATCTTTTGTTGATAGCTTATCCAATAAGCTACACCAGCCACAAGGGCAATAAACACCACCGCAGCAACTATATAGCCAATGATATGGCCAATGGATTGAGGAACTGTGAAAGGGGGAAAAAACAAATGCATTAAAATTTAGCATCAAATAGTTCCATAGCATTACAGTTCTACCAACTTGGTAGTAGTAGTAGCAGTTATTTTTCAGGCATGGTACATAATAATAAAATACAACTTCAACAATTTGGTGCAATGATATAGTGCATTCAGTAATACAGTACATTCCAATCTGAGAAGACAAAATATAAGCTAATAGCCTATAGCATTTTAAACCATCATGGGAACTTATATTTGAATCACAATAAGAATTCTGCATGAGGAGTTGATGCTTAAGCCATCATCAAAGGTCATTAAGATAAAAATATTTGAAATTTTGAAAAAATGAACAAATGAAAGTTGATTCTAGAGAACTGGCACTGGATGGGAAAAAAATCTCTTAACCCTGATATGCCTAATTTAGTATAAGGAGGTATAAATCAGTGCTATGTTGACAATCAGCTGAGATTTACAGATAGTCCTTGCTGAACTTTATACTTGTTCAGGGACTGTTCAAGTTATGATGGTGCTGAATGTGGGCTGCTTATGAAGGATCCTCATATTGTCCCCGTGTCTCTGAGGTCACATGATTCTGATTTGTGTGTTCGGCGACCAGCTCACAATTACAATGTTATAGTGTTCCACAGTCACATGATGGCCGTTTGCGACCTTAACAGCCAGCTTCTGACAGGCAAAGTCAATTGGGAAGCTGGCAGGAGGTTGTGAATGATGAAGATATAACTACAGGATGCTGCAATGTGCAGGATTCTCCTAACAACAGCAAGTGGAGGCAATATTATGCTTTATGACTGCATAACTTAGCTACGGAGTTCCTGGTTCCTGGTTAGTGAAGACTACCTGTATTGTCTATTATGCACCAAGACAAATTCCTTGTGTGTCCAATCACACTTGGCCAATAAAAAATTCTATTCTATTCTATTCTATTCTATTCTATTCTATTCTATTCTATTCTATTCTATTCTATTCTATTCTATTCTACTCTACTCTACTCTACTCTACTCTACTCTACTCTACTCTACTCTACTCTATTGGTACAGGAGTCACAATCATTTTTTAAAAGAAACATTGGGTGTGTATAAGGCCAGAGGAGTTAACATCAGCAATTTAAACTTACACCTTGATTAAACACCAGCCAATGTAGGAATTAGGGATAGATTAAACAATGCCCAAAATGGTGTGAATTCTGGAAGTGGATCAGGTGATAAAGAGAAAAATCAGGTAAATGCATACTGCTCCAATCATCCAGACATGAGATGATTGACTGCTTTGCCATCTTAGTGGTGGGGAACAGTGGATCCTACAATCACTGATTAAATGAAAACTACAAATGAGGATGGTTTTATTGAGAAAGATCTTTAAGGAAAGCCACTCATTAATTTGGACTTCCAGGTTCCTCACCACTGAGGAAGCCAGCAGCTAGAAATCAAAAAGAAAAAAAACCCCTCAGAAAATGGAAAAGATTAGGAAGAAATACAGCAGTCTCTGTCTTGTACATGTTTGCTTTCTCGTGGTAGGAATCTATGCAGCCTTACAAAGGCATTTAGAAGAAAATGCTAATACTATGTTATATGGCAGGGGTTCCCAAACTTGGCAGCTTTAAGACTTGTGGACTTCGACTCCCAGAATTCTCCAGCCAGCTATGCTGGCTGGAGAATTCTGGGAGTCGAAGTCC
>WNWU01000054.1:5622798-5653842 GCA_012654045.1 Ptyas mucosa
CCAGAATTCTCCAGCCAGCTATGCTGGCTGGAGAATTCTGGGAGTCGAAGTCCACAAGTCTTAAAGCTGCCAAGTTTGGGAACCCCTGTTATATGGAATAGAGACAGAGGAACACACCTGGATTTTGCCTGCATGCTGTATAATTGAAAATAAGCATCAAAGGACCCAGAAGAGAGAGAGTAAATAAAAGAGAAACAGAGTCCAAAGGATTACTCACTGATGAAGGAAAAAAATGGAGATAGAATCATTCCACATAATAGAGAAAGAAAACTGAGACAAATAGGTGTGAAATCATTGTAGTACTGATATTACTAAGGGAACTCACATAGGAAAATAATATTGATGGTTCGAAGAAACAAATATAGCAGATAAATTGGGTAATAGTAGCACTGAACATAGGTGGTTTGCGGTGGCCACCAGGTGATTGAGTATAATGTGTCTAAGTCAGCTTGGTAGAATGAAAACTCCTTACATGAAACTGAGAAGGAAATTGAAAGAAAGGTATATTCTTCAAGGAGTTTTGATAGGGATGGAAGACAAGACAATGGGCAAAAGTGGGAATGTATGAAAGGACTAAGAGATAGGGTTGGGTTTTTTTTCCCTAATAGAGGATGCAGACAGACATGTTTCAGGGCAGAGAGCAGGGGTGAAATGCTCCCAATTCGGACCAGATCGCCCGATCCAGTAGCTTTGGCGGCGAATGGTTCAGAGAACTGATAGCAAAAATCCCTTGCCCCACCCCCCCATGCCCAGCTGAGCTGCGCAATCATCAGAGGCCTTTTTTTAATTTTTAAAAGCATTTTTTCTACAACCTCTTCGGCCGAAAAAATACTTTTAAAAGTAAAAAAAAAAAGCCTCTCATGATCGCATGGCTCAGCTGAAATCCTCAGAGGCTTTTAAAAGCATTTTTTTACAACCTCTTCGGCTGAAGAGGTTGTAGAAAAAATGGTTTTAAAAGTAAAAAAAAAAAGCTGGCCACGCCCACCCAGTCACATTAAACCTCCCCCCCCCCACCCCCAAACCACGTCCACAGAACCGGTAGTAACAAATTTTACATTTCACCACTGGCAGAGAGCTACAGTACCCATCAGTAGATGAGAAAAGGCAGAAAAAGAAAGTAGAGATAAATACAAGGAAGAGAGAAATGAATGGAATAACTGATGGTATATGTGATGACTGAAAGGGAAGACTTTCATTTTGCTAAATGATATGTGTGAAAAATTCCAGTAGTTGATCCTGGAAGACATTTCTTTCAAGAATTGTACAGCAGGAATATATCATAGCTCTCCTAATCTTGTCTCTGCCTTCCGAACCCCTACTGAGCCTCCTAACTTTGATACTGTTTAATGCTATTAATGCCGAATATTTGCCAACGTGTCCTTCCAGGAAATGTTTCTTTGCTATATTAAAATGTTGAAGTAGGTGTATTAAAAATGGAAGTGTATATATAAAAGCTTAATTGCAGAACCCAATCATCTTAGCTAAAGATGAAATTCAACAATATGTGAAGATACAGATTGGAAAAGTAGATATAAAGATAACGGCAAATTATTGGAGGGCAATTGAATGAGCAGGAGGGTGGCATAGGAGACTACCTTCAACTCCCTCCCTCTCTCTAAACCCTTCTTAAACAGAGTCTCTTCACCATGAATCTTAGCTTAGCACCAGAACCATTTCAAATTTTTCTTGACTGGGTTATAGATGGAAGGGCTGTGACGGCCAGAATTTTTATCAGTTTGTTTCATTGGGTGAAGTCTATAACTCACTACTTGACAAATAAAGTTAAATGCAGATTTGGCTGGTAGTTACAAGACCTAAGACTGTGGTCATTCTTGTTCTTTAGGTCAAGGAGTTAACTTACATTCAACGTGTACGGTCACGTCTCTAACATCAAAGCCATACTGGTTAGTAGCATTGCACTGATATATGCCATCATGCTCTATCTGGATCAGCTGTGGTTTCCCAATGTTATAAGGTCTCCCATCTTTCCAGCACTGAACAGTTGGTGTAGGGTTTCCCAAGGCTGAGCAGGTAAGTGTCGTCGTACTTCCCACCTTCCAAGTCCATGTCTGGGGACAGCTGTAATCATCCATTTGGGGGCCGTCTAGAATGGAGAAAGAAATGTAGTTAGTTTCACTGGTAATAATGGATGTAATGAAGCAACTATGTATTGCAGAACTGCAGAAGCATTGGTGGTAATCTATTGCGGTTTATACAATGTTCATTGTCAATGGATCCTGGAATCTATAAGGATGCTACCACGATCTTCTACAGATGGAACATGGCCTCCAAAGGCAGAATTTAGCAGCTAGTGTCAAAGTTTGGGAATCCCAAGTCTAATTTACATAAACCCCCCATCTTACAGATACTTTGTACTTAACTTTGTACTCTTCCACTAGCTACAGGATCCCCTTTTCCTAAAGACATCTATTCCATCCTACCAGATCAGACAGAGTGAGTATGCTCCTAGTTCCTTCCCCTAAATATTGCCGTCTGATGGACTAAGAACCATATCTTTTCCGTGGCAGCCCCTGCCCTATGGAACACTCTGTCCTTTATAATTCAGGAGGCCTCCACTTTCCTAGCCTTCCGAAAAGCACAAGTGCTGGGATAAAATTGGATGACTGCACATTAGAAGTTTGATTTGGCACCAGGTTTTTGTTGTTTTTAATGTTCTAGTGTGTTTAGTTTTAGACTTCTAATACAGTTTTATGTGTTGTTTGAACTTTTGAGTGAGAGCCACCCAGAGTTGTTTTTAAGTAAGTAAATAAATCCAAGCCCCATGGACAAAACTGCCATATCTTTAGAAACGCTGGAATCTATTTTTACCTGAGGGAAAATTAAATTGTAATATTTGGAGTCATGAACATTTTGAGTCTCTTGCCATTTTCAAAATGCTAAAAACAACCACAGAACGGATTAAGTCAGGACTACAAAGCTGGGGCAAAGGTTTATTCTTTTACTTGGCTATGATTTTTCCAAATGGAATACTTAACATGAATTTTGTATGGTTCTCTTTGGTCATTAAGTCATTGCTTTGGACAAATGGAGAAAACAGCACAAGAGAAAAGGATCAATCACAGTTTTTAGTTTTTTCTTAAATTATGGAACATTTGAGTATCACTCTTCTTATATCAGAATAGAATAGAAATTATGCAAAT
Organism: Ptyas mucosa; assembly: GCA_012654045.1. Lineage (NCBI taxonomy): Eukaryota > Metazoa > Chordata > Lepidosauria > Squamata > Colubridae > Ptyas > Ptyas mucosa. The sequence continues at coordinate 5,625,960 of WNWU01000054.1, forward strand.
TTTGCAAATCTTTTAAGGGCTGCTTCAAACACCTCTCTAAAACAGCACATGCTCAGGATCCCATTCTGGATCAGAAGCCTATAAATAGTCCTCGACTTACAATCATTCATTCAGCCACTGTTTGAAATTAGAATGGTTCTGAAGAAAGGAACATACTACCTGTATTCAGTTATGGGCTTTGCAGGGCCCTTATGTTCATGTGATGAAAATTTGGGTGCCTGACAGTCCACCTGGCCTTACAACCAACCATAGGGACACTGCAACTGCCCCCACCTGACTATCTTCCACCCCACATCCCACTCTGCTGGTGCCAGAGGCCTTGGGCCTACTTTCTATCCCACCACACTTTGCTTCACTTATCTCTTCTGAAGAATCCCTTTTCCAAAAGAGTGACCAGCCAATGTAACATGTGTGCTTCTTATAGAGGTCACCTTGCACTTTTGGAAAATCACACCCTTCTAAGAGATTGCAAGAATGGCACCACTTCCAGAAAGGCATGATGTAGCCTTCATATCACATCAGTTGGGTGTTCTTTCAAAAAGGAGTTCTTCAGAAGAGGTAAGTGGATCAAGGTGTGATAGGGCAGAGAGGAGTCCCACGGCCTGTGGGACCCATCAGGATGGAAAGCAGATCCAAGACTGTGGGATCTGATGGGGTGGGAAGCTGTGTATGGGTGTCTCAGGGGGTCGGCCATGTCTGAACTCAGGGATACTGCAATGTGGGCCTAAGCTTGCACAGGGCTCCACAGGGTCTCTACCACAACCTGAGGCAGCCATCTCTCTTTAACGATGATGGGAAAAGCCAGGAATGTGGTCACTGAGCAAGGCAGTCACATGGGTGCCTCTCCTAATGACAACAACCTATGCCCATAATTCAGGGCTCCATTTTGGTCATAAGTCAAGGGCTACCTGTATTCCTGATTGGCTAATGAAAGAGGGGATCCATTTTGTGCAAATATAAGACCCCATGCATCAAGGAAGTCAAAGTATACCACATCCCTAGCCTGAAACACATCACAGAAGCAAGTAGCTCCTCTTTCACACAACCTGAATAGATTTAAATAACCAGTTGAGAATATAAAAGGGTATATGTACCTCCAAGAGTACTGAGGAAAATCAGAAAATATATTACTGATGTTGTTTAAAACAGGCCTGGTGGCTCAGCAGACTAAAAACATTGTGATTAACACCAGCTGTCTGCAATTACTGTAAGTTTGAATCTCACCAGGCTCAAGGTTGACTCAGCCTTCCATCCTTTCTAAGGTAGGTAAAATGAGGACCCAGTTTGTGGGGGCAATAAGCTGACTTTGTATAAATATACAAAAGTATGAAGGCTATTGCTTAACACATTGTAAGCCACCCTGAGCCTCCACAGAAGGGCGGCATATAAATTAATTTTTTTAAAAAAACATAAATAGTATCACAATGGGACATGTTGCTTTGGATGTCAGAAATTAATCCTCTTGATGGCATCAAACCTATTTGCCACTTTGTTAGCCAGCCTTGCATTGGGTTTCCTATCTAGTTCATGGGAATAAGTAAAACCCAATAACCTTCTCTAACTCTAATTGGAACAATATACTTGTATCTTCATAGATTAGCTGGGAGGTCAATTTGTTTTGAAACATCATTCTCACTGAGGCCAGACTGACCCCAAACTTGTAGGCCTTCCAGAAGGGCCTGAAGACATGGCTCTGCCATCTGGCCTGGGGCTCTGGGAACAGAGATATGGAGCTATTAAAGTAACTGTATTGTTAGGGAAACTGAGTGTGCTTTCCCATGTATTTTTAATGTATTTTTATTGTTTTTAATGATTTTTCTTGTTGTAGTTTTTATTACTTAGTTATATTGAGTTTTTTTGTGTGTATTTGTTAAATCTATATCGCCACCCAGAGTCATAGAACTAAGATATGTGGCGATATAAATTTAACAAATAAACAACAATTTCCAACTACATTAATAATTAGGACACTAGGTGAGTTCCTATATGAAAGGAACCACTGGGTGATGGAAGCATCTACTCATATGATCCTCCTATTCCCCCTTCTGGGGTTCAGACACCTGGGATTACATAACACTGTGCAATGGTCAGGGGTGAAATCCAGCGGGTTCTAACAGGTTCTGGAGAACTGGTAGTGGAAATTATGAGTAGTTCGGAGAACCGGCAAATACCACCTCTGGCTGGCTCCAGAGTGGGGTGGGAATGGAGATTTTGCAGTATCCTTCCCCTGGAGTGGGCTGGGAATGGGGATTTTGCAATATCCTTCCCCTGCCATGCCCACCAAGCCATGCCCACAGAACCAGTAGGGAAAAATTTTGGATTTCACTCCTAGCAATGATACCCTATTTCCAAAGTTCATCCTAGCTGTAAAATGTGTTGCCACACTATTTGAAGTAAAGATGACTGAATCTCTAGGAATAAAACATGAGATGTATTTTTTTTTCCTACTCACAGAAGACAGTAAGTTTTTGAGACATGCTTCTTTCCTTGATGTGCCCATCAACGGTCAGGGTTACTTGGCAGATGAATTCCCGCTCATTATCCTCTTGCTGAGCGATCACTGCATGCTGCAGGAAATCTACGTTGCCAGATGCTAATATTTTGGCAGCATCCCTGATCTGCATTTTAAAACCAGGGGAAGCACTGCCATCAGCGCTACATGTAATGTTCACTGTTTGACCGACGACAGCTTCTGAACTGCCAATTTGCAAGATGGGCTTTGGTAAAGCTGCAAGGGAATAGAGCAGACCAGTGATAATGTACTTAGATGGTTATAAAATGATTAATAAAAACAGTTAAAACAAACGTTGGCTAAAGGCCAGCTCCTGTCCTAGATATGAAAATGATCATTAAGGACTAGGATAGATGAACCCTAAGTTCAAGTCCATCTACAACCATAGAGAATTAGTGAAGGAGTTTCACCTTCACGCTTGCTCTCAGTCCACATTCATCTCAGAGTTCTTGTAAGGAAAACTGCCGTATTTTAGAAGTAGCATAACTGGATACCAGATGTTCCAAAGAAGTGAAATGGATGAGAGTGGCTGTTTCTTTCAATTTCTGCATTCTCTATTTGGTCAAGACATGTGGACCTCTTTAAATAAATATTGTGTGTCAAAGTGCAGTAAAAACAAAGCAATCGTAAGTTGTAATGGCTTTACGTCTAATGGCTTTAGGTCAGAGCTAAGCTCTGTATATATCTAATCTGATATAAGAATATTTTTGGGTTCATCCTAAAATAGTTGTTCTTGGATTTCAATGAAAATAGAACAGGGATGAGTCATCTATCCCTCCAATTCCATTGGTTTCAAAGGGCTGTCTCATAAGCTATTTAGACTGATCCAACCCATTACTGAAGTTTTGTTTTTCAAAATAAAATCTATCTAACTTCTAACTTCTTCTATGTTTGTTCAAATAGATGGAAGAAAACTCTTCCAAATCTCTCTGTGTTAATAATTATAGATATGAGACTCACCAAACACATGCACCATCTTTGTCACATTTTTGGTCACTGGCCCCAGGGAAACCGTGCAGAGCAACTCATGATCTCCAACTGAGGAAGAGGCTATCACAGCCTGGGCACTTGCCAAGTCCCTCATCACAGCGGTGTTGAAGGTCAGAGGTTTCCCTGCAAACCACAGATCAAACGTGGCCTCTTCGGCTGGGGAAACCTCAGGTGCATCACATGTCACTTTCATCAGGGTCCCAGCTTCTAAGAACAAGCCAGCGTGGAGCAGGGGAGCCTTTGCAAAGTCTGCCAAGAAAGTAAGAGAAATCAGGTCAGTTATTGCAAAAAAAAAAAAAAAAAATCACAGTAGTATCCTCTCCCTAACCTCTCAGGGGGTGAGTGCTGGGGCAACTGTAGAGGACACCAAATCTATGCAAACAAAAATCCAAACAGTGCAATAGGTGAACCAGCCCCTCCTGTGGAGAAGTAGCATTGTCTAGCCACAGGGTGCAGTATGTCTAAATCAGAACTGGAGCAATGGATGGGATCTCACCAAAAGTCCGTAATGATATGCCACGGGAAGTGTTTTTCAGGAGTGGTCCTCTTGGTCTCAGATCCAGGGACGTTTGGCAGGTGATTGTCTTGTTGTAGTCATTTTGCTGAGCTCTTATGTGATAATTCACCACAACATCATCAGCTTCAGGCTGAGTGTGATCCTGAAAGGTCTTTACCAGAAGTTGCTCTTCCCCTTTCAGCAAGGCCACCGTGAGGTCCCGGATGGGGGCTACACCAACAACCCGACATGTCAAGTTATACTGCTTGCCCACTTCCATTTCTGGTACTGGATCCAGTTCAATACTCGCTGGAGTTTCTGAAATAAAATGTTCTAAATCAATTTTGTTTGATTAGCGTATGCTAGAAGTATGAACAAGCAATGACACAGCTCTTCTGTTATTTATTCTATGCAATAAAATTATCTCTACCTAAGTATATATTTCCCTGTATATTCTAAGTCAAACTTAAATATCTATATACTTATAAGGGGCAGTGGGTAGCCTGCCTTAGCTTTCCCAAAAGAAATATCTTGTCTCTTGTCACCTGAAAGATCTATTTCTATTTGCTTGCCCTAGTTCAATAATTATTTCCATCTTCTGCCTTAGCTAAGTGCCTGCATTCTTGCTAGACATTAATGTAGGTAATCCTCACCTAAATATAGCTTTCCTTTGTCAATTCCCCAACACTTGATCACATATTCTCCTGACTATTTTCCCCTAAACACTTTAAAATGTAAACTATGCAAACTGCCTTATTTTCCCAAAAGGAATCCAGGGGAGGAGATGGAGAGAAATGTTGAAGTGTTAAAAATCTTGCCAAAGAAAGCCTCCACTTGTGGGTGGCTTGCCATGGTGTGCCCCTCCCTGCATACCTTAGGAGCTACATGTATTTCTTCACTGTTTTAACCTTGTTGAATACTGCTCCCACTTTTAGTGAGACGGTCAGCTATATCATTTTGATAAAGGAAATAAATCAATTTCAACTGGTGCAGAACAAAACTCTCCTGCATAAGTATCCCAAATTGCTCAATAAAACTGTGTTAACTGCTTTTATTCTGGTTTCTGTTGTCCATTACTCAGTTATTTGACCACTGAGCTAAGGTTTGATTCTACCGGACTCTTGTGGCTTTCTGTTGAATTTGAATTGTGACTTTAGATGCCCAATATTTTTCATTTGTTACTACAGTCATCATGTGACTTACTGTAAACGGTAATGGTTGTTTTTGCAGTTTTTGCCGAGTAGTCCTCAACATAGCACAATGAGTTAGTATTCCAGTCACTGATGTTGGTGACACGGAAGGCTTTCCAATTGGACCCAGTTCCAATGACTTCTCTTCTGAAGGGGGTTTCAAGGCCAATCGCATCTGCTTCAGTATTGGTGCTGCAGTTTATCTGAAGTGAACCTCCAAATTGCACCACAGGATTTTCTGGCCAAATTCTCACAAACTTTTCCTGTGCGAATCCTGATATTTTAAAAAAAAATGTATGCAATTTGCATAAAAATACAGTTACAAAAGAGTGGAAAGCGTTTGAAAGCAATGAGATTTAATTTTCTAGTATTAACTGTATTCATCACTCACAATCACTTCGGCATTATGTCCAGCCATATAAATATAAAAACATAAATTACAGGCATTAACGAATGTGGATGAATACAGCAGGCAATGAAGTTTTTATTTGTTTCTTCAAGTCTCTCTGTTAAGGTCGGTTGGGCTTGTGAGCATTATGAATGAATAGTTGTCATGGGTTTGATGAGACGCAGCACTGATCCTAAAATGAAGTCGAAGTCTCTATCTGCAAGAATGCCACTTTTGCCAAGTCAAGCCCAAGAAATTAGTAACCATGGCTACTTTAAGAAGTGTGGACTTCAACTCCCTGAATTCTGGGTATTGAAATCCACTTCTTAAAGTAGGCGAAGTTGAGAAATGCTGGATTAGAGAGAAGGGGGCATGCTCTATGGCCAGCATACACCCCTTGTGACTATGAGAGGTCACTGTATTGACAAACCAATTCTCCCTTAATGTTATTTAGTTGCTGTCTGAATTCTGAGCAGGAATTAGGATGTTTTAGCATAACTTTGCAGAACTAAGTGCTAGATATTTCCTGCCTTTTCTTTATTATGAATATCAGGAACTCAGTTCTTTGATCAGTATCAAGTCATGTCTCATTTCCAAAGACTGGTAAAATTGCAGGAAACCATTCAATATTTGTTCTAACTGCTTTGTTAGAGAGGCATTATACTCCTCTTGGGAGGACAATCTGGGGGGTTAGGTTCAAGCTAAAGGAGGAGATCTGCCTTCCCAAAGTCGTGCAATTCAGAAATTTCAATCCTTGCTGTTGCACTACTGATATTCCAGAAGCATAGACACTTTTAATCCAAAACTGTCCATTCCCTATGATGCAACTCCAGAATGGGGCGGGGGAGGGGGGGAATAGCGGGAAGTAGACTGAATTTGAATAAGTCCAGATTGCTTTGGAATCTGACAAATCCCTCTCTCCCTGAAATTTGTCCTCCAGCCACCAAAAATATTGCTGTAATCTTCACAAGTGTTTTTCATTAGTTTGTTTAGCACATTCCTGCACTCTTGAATGGTTCAGCAGAAGTCTCCATAAGGGTGGGAGGGGTGGGGGTGCCAAAAAGTAAAGATGGCAACCATGGCCATGCAATCAAAGCCTTATTTTGTTTTTCAATGTATCATTGCTCTGACTGGGAATTCTGGTCATAGCAGTCTCAACACTTCAGAGTGTGGCAGATTGGAGAAAGCAGTTCTGATAGTTCAGCAAAAAAAGTTGTAGCCTAGAGCAGGGGTGTCAAACTCAATTTCATTGAGGGCCACATCAGGGTTGTGTTTGACCTTGGGGACGGGCATGGCCAGGGTGGGCATGGCCAGCTCGACATTATGTTGGGGGCGCCCGTGGGGGCCCAAGCACTCTGCCAGCAAAAACAGGCTCCTGAGCTCCGTTCCCAGCTGCAACAGCCTCCTGCAACACTCTGCCAGCGAAAACGGAGCTCGTGGGGCCTGCATGCAGCCCTCCTGAGCTCCTTTTTCACTGGCAGAAGCACAGTGGGCTGGTCCTTTTTTGTTTCCAGGGTGGCCCCACGGGCCAGATCTAAGCACCCCGCAGGCCAGATCCGGCCTCCAGGCCTTGAGTTTGACACCCGTGGTCTAGAGAATGTGGAAATCTTCTGTTCCTGTAATTTTTGGAGGTGTTGCCTCTGGTGATATTTAGGGGTCACAATTACCGAATGTGCTCAGATGTGACTCAGAAGGTGCTTCTTTTTTTTCCTGTCTGTCTGGAATTAACTGCCACACCTTTCCTTACCTGTGTTAAAAGAAATATAGCTCATTTTCAGAAATTGCACAACTAAGTGAATAGAAGAATGGCCATTTAACGAAACCCTTGAGTTACTATGCTGCAATTCTAAGCTTTATTGCTGTCCCCCTAAGATCACAAATCATCTCCAAACAACATGGGGAGGAGCTGCAAGATGTCTTATCTATGTTGAAACTTGAGAAGGAGCCTTTTACACCCCTAATGTCTGGCATGCACTCAAAGGATGGGCTTCAGCATCTAAATATTGCCCTGCTATCCTTTAATTAACCAGCTCAGTCTGCAACAAAATATGTACTTTGCCTCCACAAAGAATGTGATTGCCAAATAATATTCAACCCACCAACTGTGTTTTCATGGGAAATCAAATGCAAGGAGGTTGAAATATCTGAGTATTCTTAGGGTTGATGGGTGAAACCTCTTGTTTGTTTTTCTTCTAGCAGATTGACTGCAGTGTGCAAGACTTCAGGAAAGGTGTGTCAGAAGAAACCATTCTTATCAAGCCTTCAGGTCTGGCAAATAATTAAAAGACCAGAGGGCAGGAATGCTTAAAAAAAACAATCTGCAATTGGTGTCTCAGAAACTGCTTTGGGGAATCACCTAATTTTTTAAGATTAAAAAGTCCCATTGCTACCCTTTTCCAGGAACAGGCAGAAGGAAAAGAAGAAAATTATAACTTTAGGGCAACAAGTTAACATAAGGTTTGTGTACACGAATGTGCCTTGTTTGGACTAGAAGCTGCAGTTTTCTTGGTAAGGTTTTGCAGAAGTGGTTTGCCCTTTGACAATGTCCCTAACTCACAGTTTCCAAAGGATTTTAGCCAGTGGTGGGATTCAGCCAGTTCGCACCACTTTGGGAGAACCGGTTGTTAACTTTCTGAGCAGTTTGGTGAGCTGGTTGTTGGAAGAAATCATTAGGGCAGAGAACCAGTTGTTAAATTAGTTGAATCCCACCACTGATTTTAGCCCATAGAGTGACTGGCCCAAAGCCACCCAAGCTCGTTTCATGCCTAAAACAAAACCACAAGAGTTCCCCAGTTTCTAACCACTACATCCAAGTAGCTCTCTAGTGTGTCGTTTAAGTAAGACTTAAACGGTGCTGAGGTCTGATCCGAGTTCAATCTCCTGTATTCATTTCCAATACCAATCTTCAGACACATAAAGTAACTCTGCAGCCTGAATTAAAGGCACAGAAATCTTCCTGGCCAGAACCAGCTGTTTCCGGACAGGTCGGGAGCAGAGCTTATATGTAGGCAGAGGATCCAGAGAGACAATTTCCCTCATCAAAACCTCTACATCCCACATTCCACCGGTGGCAGATCTCAGCTTCGCACTAGTAACTGAGAGTTTGGAGGAAGCAGATAACTGTGAAAAACCTACCGCTCTCTTACCTTTTTCAAAAGCCCAGGAGCCCAAAGCAACGAGGAAAAAGACGAAAGATCGCTGCATGATGATCGAGGCGAAACTCAAACTCAGAGAAAGGCGCCTGCTCCGGAGACGGTCCGAACGTAGCCAAGTGGAAATTGAAATTGAACAATTTGAAACCCTGGTTGGTGCCGCTATTTCCACACACAGCCCGGCGCCTGAGCCCTTTTTGCCCGACTAGAAGCCTTGCTCCTCTTTTTATAAATGTTCCGGGAAACGCCCCTTTTCCCACGCAGGACGGTCACGGAAACCCCCCCCCCCCCATCGATCTCTTATTTCGCCCCTCCGCGTGCGGCTGGGGAAAGTTCCAGCTCTTATGACACGCTCCCACGAGGCGCTTCCCCGCCTCCGTCAAGACCATCAACCCAAAAACTAAAGTTTATTTGCTTGTGTGTTTATATACCTATCAAATTTTTAAAACCGTTCATTTACCTCGCAGGGGGACTCTAGAGCGATATACAAGTAAAAACGTTAAAAACGCACATTTTTAAAATAAAAATACACACAAAATACACATGTGTGTATTACAACTTAAAAAGTCAAGGATGGATTAAACATAAATATTGAAAGTTAATTTAAAACTGGGAGGAGGGCTTTCAGAGCGATAACCAGCCCCACGAAGTTGGCTCGAGCCCCGAGCTCCAAGCCCTTTTCCTAAGAAGGAATTCCGGAAGTGATGACGGGACAAATGTATTATTATAGCTAAAGATCTCGCAATATTTTTGGGTGGGGGTGGGGGTGGGGAGAGAGGGCTTTCCTTCGCTTCGCCCATCCCAGGCGAGTCAAAGGTTGCTTTAATTTAAGAGATAACTGCAACTCGCCCCGATTTTTTTACCTGCAAAAGAGAGATGGCAGGTGTCTGTAGATTGCCTCAAAACCTGGCAATTGGGTTTAAGGACAGTCTGTGCGCTTACTGTAAAAATGAGTTTATCCTAAGAAAAATGAAAGTTTTACATTTCAGGCCCTCCTTCACTTCTGAGTTGGTGATACAACTTTCCATAAATCTTATCCTGATTCAACACCACTTCCTGTTTGACCCAGCACAAAGACTTTCCACAAAATATTTGCTGAATGCATAGCCTCCGCCGCCTCCTCAACCCAACCCTGGTCCATTCCCAGGCAGCCTGAGCCTATCACTTCTTGCTCCATTGCAGAAGGATCTCCGCCCCCAGGTCTGTCTTGCTGGACTGAGAAGTCTGTAATGAATTGATTCATGGTAAATTTGGGGTAAGGCCTCACCCTTCTCCCATTGGCCACCTGAGGCTACTGTAGTCAGGCCTCCAACCTTGCCCCCTCCTACTACCTACTAGTTCCTGGCCTCTGATTTTGAAAGCTGTCTGTTCCAAAAAGCCACCTCTCCCATTTCTTTGATTCATGCCATGGGTGGGTGGGGGAAGGGGTCTTTGAAACGACAGTTCGTCTGGAATCAAGGGAAGAGGGAAGATTGGAGGTGAGTCTTTTGCTGTCGGCTTCCCCAAATTTCTTAGAACTGGAGAAGCACAGCAGATGGACTTCCCTTTTCCTGATGCTTATGAGTAACAGAAACAGCAGGAAAAGAGAAGGTGGCCAAGTAGAAATTTGCACAACCAAGAGCTGGCACCAAAAATATACCTGTTTCTTTTTCAGGCAAGACTTGCCTAACTGCAAGGCTGTCAGCTGCTGATGTGCTTCCCCTATAAATATAGTGGACACCATTTCCCTCATGGACTTCCAAGAGAAACTAAACTATAACTTTAGAATGATGATCCATGCGTTATTATATTGTGATGGAAGCTTATATACACATGTGCAATGTCACAACCATGTACAGAAAGGGCAAAGTTATACAATACAGTGCACATTTCATTGCTCCTGCAATCTGGAGGACAGATTGGGTAATTGTTCCTATTCTTATTCCCTCTCCCTCTCTCCCTCCCTCTCCCCTCCCCTCTCAGGAATCCATGTTTCAAGGCAGTTCTAAAGCATGAGAAGATTGCACTACTATGCACTTAGCCCAGTGATTTAATGCCTCATGTCTGCTTTTTTTTTAGGGGTGGAGAAGGTGATCAGCAATGTCCAGCAGCAGCAGCTTCAGCAATCCTTCCAGTCACCATAAAAACTACTTTCTATGATGTCCCAAAAGTGCTTTTTCAGGAGGCAACTGGACTTCCTTGTTTTTTTCTTTTGAAGACGTTTCGCTTCTCATCCAAGAAACTTCTTCAGCTCTGACAGGATAATGGCGAATGGAAGGATTTATATACCTGGACTTTTAGCTATACAATTTGGATGAACAACCTCTGAATGGTGTGGGAGTAGGAATGGTTTTCCAGAGAAAAAAAAATTGCAGACTACAGGAACCAGGAGCACTATTCAGGTGACCCTGAGGACACAGATAAACCTCCAAGTGCTTCAAGGACCCTCTAAAAGGATGCAAATGACCAGCTGCCTGCAAGTAATATAAATCCTTCCATTTCCCACTATCCTGTCAGAGCTGAAGAAGCTTCTTGGATGAGAAGCGAAATGTCTTCAAAAGAAAAAACAAGAAAGCCCAGTTGCCTCCTGAAAAAGCACCTTTGGGACAACCATGATCTGGATGACTGAGAATCTCTACAGACTTTTACTTTCTATGTTGTTCACTTGCTTCTAGGTTTGTAGAGTTTAATTGATTTATATGATTGCCTATCTCACAAATGTGACTAATAAAATGTTGAAACAACAAAAAACAGCATTATTAAAGTGCAAAACACCAAAATGGTAATTGAGGATAAACTCAGAAAAGAGAATCAATTTCTCTTCCCATCAATTTTCCAGATTTGTCTGCCAATGCTTCCCGCTTTGAAGTTTTTAATTCTCACACATGACACTATAACTTTTTTTTAAAAAAAAGGGGGCAGGACATTTAATAACTGGTTTATGATTTGGTGTTGGAAAAAACAATTGTAAAAGCTGTAGAATTCCAGGTGCTACTTGTGAATTATTCCTGAACTGGAGTTTCTGCCTTAGATTTCATTTATTTCTCACTTCTCTCAGTTTTTTCATAAGTGAAGAAAATGAAAACAGTTTGAAAAATAGATTCATATTAGCGAAGCAACCATAGGTGCAAGAATATATGAAGGGTCAATCCATGGCTGAATTTTAACGGAGTACCAATAGTTTATACAATTTAAGGCTCATATCCTTGTTTGTGGCATGTTTCATATAAAACATTGAGACTCTCTAGAGTAACAGCTTATAAATCTCTGTCTCTCTTCCTCTCTCTTTAAAAAAAATGGTTGTTGCACACAGGATGGTGTCAGGAAAGGACTCACAGTTCCCCTTTAAAGACATGTGAACAGAACAATCTGAACTGCACAAATCAGGATGATCACAGGATGGCAGCAAAGAGTTAAGATTTCTGTATGTCCTTGCTGTCCTCTCATGATTGTTCAAGATTTTTGCAGCCTAGATATGGTAGTCCTAATTCCAGAGGCAGGTTCTTCAATATCTTATAGAGAAAAGAGGATGGTGAAATGGAAGCTTGAAACATGAGACAGTAACAGTACCTACAGAAACCTCCTTCCTTGTGTCAAAATGGAGGAGGAGGAGGAGGCTTCTTTTAGGCTAAGTGTGTTCTACACAGACTGCTCTCCTCATGGAGACATTAAGAAATCTCTTTGAATGTTGTTGTTTTTTAATTGAAATGAACACAGATAAATTAATATTGCTAGGCACACCAACTTTGATTGATGTGGTTTCTGTACCACTTCTGTTCAATGCATCTCTAAATAGACTTATCAGAACAGGCAAAGGAGGACACAGACAATTGGAAAGGAGGACAAATGTGGGGTAGGAGGGGGACACACTTATTGTTTAATTTTCTTGACATCCATGTTAAAAGTTCCATTGTAAAACTGAGAACAACAATAAAAAAAGAGTACTTAAGTATAGTTAACTATACTAAAGAACAGTCTTATGTACAATATATGACGTTACTTTTTCCAGCATTAGAAACAGTGGTGGGTTGCTACCGGTGGCAGTGGCGGGAGGCAGAGGCAGAAGTGTCTCACGTGAGCGCATGCGCGCACACAAGCAAACCGGTAGCAAACTAAATTGAAACCCGCTACTGATCAGAAAGATTGATTTTTTAATGGCAGGAATGTGCTAGAGAAGGCAAAAGCAGATTCAGGTCTTGTCAATTTCAGGCAGCAGCATAAGCCAGCAGGAGAATGCTAATCAATTGATTTAAGGTCATAGACCTGAGCTTGTTAAATTGTGGTTAGTACTTATCAAGAAGCAGAGAAAAGCTGCTCAGGAACAGAAAGCATTTTAGATACTCAAGAAGCTAGACAATATTTGATTTTAAGGCTATTCCTGGCAGACAGATGGTGTGTTCTACTTCTGCCAGATGTCCTCTAACTCAGCGGTCCACACTCTTTGTGGCACCAGGAGCCAGTTTTGTGGAAGACATTTTTTCCACAGACTGGGGGTGGGGGGATGGTTTCGGTTTCACACCACAGACCGGTAGGGGTCTGTGGCCCGGGGGTTGGGGGACCCTGCTATAACTAACCCTCTAAGCAACAGTATACAACAAAAAAACTACGAGAAGCAATAATAATACTTTTATTTGGTAGTGTAGTATTTTTCTGGCACCGACCTCTGACAAATTGTTCAGTCTCCCAAGGCCTTCTGGGTGGGTGGGTGTGGGGGCGGGGAATAGAGAGCAAGTGGGAGGAGAGAAGTCTTCGGGAGGCTTTGAGAGAAAACCACTGAAGGTAGGAAGTGGAAATGTTGGCCTCCTTTTTGCAATTAAGCAAGCAAGGTCACACTTGCCTTGCTTATGGTCTGAGGTATGTGTGAGCTGAAGAGAAAGGAGGAAATTAAAAAGTTGATGGTGGTGGCAGTGGTAGAGCTGGGGTGAAAATGGAAAGGAAAGAAACACAGGTTATTCTCAACATATCCCAGAGCTGGTTGTGCTTTCCTTTATGTAAATTTTCCCTCCTGGTAAAGCAATTGTAAAGGTTACATGAGTCAGCAACCTTACTGGTCAACAGATAGATGTATTTGGTTTTTCAAGAGGTGAAACACATGTTTCACCTCTTGAAATGCACATGCACATGCACAAACAGAACCATATATGAAATCACTTTCTCACACACACATAAACATGCATCATTTACATGTTGGAAAATTTGGGGAACCAAAAGTGGAAAGCAGCATAGGGTGCTTAACCCTTTCCTTACCTGAGATTTCCTGCTCCAGATTGCCTCTCCAGATCTTTCTGCCACTTCCAGACAGTTACATATTCATCTGAAACATAGAACTGTATGGAAAGAACAACATATAATCTAAACTTTTCATCATTTTTTAGTCTACTCTCCCAAAAGCATTGTTTGCATTAAAATGGGCTGGGGCGGGGGCTTCAACTGCAGTTTAAAACTTGCATTAATTTTAGACATACATAATGTATATTTTGGTTCGTAAAAGCTGCCTTTGCGCCTTTGTACTAGTGAGAACTCAAAAAATACGCAAGAGTCTAAATATATATACAGTGTAGGCAGAGGTGGGATTCAAGTAATTTAACAACTGGTTCTCTGCCCTAATGATTTCTTCCAATAACCAGTTTGTCAAACTGCTCAGAAAGTTAACAACCGGTTCTCCCGAAGTGGTGCGAACTGGCTGAATCCCACCACTGAGTGTAGGTAGTCCTCAACTTGCAACAGTTCACTTAGTGACCATTCAAAGTTACAATGGCACTGAAGGAAGTATCTTATGACTGTTTTTCATAGTTATAACCTTTCCAGAATCCCCATGATCATGGGATCAAAATTAAGATGCTTGGCAATTGGTTCATATTTGTGACGGTTGCAGTGTTACATAATTTGTCAACTGCAGTGATTCACTTAACAATTGTGGCAAGAAAGGTCATAAAATGGGGCAAAACTCACTTAACAAATGTCTCACAACAACAGAAATTTTGGGCTCAATTGTGATTTTAACCTGAGGACTACCTGTATACTGTACATACAAAGTGAAATTAATGGTGAAATTTATTCATGCTTAACCACCTGTTTCCTAAGGCTGAGAGAGAAGGAGGGATTATCCCAAGGCCACCAGCAGACTTCAAGCCTAAGGAAGGATTGTGGCTGGATCAAGATCGGGCACAGAGCTCCACTTCAACTCAGACACCAGCAAGGTGGAGGTGGACTACTGGTATGGGCTGGTATTATGAAAGATGAGCTAGTTGGACCTTTTCGGGTTGAAGATGGACTCAAAATCAACTCCCAAACTTACTGTCAGTTTTTAGATGACACTTTCTTTAAGCAGTGGTACAGGAAAAAGTCTGCTTCTTTCAAGAAGACCATGATTTTTATGAAGGACAATGCTCCATCTCATGCAACTAAATACTCCACTGCATGGCTAGCCAGTAAAGGCCTTAAGAATGAAAGAATAATGACATGCCCCCCTTCCTTACCTGACCTAAACCCTATTGAGTATTTGTGGGTCCTTCTTAAATGGGAGATTTATGGTGAAGGAAAACAGTACACCTCTCTGAAGAGTGACTGGGGGGCTGTGGTTACTGCTCTACAAAAACTTGATCGTCAACACATCAAGAAACTGACAGATTCCATGAATGGAAGGCTTATTAAAAAGAAGGGTAGCTATATTGGTCACTGATATTTTTTTTAACTGTCAGAAATGTTTAATTGTAAATTTTGAGTTGTTTGTTTATTATTCTCACTTTAACAGATGAAAATAAATGAGTGAGATGGGAAATTTTTCATTTTTCATTTTTCATTTATTGCATAATAATTCTGCACACTAATAGTTGCTCAATAATTGTGCACGCATAGATATTCTCTTAAGAAAGTCATAACCTCACTTTTACGTTCTTAAATATTCAGGTCTGATGTTTATTAACATTTTGGATTGACCTAGAGCACTGTAGCTGTTCAATAATAAAATTATTTTTTCAAAATGAGCCCGGTGGCACAGCAGACTAAAGCACTGTTATTAACATCAAGCTGCCTGCAATTACTGCAAGTTCAAATCTCACCAGGCTCAAGGTTGACTCAGCTTTCCATCCTTTCTAAGGTAGGTAAAATGAGGACCCAGATTGTGGGGGCAATAAGCTGACTTTGTATAAATATACAAAAGTATGAAGGCTATTGCTTAACGCATTGTAAGCCGCCCTGAGTCTCCGGAGAAGGGCGGCATATAAATCAAATTAAAAAAAAATGCAGCTTGCGTAATAATTGTGCATATAGTGTATGAAGATAATTTGTTCCTTGTATGAAAAGGTTTCAAGGCATAAAAAGGTCAGAAAGCTCTGTCTTGCAGGAAAGATTAAAATATTTGAATTATTTCATTAGAACAAAAGAAAGAAAATTACTTCTTAGCATAATTAATATTATAGGCAACATGGATTGGAAGATGTCTTCTGCTCTTTCACTTATTGTAAAATGGGATTAACCAAAGAAATATAAGGGCTATAAATTTAGATCAAACAAAAAACATAATTATTTTAATGTTTTCCAAGTCACGATTTATTTTGTTTGCCCATAACACGCAACAATCCAAATGAAAGAATAAAGGGTCGTTGGTTATCGCATGTTTAAAATTCCATTGAAAATTTAAGACATTTACCTCGACCATCAACCTTCCAAGTTCTAAGATAAGATTATCAATTTTCCTGAGGTTGCTCAATCCTAATTATACACAAGGTTAAACAAATGTGTGTATAATAAGTCATTATAGAAATGGAGCAAAGGGTCAGCATAAGCCTTGGCCTAACCCCCCTAGAATTGCAGCAGGGTTATCGGTACTTTGACTTATAGTGAAATGTTTGAGTACAAAACTCAAATGAGATATAAAAGTTGTTAGTTCTAGATCTCTATTATTTAACATTTTCCACAATGGAAACGTTTCCATAATAGATCCTAATTAATAGACTCTTTTAGATCAAATATTATAGAATCAAAACCCATCTTTAGGTGAACGAAGTCAGCAGGGAGTCTGGCTTTTTGGGGGGGAAATGTACTGTATTTGCAGACTAAATGATCTAGAACAAATCTATTATCTTGTGTGGAATACTTCTTCCTGAACCTTGTTCTGCCAAGAAAATGTCATCTTTGCTGTTTAGTCCTTCAGAATCTAACATGGATTGACAATTGTGAGCCACTCTCAGTTTAATAATCAAAATGTTTTAAATATATAAATAAATTGAAAGCTATATACATTGAAACTTTTTATAAAGATTGGGACAATAATTCTACTGTTCCACTTATCCACCCACTCACCCCCCCCCAAAAAGGTCAGCTTCATTGGTGTGATTAAAACTGTGTCACAAGAAGTTTAAAATCCTTTAACATTTTGTTTCTGGCTGATCTCCTAAGAAGAGGGTTAGATGTATGAGCCAATATGTATTTTCAAGTTCTTCACCAAAGGAATAGTGCTTCCCCCAACATTAAATCATTTTATGACTTTAGTAGATGTAAATATGATCTCATTTAACAATATTCCATATGTTGTTTGGTTATTATTTACGTAACAGAAACCAGTTGCCAATAAAATATGTAGTGTAATATTGTAATAGAAGTTGTAGAGCACCGATAGGTTTGATTAGGTAATATTTAACTGTTTTATTAACTGCTGTAATTATAAATGGATACTAATTTTGTTAAATTAGATGGAATAAGAAGAAAGAAGACTTGCTTTCCTTTTTTATCTATTTGTTTAATGATTATGATAAGTGAGAGATGGAGTTGAATTTAGGGGATTTAAGCTGTATTTTATATTTTGTATTTGCTCTGGGAAGTCGGGGGGGTGGTTGGGGAGGGAGGAGAAAATGTATGTAAAACCTTTAAAACTTTTTCAATAATAAAAAAAAGAAGTTGTAGAGCACCCACAACTTTTGAAGACAAGCTGTTCCACTAACTAATTGTTCTCACTGTTAGGAAATTCCTCCTTAATTCTAGATTGCATCTCTGTTTGATTAGTTTCTATCCATTGTTTCTTGTCTTGCCTTTTCCAAAGCACCAGAAGACAAGACAAGAAGCAATGGATGGAAACTTATCAAGGAGAGAAGCAATCTAGAATTACAGAGAAATTTCCTAACAGTGAGAACAATAAACTAGTGGAATGGTTTGACTTCAGAAGTTGTAGGTGCTCCATCACTGGAGCCTTTTAAGAAGAGACTGGACAGACATTTGCCTAAAATGGTATAGAGCAGACATATCAAACAAAAGATCCACAGGGCAGATATGGCCCATAATGTGGTCAGGCCTGTGCGAGTGACAGTGAGGGGCCAGCCACCACCACCTGGCCCTGGCCCACCCCACTATTGGTGTGTGCCAGTGGTGGGTTGCCCCCAGTTCGGACCAGTTCGCAAGAACCGGTAGTAAAACCGGCAAGAGGCTCCGCCCACTGACCCGGACGTCATCATAGGTTAACTGTGCATGCACAGAAGAGGGCGCGGGCACAATGCAAACCAGTAGTAAAGGTAAGTAGAACCCACCCCAGTGCGCACACAGGAGGTGGAGAGGGCGTGGGGACTGGCATCCCAGTGAAAGGGAAACACTCAGAATGCAGTCAGCCTGTGGGGCAAGAGGATCACCAGGGATGCCAGGCCCCCCACGCTCACCGCCTCCTATGCGCATGCCCAAGAAGGCCTAAGAAAGACGGCGAGGCTCCTCCATGGACTAGGCTTTGGTGCGCAACCTGATCTCACCTTTCTCTGATGGAGACCTCTGGATCCCCCCTTCCAGCTTTACCTGCCCCCCCCATGGGATGTGGAGAACGATGTTTCTTTGTCTGGAAGCGCAGATCTCTGGAGAGGCGGAGGGGGTGGCAGAGGAGCTCTGTGAGGGAAGGCTGCCCCAACAAACCAGCATCTTTACCACACGTTTGGAAACAGGGATTCCCTTTTGAGAAGGGCCAGCCTATCTTGTGCAGGACCAGGGAGCGCTGCCCCCTGCCTCGTCCTCTTGCTCTCCAGACAATGGTGGGTTTCACTTACCTTTGCTACCAGTTCGCTCGTGCACACGCCACTTCTGCACATGCTCAGAGTGTATTTGATGATGTCCAGGGGGGTGAGCAGAGCCTCCCACCACCACTACTACCGGTTCACCTGAACCGGGGTGAACTGGTAGCAACCACCACTGTCTCCAGAGTTCTGTAAAGGAAGAAGTTGGACTCGGAGGAAAATGCTTCCTGCAAACTTTCTCCCCCGCACTTCCATATGCAACAGTGTCATCCTCCGCCTCCTGCTTTGCTGGGAGGGGACACCTGGCAGTGAAATGGCAACTAGACTGGGATTGGAGAAGAACGTCGAGCCGGCCACACCCACCCGGTCATGCCCACCTGGTTGCGACAACCCAGTTACTGGCCCTTTGCGGAAAAACATAATGCTGAGGTGGCCCTCAATGAAATTGAGTTTGACACCCTTTTGCTCAAGCAGGGGGTTGGACTAGGTCCTCCAAGTTCCCTTCCAACTCTATTATTCTGTTATATAAAGTCAACTAAAAACTTCTCCTGTGCAAGTAAAAAAAAAATCACTAACAGTAATTCAGTGGAATTACTGTTAATAAACTGGAATAAGGACTTATCTTCTGATATTTTTCTTGAAAGTTCCTGATTAATAAATAGAGCATTTTACTTGAGCCTCTTTTAAAACAGTTCCTGATTCTTGTCTTTTTAAAAATTTCCTATTCAGCACTGTACCATGGCAATGGAATCCCTGAACGAGCTTCTAATTATTCAGTTCCTATTCTCTGCAAAGTGAGTCTGCCTTTCTCTTTGAACTTAAATTCATTACTCTGCAGTTGCTGCTACATTTACTTCTTGTGGCTTATTATTTGTATTAAATACACATCTCAAGTGGCCTGGTAAAAACTGGTGAGTCATCCATTAACAGTAAAGCCTAATCGGCCTTTTTCTAGCCATTCTTGGAAAACCACCAGAAAAGCATTCTATGGACATCCCACTTGTTTTCAATATTCTTTAGAAGGAAATAATCCTGCCTAAAAAAATTGTTCAAGGTTTTCCTGTTATTCTTTTTGCTTCGTGGGGGAGGCATTAAAAACCTCATGAAGCAACATTTTCTTTCAAACAATTATCTAGCTGTCTGTATGTGCAATGTGAGGATGCAGATGGCTGTGTAATTTCCAGGTATTTGTCTCTTTTCAGAGTAATGGAAACAAAGCCTGCGTTTGTGCAATGTTAGAATCCTCTTTTTTTTTTATATGGTAGGAGAAAAAAATACCATGTCATGCCATTTTCACCCCGGGGGTTTTGCTGATGTACTCTTGACTCGGAATTCCTTTATCTGTGAACCATTCTTCATTGTGAATTGCAACCAATAGTTTCTGAAGACATAATAGTCTAAAATGATGCATTTGTGCAATCCCTATAATTGAGGAATGGTTGGTGAAGATGATAGGACTGGTTGAGATGGCCAAATTGACTTGTCTGGTTAGAGAAAATATTTATTATTATTATTTATTTCATTTATTTAATTTGTCAACAAGTACAAGGAAACAAGTATCAGTATAGACATAGACATGGACACATGAAAAAAATGGCACAAATAAATGGATATAAATAAGCAAAACATAGCCATAAACACATATGAGTTCATATGTGTTTATGAGCAGTGGTGGGATTCAGCCAGTTCGCACCACTTCGGGAGAACCGGTTGTTAACTTTCTGAGCAGTTTGGCAAACTGGCTGTTGGAAGAAATCAATAGGGCAGAGAACCGGTTGTTAAATTACTTGAATCCCACCACTGATTATGAGTACATATAAATGGGGACAGTAGGACAGGGACAGTAGGCACGCTGGTGCGTTTATGCACGCCCCCTTAGGGACCTCTTAAGAAACGTATATGGTCCACAGTAGACAGTTTAAAGTAAAACGTATGGGGGTTAGAGAAACTAAAAACAGTATCAGGTAGAGTGTTCCAGACATTTACTACTCTATTGCTGAAGTCGTATTTTCTGCAATCAAGATTAGAGCGGATTACATTTAGTTTGTATCTATTGATAGCCCTTGTGTTATTGCAGTTGTAGTTAAAGTAGTCATTAACAGTAGGACATTATGGTAGATAATCTTGTATACTAAGCTTAGGTCAGAACGTAGACAGCGTAGTTCAAGGTTATTGAACTGAATGTATTTGCAGTGAATGTATTATCTATCTATAGTTCTGATGATTAGACAGGTAGATGATAGAAAGAAGAGAGTGACACTGTAACTTTAGAGAAACAGGGAAATTTACAATTGTACTTATAACTGCTGCAAAGAACATCAGAAGCTACTTCTTCATATCTTTTTTCTTTCTTTTTTCTTTTCATACATTTATTTATATTTTATTTATTTATAATTAGACTTCTATACCGCCTTTCTCCCAAAGGACTCAAGGCGGTGTACGGCCATGTAAACACATAGATTTACAAAATGTAAATCCAATTAAAATCAAATATATAAAATTTGGCTCCAAAATTAAAATACACGTACACCCCTTATAAAATACATATTAGGCAAGTCCGGTTTGCTGGAACAGAAAGGTCTTCAGGGCGCAGCGAAAGGTGCGCAGGTCGGGGCTAAGACGAAGCTCTAGGGCTTTCTTTTTTATTTATTCTTTTTTCTTCTTACTCTATTTTAGTTTGTATTAATTTTTACCCTTGCTATTAAAACTTTTAATATAATTATATCAAAATAAGCCTTCATGGTTATTATAATCCTTTTCTTCCCTATTGTTTTACTTAACTTAGGTGGAGATCAGATCTCACTAAGCCAGTGGTGAAATCTGAACCGGTTTACTACCGGTTTGCTGGCTGCTCATGTGCAGTGCGCACCACGCACCAAATGCGAGGTCCACGTGCACAGTGTACACCAAAAGGAGGCATGTGGTAAGTAGGACAGCGTGTGAGGGGTGTGTGTGATCAGCTGTGATGCGCAATCTTTTTTTTTACTTTTAAAAGTTTTTAAAAAGCGTCTGACGATCGTGCGGTTCAGCTGGGATCGTCAGAGCCTTTTAAAAGCATTTTTTTTACAACCTCTAAGAGGTTATAGAAAAAGTGCTTTTAAAAGTAAAAAAAAAAAGCCTCTGACGATCTGGCAACTCAGTTGGGATCGTCAGAGGCTTTTTTTTTTTGCCCTTTAAAAGCATTTTTTCGGCCAAAGAGGTAATAGAAAAAGTGCTTTTAAAAGAAAAAAAAAGCCTCTGATGATCGCGCGGCTCAGCTGGGCATGTGGGGGGCAGGAATTTTTGTTACCCGTTCTCTGAACCACACGCCGCCATCGCTACTGGATCGGGCAATCCAGTCCGAACCGGGAGCATTTCACCTCTGCACTAAACCTTCTTGTATTCCAACCTAGTGAAATCCTGCCCTACTATCCTCTGTATGATAGACCAGACCTAAGAAACCAGTGCCCTATAGGTTACAACTATTTTTTATTGTAATAGCAATACTAACAACATCTTGCAGGTCTGAATGTGCTTCCCCCTCCCTCATCTTATCTTAGTGTGAACTAGAGAGGGGCCTGCCTGAGTTATTTATTCAAAATAGTTTCTTGGAATGGGTCAAGTCCAGTGGTGGGATTCAAAATTTTTTACTACCAGTTCTGTGGGCATGGCTTGTTGGGCATGGCAGGGGAAGGATATTATAAAATCTCCATTCCCACCCCACTCCAGGGGAAGGTTACTGCAAAATCCCCATTTCCTCCCGATCAGTTGGGACTCAGGAGGCAGAGAACAGATGAGGGCGGGGCCAGTCAGAGGTGGTATTTACCGGTTCTCTGAACTACTCAAAATTTCCGCTACCGGTTCTCCAGAACTGGTCAGAACCAGCTGAATACCACCTCTGGTCAAGCCCTGCTTGTCAGATCAGTGCTTTTGTAGTGGTCTGTCTTCCTGTGCTTCATTCCCTCTGTCCTCCAATCTACCCAAGATATGTGCTACCTGGGCCAATGAAAATCCGTTACTGAATAGTATCAAGTAGCATTCTTCAATTGCCTGAATGTTTCACTGAATAACCTGAAATCCTTATTCTATGAGGAAAGGAAATTTGTCCTTTCGGGCGGGCTTAAATCTTAGACTACCATATCTGTGCAGCAAAAATCTGGATGACCACGAGTTGTTAGCAAAGAGATACAGAAAAATCTAATTAGGAGATAATTCAAATTTTCTGTACCTCTTTGCTAGATAGGTATCTCCTATTACTAGTTATTTGGAATTTTGCTTCTAGCTAGTGCAGGGATGTCAAATTCACGTCGTCACGGTTGCGTCACCTGACGTATCAGAACTTTCCCCCTTTGATAAACCAGGTGTGGGCATGGCCAGTGCCTGACACATCCGGCCCATGGGCCGGGAGTTTGACCGCCCTGATCTAGTGGTTATTTGTTTGTTTGTCAGCTGGTGGGCCATCTCAATCACCAACATAAATCTAGAGAATTTACATAAAAGAAGCTAAAATAGCCAATACGAGAGACCAAATCAACAACAGAATATATGCTGTTGTCAGGAAGGATAACCAGCATGAACATATTCCCAACAAGACAGCAATATTGAGCAGCCCCTATGCTGTATTGAATTTTTTTCTTTTCTTTTTTTTTTTTTACAAAAGCTTAACAAGAGTAGGGCTTTATAGAACTTAGGGGATACTATTTCACAGGACAAATGCAGCCAACATGTCTGTGAAGAAGAAAACTTGAAAACTTCATCAAACATGAACTTGATGAAGCAGAAACAATAAGACGAAGATGCTCCTGTAGATAACCAGCTCCTAAGACCGTGATGGCAAACCTATGGCACGGGTGCCACAGGTGGCATGCAGAGCCATATTGGTGGGCACGCGAGCTCAGCTCCAACATGCATGCATGCACCAGCCAGCTGATTTTTGGGCCTTCTGGGCCCACCAGAAGTCAGGAAACACACTGTTTCCGGCCTCTGGAGGGCTTCTGGGGGGTGGGGAAGGCCGTTTTTGCCCTCCCCAGGCTCCAGAGCCTTTCTAGGAGCAAAAAATGGGCTACTGGGCCCACCATGCCATCACGTGCCAAAAGTGGGGGGAACATGGGGGGTGCATAGAATTATGGATGTGAGCACACGTAGGTGTGATCTCCCCCGCGCTCCCCCAGCTTTTGGCACGCGATGACAAAAAGGTTAGCCATCACTGTCCTAAGACATGAAGAGCTTTGTAGTATAGGAACACCCCCACCCCCCCCCCGAGAATGGAATATTTTGAGGAATATTAAAAGAAGAGGCAGAATATTATATTTCCCCAAAGGAGAAATAGAGAAAAAACAATCGTAACAAAGGCAGAAAGCAGCCCCAACAGCCTCCAGCAGATGCCTGAAATCTTTAGAGATGGATATTTTATGCCCATTAAGAAATCCAGGCCAGCCTATTCACAAACAAAACACCATCTGCTCCAACTGATGGGATTAAAATGTACATCTCCCACCCAAATAAGAACAGGACATGACCTTTTTGGACATAATAGGATTAACCCACCACCATTAGAACAGCAAAAGGCACAAGGCTCACTACATTGCACAACCTCCTGCAGCATCTCAGAATCCATCCATTCCCAAACCAAGGGGTCAGCTGTCCCAGAACTACATGCTGTTGTTGGTTCTGCTCATCAATAAACAGAGTCCTTTCAAATCAGCCTCCATTTTATTTCCAGTGCCTCTCTCCTGTAGCAGGTTAGCACCCACCCCTCTCCTAGAAGAATGAAATATTCTAGGAAATATTTAAAAGGCAGAATATTATGCCTCCCTGGATGAGAAAAGGAGAAAGATTCTCTTGGAAAGCAGCCCACACCTTTACTAATAGCCCCAGAAAGACTGGTGTCGACCTATCTACAAGACAAAAGGCTGGGCCAGCTAATAATAATAATAATAATAATAATAATAATAATAATAATAATAATAATAATAATTTATTTCTATACCACCCTTCTCCCGAAGGACTCAGGGCGGTGTACAGCCTATTAAAAGCACAAGACAAACATCAATTAAAATTATTAAAATTATTAAATAATTTCAGCTCAGCTTAAGACCCCAAAAATTTAAAACACCCGATTTAAAATTTTTACATTGATAACCCAGCCTGGCGGAACAACAGGGTCTTGAGGGCACAGCGAAATACCCGGCGGTCGGAGATCTTACGCATTTCCGGGGGCAGTTCATTCCACAGGGTTGGGGCCCCCACAGAAAAGGCCCTCCCCTGGGTGTCGCCAGCCGGCATAGCTTGGCTGATGGCACCCTGAGGAGACCCTCTCTGTGTGAGCGAACTGGCCGGTGGGAGGCTATCGGTGGCAGAAGTCGGTCTCGAAGGTTCCTGTGTCCTATGCCATGGAGTGCTTTAAAGGTGGTAACCAACACCTTGAATCACACCTGGAAGACCACTGGGAGCCAGTGCAGCTCACGCAGGAGGGGTGTCACGTGGGCACAACGGGTTGCGCCCATAACCACCCGCACGGCTGCATTCTGGACCAGTTGGAGCCTCTGAGTGCTCTTCAAAGGGAGTCCCATGTAGAGAGCATTACAGTAGTCCAGCCGGGAGGTGACAAGGGCATGAGTGACCGTGTGCAAGGCATCCCGATCCAGAAAGGGCTGCAACTGGTGAATCGGGCGGACCTGATAGAAGGCCCCCCTGGCCACAGCCGTCATATGCTCTTCTAAAGACAGCCGTGCATCCAGGAGGACACCCAGATTGCGAGCCCTCTCTACAACACAAAAGACCTTCACCCTCAGGACATAATAGGATCAGCACACTACCCGTCTCACCACATGGCATCTGGGAAGATTACATCACCTAGCAAGATTCAACCAAGCCTGGGACTCAAGACAACCTACAAAGTTACCCTTGCATGGCCCCATGGGAGTCTGACAACGAATCAGAATACATTTCTTTCACAAGAACAGGAAGCAAGTTCAAAGCCCAAGAGAGGGTATAAATATATCTCACTCTCCATTCCATGTGGTCAGCTACCCAGGGCTTCAAACCATGTGGTCCTGTGCACCATTAAATCATCTTTCCAAATAGTCTCCATGTTTCCATTGTCTTTCTCCCCACTTGGAACTGAACCCAAATGGACATTTCTTCCAACACTCCCTGCTTGGAACCAGACTGGATTGTTCTTCCAATGGTAGATAATGATCAACACCTTGAATTGCACTTGGAAGTTCACTGGCAACCAATGCAACTCACAGAGCAATGACATTACCAGGGTGAAATGTATGTGTGTGTGTGTACCAATAATTAAGATTAGAGGTAAATTCTACCATCTGAGTGATTCTCATGGGTAGCCCCATACAGAGTGCATTGAAATAGTCCAACCAGGAAGTGGGCTTCCTGATCCAGAAACTGGCCTGGTGGATAAGTAGGTCTGTGCAAGAATCCTCCTGGTCATGACTGTCATCTCACTGTGCCAAAAGTCCAGGAAACCCATTGAATTACTTACCAGTTCCACCTGGGAACTTTGGCCCTTCATTGAGAACTAAATATGATAATTCATTTGCAACTATGATTCATTTATGCTAGATTTGATTCTAAGTCTGTTCCTCCCCAACCAGCCCTTTAGAGCTTCTAGAACTGGGAAAATACCTTCGCAAGATCACGTCTTCAGCCAGGAGTCAAGATATAAAGCTGGGAATCACTGACATTTCAACAGATGATATTACTCAATGGTCTCATGTAGATATTGAATAAAGAGGAGGAGAGGGTTGAACTCTGCATAAGTTCATTTCATAACCAAAAATAGATTTTTAAAATTCTTTTGCCTTTTTCATTTTATGTCAGAAGTTAGCAACCCTGCTTTTTCAAAATCTGTCTGGTAGTTCTCATTCCATGTTGTGCTGAACACTGTAAGATCTTGAACTATTTCAATAGTTTATAAAATAAATGCGGTTGCAGGAAAGGCAATTTTGTACTTCTCCTTTTTATTGTTTCTTAAAATAAAAATAAAATAAAAATCTTTTCCAGTCCCTTGGCCACCCTGCTTACTCTTACATTTTTTTTTTTATTGCTGCTTACATCCCTCAAGGAGTCCTTTCACCATATTGCATGATTTCTAACAGTTCTCCTGATATTCCATCAACTCCCAAAACTGTTGTTGGGAATATTTTCTAGGACTTCCGTTTCTACAATCTCTGCTCTTAGTTCTGAGGTCAAAACCCATCACGCATTTGGGAATTTTGTTTCACTTTTATAGATTTTATCTATATTTACATATATGTATAAAAATGCAAGTCTTGATTATATCTTCTTTTTTTAGTAGATTTTTGCCTTGTCTTTGTTATTCTCATCATTATTCTTAAACCTATAGCTCATAACTTCATTGAGCTGTGCAAGCCCCTTCGCCACGACAAGGCAGTTATCCATGAAGAGGTAAACCTATTTAGAAAACGCCAAACAGAATCTTGAATTCGAACCCATTCCCTTCCTTCCTCGGCAATTTGACTAAAAGATGTTGCCCGCAGTGGCTGATGGATTTAAGAGAGTTGGCAGCAAAGCCTGAAAAGATACTAGTCATCTTCTCTATAATGACTGACACATTCCCCAATCAGCAATGACTCAGGGCAGATATGTTAAAGGAGGGATAGGGATTAGCAATGGAGATAATGGCTGTCATTGTTTTCTAAATGATGTGGCCAAAAGATATGGGAAATGACATTATCTCAGCAGTGGGAAAGACCCCATCAACTGTTATTTGGGGAAATAACAGAGCTGTTGTAAAAGATTTTGCAGCCAGGTGTTGATTACCTTAGTATCATTCTTCTTCCTTTCAAAACTTGTTTTTAAGTTGTGGTTTTGACATCTGGTATAACAAAATTTCTGGAAAGCCTCTTATCATATATTGAATTCTCAGCAGAAACTCCAAAATTTTAAAACATGGGGCTTGTATAGTACCATTGTATCAGCATTTATTATTTCAAGATTTTAAAGTTTTATGGCACCTTAAAAATCAACTGTATTAACCTATAAGATGTTGTGGATCATAGCCATCTCATCAGTTTAAACTAAACAGTTTAAACATTTTTAATAACATCTTCAAACTCTGCCACTAAATAATTAAGCTTGAATTAAAAGTTTTTTTAATGCAAACTTTAACAAGTTTAACATTTAACAAATGCTGCATTTTTAGTAAGTATCATATTAGTGCACA
>WNWU01000054.1:5654242-5664879 GCA_012654045.1 Ptyas mucosa
GTTTGCCCATAAGCACCAAACCAAGAACATCAGCCAGAAGATGACGAATGTGATTTCGTCGAAACGTCACTACTACCCTTTTAAGGATATGTTTACAATTACACGGGAAGAAACCCGAGATATAAACTGTACACACACACACACACA
Organism: Ptyas mucosa; assembly: GCA_012654045.1. Taxonomy (NCBI): domain Eukaryota; kingdom Metazoa; phylum Chordata; class Lepidosauria; order Squamata; family Colubridae; genus Ptyas; species Ptyas mucosa. The sequence continues at coordinate 5,654,390 of WNWU01000054.1, forward strand.
CACACACACACACACACACACACATATCACTCATTTCAAAATTTGGAAAGTCATTTATAGCTGAAGAAAATATGCTTCAGTAAAACTTGGACTTAGCAGTCTGGAATCACCGATGTAAGGATGATGGGATGTATGAAGAAACAAATCTCATCTAGTTCTGGTTTTTAACCACTATTTAGCATATTTGCAACCAGAAATAACCAAAGATCAGGGGCAACACCTGGAGAGGGAATCTGAAACTGCAGTGCTTCTAGCAAAGACCTCTAAGACTGGAATCAACAGCTCAAGGAGATCTACTAACCTTAAAGTCATCCTTTGAAGGTAGTATTTGAAGGTTTATGCCAATTCTAACTCTACTTTTTTCATGCCATTCTCCTTCCTCTGCAATAATAAGAAAAATTATTGCTTCATTATTAACTGGCACTGTCCATTAGATACTTTCTTAGAATCGTTCCCTCTTCATCCATTATCTTCTTTCCAGCTACTATCAAGAAGAACTCGGTGCTTTCCTGGACTCTAAAGATAAAGTCTCCCTTGAATCAAGCATGCCTCTTGGGAATTATGTAGACATACCACTTTGGTTTTTCTTGGCCATCACTAATTTGATAACATTCTGCAACTGAAAGCAGATGATTGCCCAAGAACAGTCTTGTCTGGAAATCTCCAATGCTTCCTACTATGTCTGAGTTATTGCTTTGGAAACATGCTATAACTCAATTACTCATGGCTGAATGAATTCTTCTTCTGATAGCAGTAAAGCAAAGGACTACTCTCTGGGCTTAGCTCCCTCTTTGAGCAGCTGTAGGAGTTGAATTTCTCCAATTCAGAGGAAGCTCACCTGGAAGTTTCTGGATGGAATGGACTGTACCTGCAAGGAGGGGATACCATTTTTAATGTATTGTTAAAATTAAACTAAACAAAACAGGCACATAGAAAAAGTGTCTAGTGCAACCTGCTGAACTAGATCTGCAGCAAAGTCTTCATGCATGGAAAGTCTAGAAAACTAATTGTTCTCCTGCATCTTGAACTGACAGAGTCCATTGCACCAAGTTAGGACTAAGCACTACAGTATTTTGTTCAGCAACATCTGGATGACCACTGAATTGAATTTCCCACCTCTGAATTATAAGATTGAAACAGACATTTCCTGATGCTTCTAGTATAGTATGCAGGTAGAGAAGAAGAAACTTTCAGAATAATAACAGAATAAGAGTTGGAAGGGACCTTGGAGCTCTTCTAGTCCAACCTTCTGCTCAAGCAGTCTAGTCCATTCTGGATACATGGCTGTTCAATCACTTCTTTAAAAACCTCCAGTGATGGAGCATTCACAACTTCTGAAGTCAAACCATTCCACAAGTTTATTGTTCTCACTGTTAGAACATTTCTCCTTAGTTCTAGGTTGCTTCTCTCCTTGATTAGTTTCCATCCATTGTTTCTTGTCTTGCCTTTTGATTCTTTGGAAAATATGTCGAATCTCCTCCCCCCGCTTCCTTGTGGCAGCCCCTCAGATATTGGAACACTGCTATCATGTCACTCCCAAGCCTTCTTTTCATTAGGCAAGACATACCCAATTCCTGTGATCGTTCTTTATATGTTTTAGTGCACAGGCCCCTAATTATTTCAAAATCTATGTCTTTTTTAAAAAACAACCTTCAGGCTTCTTAGTTTGTTTTTGGTGTTGCCATTGGTTACTCTGTTTAGTTTCGCTCCTATTGAGAAGCTTCTAAAGTTGCTGAAATCTTAGGTTACTAGAGAATTTCGCTTTCATGTGTATGGGAAAGAATTAGGCTTGACTCTGAAAAAGATGCACATTTGTTAAAAGAAGAGGATTTTAAAAATTATTCCAAGATACCTTCAATTCTGTGTTTCATTCCCCTTTTCAGTTTGAGGAAGTAGGAGCTGAAAGACTGAGTCATATGATTCTTTCTCATTCTCATTCTTTAACTACAGTTTCTCCCCCCTCCTTCAGAACACTACGCTAGGCTGCAAATTTCTCTCTCTGCAAAGAACATTCATGGTATAGTTCCCAGGGAATGAGCAAGCAGCATAGTTCTAGTTTACCAATGTTCTTACTTCAGAAAAATCATCAATGCTAATTGTTGTTCCTGCCAATGACCCTGAAAGCTGGAAAGATACATATGAGTCCTCTGTAACTAATCCCAGATTAAATCCTGGCATGTCTAATTAAAAGGATCTTGACTAACAGAGCTGGGCAGAGCTCTTTCTAGAGTCTAAGCAGCCACCCTTCAGAAGAGATAATAATGCACCAGAAAAAAAAAACAATCTCCTAATTTGGGGCAATTCAAACATAGATAGATGATAGAATCATCTTCATCATCTCAGGAGCAGAAGCAGCATTCCCACAAGTGCAGGGTCTGCTTTTTGGATCGATGAATGCCATCTTACAGGATCAAATGCAGCTTCCGAGGCCAACCGGGCAATTTTCATGTCTGCATTTATTGTGTCTTGACATCTTTGATTTGGCCTTCCATGTGGGCACTTGCCATCTGTGTCAAAGTGGGAGGCGATGCAGGCAATGGTGTGGGGAGCTGCTAAAGGGACTTGGCCATACCACTGTAGGCGTTTCTCCCACAGGTATTGGCGCAATGCCCATTTGCTGCTGTAACGTGTCATTGCTGACATGGTCAAGAAGAGAAACACCTATCAACCAATGAAGCATGTGCATCTCCATGGCACATAAAGAGCCCTCAATGCATTTGGTGGTTGGCCAGCACTCAGCACTATATAAAGCTACTAGGTGAACTATTGTTTCTAGACCTGTGATTTTAGATAGATTGCCATGTGTCAATTCTAGAGTGTAGTGATAGATGATAGAATGATAGAGATATTATTGTTTGTTTATTCATACAATCCAAACAAATTCATCTAGTTGCGTTGGGGAAATTCAAGTTCTGTACTGCTCTATCCGTGGAACTGAATCTTCTCTTTCTTTAAGCAAACTTCTCAAACTCAGATCACTGGAAAGCCAGAACTAAGATTGAAATATCTTATGTGTGAATCTATTCCAGTTAGTCAAGTACTTGCTAGATGATTTTAGGACAGTAACTAACACTCCCCCCAGTTTGCTTCACAGAGCCATGGTTTCTGCAGACACAAAAGTGGAGGAGTTCCTCTCAAAAAGCTGAGCATCTCCCCCCCCCCATCCCTGCTCACCCTGAAGGAGAGTTGTTTGAAAAATACCCTGACTTGCATTGACTCTATAGCAGGACTCTCCACCCTTGGCAATTTTAAGCCTGCTGGCTGGGGAATTCTGAGAGTTGAAGTCCACCAGGCTTAAAGTTGCCAAGGTTGGAGACCCCTGCTCTCTAGTTTCCTTTGAAAACTCATGGTATCCAGAGTATAGGTGAGAACATTTGAAGCAAAAATATCTCTCCTACTGTGGTCCAAGCAACCATTCCATATCTTTCTTATGGCGTTTGTACACCAAGAGCAGTTCTTGTGAAGCGACTTCTTGTGAAAATTCATGGTAAACCGAATGTCCCCAAATGGGGTATTCCCCATTGTGTGCCTGATTACTCTTTTGTAATATATTCTTCTCTCTTCCTTGCAGGAGAGGAACACAGGAGAGATTGCTTAAACAAGGAGAAAAACCTCTAAACAATCTCTCCTATGCTTGACCCATATTTTTATACTGCTCTCATAGAGCGGAGAGATTGAAGAGGAAGGGATTGCAAGAGAATAAGCAGGCACACAATGGGAAATACACTGGGCTGTTTGCTTTGGTCTGCCAACACCACTGCATTCCTTTCGATGTATATTCCCCATTGTGTGCTTGCTTTCTCTTGTAATCACTTCCTCTCCAATTAATGTAAATATAAATAATTCCATTCTTGCTATTTATCTGAACTGAGACGGGTATTTCAAAGAAATGAGGGAATGGGAAAACTAAAAGCTGAAATAAAATTGAAAGCATAGTATGATGTTATGATTTCCCACTTACCAATTGCTTCACTTAATGACCCAGCTGCTGGTGCCAATTGTGGCTACTAAACAAGAACTACCTGAAATTAATGACCTCTTAATCTTCCTGTGCATTTGTAGATGTGATTCATTTATGGTTTTTTTAATCTTGTTCCTTTATTTGGCACACCAGCTACAATGTGAAAAGTGTTTCACACACAATTGGCTCGATACATTTCCTTCATAAATATTTATGGTGTCAACATCAGAAAATAGGTGGAAGAGAAATTTTCCAATTTTGTATGGCTTTCAAAAGCAAACTACTGGAACAGAAAATTCCAAAACACTCTAGGATTGAAAATATAAATGCTTAAAGGATAATAGTAAGATTTAATTCTTCAAATATACATCTAAATTTTAATCTGAGTTTGGGAGTCCACAAATGAATCAATGCCATATTTTGCACATGAATTACAGAATTTGATTTTTCTTAAGTGACCTTTTTAATTCTGTGGGAATACAATGTTTTCCTCCTCCTGATCTAATGCCATTCAGAGATGATCCTGCAGTTTTCACCATGATGCAAACTAGGATGACTGAAAGGTATCAGTTGACTAAGATATATTGATAATAGAGCAGAATTAAAAAGAATGTATTAATTGATGGATGGATGTAAAATTCTAGAGAAAAAATATTTTTCCACAAAAAGTGCATTTAGAAAGTGTTCAGACCTCCTTCACTTCTGTCAATTTTGTTATGCTGCAGCCTGATTTTACAATTGTTAAAATTCTTTTTTTCCCCCTCACTAATCTACATTCAGTACTCCATAATGACAAAGCCCTACTAAGCAGGTATATACAAAAGTATGAAGGCTATTGCTTAATGCATTGTAAGCCACCCTGAGTCTCCGGAGAAGGGCGGCATATAAAGCGAACCAATAAATAAATAAATAAATAAATAAATAAATAAATAAATAAGTGAAAATAGAATTTTAGAAATATCTGTAAATTTATTAAAAAGAAAAAACTGAAATAGCACATTGGCATAAGTATTCAGACCCTTTGCAACAACACTTGAAATTTAGCTCTAGTGCCTCCCATTTCTCTTGATCATTGCTGACATGTTTCTATACCTTGATTGGAGTTGATCTGTGATAAATGAAATCGATTGGACATGATTTGGAAAGGCACACACCTCTCTATAGAAGGCCACACAGCTGGCAATGCATACTGTAGCAGAACAAAAGCCATGAGGTCAAGGAAACTGCCTGCAGAGCTTAGAGATAGGATTATTGCAAGGCACAGATCTGGGGAAGGCTACAATAAAATTTGTTCTGCACTGAAAGTTCCCTCAGAGCACAAGTGGCATCCATAATTCTCAAATGGAAGAAGTCTGACACAATCAGGAGTCTTCCAAGAGCTGGTTGCCCGGTCGAACTGAGCAATTGGGACTTAGTAAGAGAAGTGACCAAGAACCCAATGGTCATTCTGGCTGAGCTCCAGAGATACGGTGTGGGGATGGGACAAAGTTCCAGAAGGACAACCATCACTGCAGCCCTCCATCACTCTGGGCTTTTATGGCAGAGTGGCTAAGTGGAAGCCTCTCCTCAGTACAAAACACATGAAAGCCGCCTAGAGTTTGTTCCTCACACTCTGAGAGTCCTTCAGTTGCTTTTTTTGCAAACTCCAAGTGGGCCTTCATGCACTCTAGGTAAGAACTCTTTTTGTGCCTTTCCCTGGCCTGATGTGCCAGCTCCACACATACAAATATCTATAAACTGAAGAGGAAGATGAGGGTTGTTTCAATTCAACTTACCTGAAAAGCACCATGATAAAGGCTAACCTATGTAAGACTTAGCAGGACAAAGGATCTTGTTTTAATAATACTGAAAGCTTGTCAGGGCCTCGGGTTTTGGTTGGGCTCTTCTGTTTAGCCAGACTGGTGATTTGGGGTTTGAGCTATTAGTGTTTTGGATAATGGATACTGGTGCAGAATCCTGACCTTTCAGGCAGCAGCCAAAACAGTGGTGGGGTTTATCTGGGCTAGCAGTGGGTTTTCAGACACAGCCAGCTGCCTTTGAAACTCCCCAGTGAACAAGATAAATTTTTAATTTCTCTTCCTTGTCCCCCCAATTCTTTGCTTTCAGCATGTGGGATCTAAAGGTATATTGCCTTTAAATTTAGATTTAATCTTTAAATCTTTTAGCTACTGAATAGTAATAATTTCTCTATAGAAAACAGTTATTAGAGCTTGCTTTAAAACATGCTAGAGAGATAAATCCCAAGTTCAGGAAGGTCCAACAATTGTTTCTAATTTCTAATTCAAAGGTCCATGTAATTCAACAACAACATGTAAACAGAATCGCAGGTCGTAAATTAACCGAGCCACTTATAAAAGTATTACTTTTATATAGCCCTGACTATCAGTTGAATGATTGACTGAATCATATTTCCATCTTTCCAGCAGAATGTCAACTTCCTTTGCTCAATTCTTCGTATATGACCCAGACTTTAGACTTTGTCTTGTTTAAGCTCTGGATCAGCTGACTCAGCCCACACCTGCACCTTCTGAGACACACTATCTTCAGCTAATTTCTGTGGGTCAGGTTTTGAGTTTCTGAATTTGAAGAGTCAGACTGATCTTTCTCTTGAGAAAGAGGAAAATGCTAGGCCAGCATGTCAAACTCAAGCCCCTTGGGCCAGATCCAGTCCACGATGTGGTTAGGTCTGTCTGTCTTGGAAACAGTGAAGGACCGGCCCGTGGGACCTTGGCCCAGCCCAGCCACATTGCAGTCAGTCTTAGATCCGTGGGGCTACCCTGGAGCCAGCAAGGGGCTGCCTCTGCTCCGCCTTCTGGGCGCGCACAGGAGGTGGCGAATGCATGGAGCCTGGAGTCCCTGGGGACTGTCTTGCTCCACAGGCTGACTGTGTTCTGAGTGCTTCCCTTTCACCCAGGACACCAGCACTCGCCGCCTCCTTTGTGCATTCCCAGGGGCATGGCTGAGGTAGTGGGGCAGCCCCTTGCTGGCTCCAGGGCAGCCCCGTGGATCTAAGTCTGATCAAGTACTGACCTTGATGGCCACCATGAAGTTGTAAATCAGTGCTGCACCCACCACCAGCACCTCCATGGCCCACTTGCTGGCATGGCCTCCCAGCCTGTGAGCCTTCCCTTTCATTGAGACCACCCCTGTCCCCACTTGGGAAAGCCACAGCTGGCAGTGGCATGGCCACTGGCAGCCCTGCCAATCTTTTCCCCTCCCCTTGTCCCTTCCCGAGCTGGAGGAAGGAAGGAGATGGAACTGAGAAGGAGGGAGGGAGGGAAAGAGGAAGGAAAGAAGGAGAGGCAACTTAGTTGGAGATGCCCCAGTTCACGCAGTTCTATATCAATCCTGAATCCATTGAGACTTGGGCTCAAAGCAGAAAGCAATTTTGTGTTCTGTTTTGTCACAGACAGGACTTCGTTGGCAATCCAAGTTAACATTGGTATTCTTGAATTGTGAGCTCTTAGGATGTTGTAAACAGTCATTTCCAGTGGGGAAAACAGGACAAAGCAGAGTGGGGGAAAATATTTTCTTTTGTTATATTTCCAGTCTGAACTAGACATGCAGGGTCCATACAGGAGAGCCCTTTTAAGGATTATGTATTAATAGAAAAGCAACTAATTTACTTCTCTCCCTAAACCAAAGGTGAAATTCGACCACCTCGGCTCGGCACGCCTTGCCCGAGGTGGTAGGGATGATTTGAATCAGTTCGCCGAACCAAACCGATTCAAGCCTTCGCACATTGTTGACTGGGTTTCACCAGCATGTTGGCTTGAGAGGCTTCGGCAGTGAAGTGAGCGACTGGCCGCGCTTGCCCTCTTGACACCCAGGGAAAGAGCCAAAGCCGCTGGAGCAACTGCACTGCAGGAAAAGCTGCTCAACAAGAGAGGATGTGCCAACACTTCCCCAGCGCTGCCGCCATCCCGCTCGGCTCCCTGCCTGGACGTCATCACGTCCTGTGTGCTGACCCTCTGCGCATGCGCAGAAGAGATGCATGGGAGTGTAGCGCACACGTGTGCTCCCATCTTCGAGCCGGTAGCGAAGCTAAGTGCATTTTACCCCGTCCTAAATGCTAAAGCTGTTGCACATAAAAACCAGAGGAGCTCTGATCAACTATCACAGCTACCATTTTGACAGTTTTGCTGAACTGCTGTCTGTGGACGCCCCCACTAAATGCAAGCATGGGATAAATTGAGCCTGGTTTGTTCTCAGACTTTTAAGTGGCCACAAACTACTAGCAAAAGTGGCATTTGATCACAAGGCAAAGAGGCATCGAGAAATGTTTCCTCTTTTGCAATTGAGCCTCCAAGAAGTCAGTTAGGAATGACAATATATTTGGCAGGTTAAAAAGGCAAGGATAAAATTAAAACTGCTGCAAGATGCTAGAATAAGAGGAGGTTTTGGTTTGCCAGATTGGGAATTATATTATCAAGCAACTAATTTGATGGGGATCAAAGAATGGATAATGTTAAGAAATACTAGGTTGTTGACTTTGGAAGGACATGACTTGTTGGGCTGACATGCTTTCTTATGGTACAAGGGCACAAAAACACAGGGGTATTTTAGAAGACATGTTATACAAGAGTCTTTGCTATTAAATTGGGAGAAGATTAAAAGACAACATTATTTAAAAATTCCAGTCTGGTTATCTACTATTGAAGCATTCTCATATTCAATAACATTTAGAAAGGAACAAATTGTTAGATATAGTGAATTACTGAATAAAAAGGGTGAACTTAAATCGAAGCAAGAATTGGAAGAACAGGATATAAAAATGGACTGGTTTTTGTATATGCAAATACATTCTAGATATGATAAAGATTCTAAAACAGAGGGTTTTTACAGTAATCTGACTAATTTAGATAAAATTTTAATAGGTTCTGATAACTATGTAATTAAAAAATTGTATGGTTATTTATTAGAGGTAAAATTGGAAGAAGAACAAGTCAAAGAAACAATGATTGCATGGGGGGAAAATTTTGGTTATGGAATTGATTTAGAGAAACGGCAAAAATTATGGATGCAAAATTATAAAATGACAATGTCAACAGCATATAAGGAGAATTTGTATACGATGTTTTACAGATGGCATTTACCCCCATCAAGAATAGGAATGACAAGGGAGACTTGTATGAACTGATCCCAGAATCGGTAAGTGCAGCTTTCTTGTGGAGATGGTGCTGTACTGTGATTTATTTGAGTTGGACAAGAGATTGGACAGCCATTTATCTGAAATGGTATAGGGCTTCCTGCCTGAGCAGGGGCTTGGACTTGAAGATCTCCAAGGTCCCTTCCAGCTCTGTCATTCTGTTATTCCTAAAATCTGTAGCTTCCTAAAGTCTCTTCAGGGTCAGCAGTTTGGAGCAGATCTATTATGGGGATCTGCAGGCAAAGGGGCAAAATGTTGTCCATTAACTGTCAACTGAGGGAAAAAATGGGCAAGGCTTAAGGCAGCCATTGTGCCACTCAGCATCCACTCCCAAAAATTCAGAAGAAAAAGAAAGCTGAAATCTTGGCTTTCTGTAACAAAGCTCATGGGCTGAATGTATTGCTTCATTAGTGATCAATGATCACTAATCTTTTAGTGAGGGATCTTTAGATCTTTTGCCTGAGGGAGAGAGAAAAATATTTCTCCTCACGTTTCCTGGTGAAGTCAGGCACACTGGCCCTTTAAAACATTCCTACTAAATAGGTTTTAAGTAAATAACACACATTCAGGTGGCATCCCACACTGGATGATGTTTTCTGACTTTTAGGCCTCTTCAAAAGAGAAACTACAAATCTGTGCTTGCAGCAACTTGCTTGGTATAGCTGGGGATTCACAGTGAGATCAGCGCTAATGATGCCAAGGTTCCTGTTGTCCTACTGATAAGCCACAAGGGCGATTGCGCAAAACACAAAAAGTCACAATCACATGATTGAAGAGAAACTTTGGAGACTTAAAAAAAAAAGTGACAGCACTGTGTAATGGCATGGCATTTTTTCAAAACATCATTTTGCCCTTACATAGGTAGGAACAATACAGCATGAATATTTCCTTTGGCTCACTTTCATGTTTCACCATCAATCAGCCTGGAGGGTAAATTTTGCAATATTCTCATGAGAGACATGACCTGCCCTTGTTGCTTGGGAGAGCTTGAGATCTTGATTCATTTCTGTGGCATTACTCATTTTATCCAGGTATTGCTTCTCCAATTTTGATCGAGAGACCAGGTAGTTCTGATCTATTTTACACAACCCCACCCCATTTTTAATGGCAGACACAAGTCATCCAATTGACTCTTTCAGGAGTCTGATTAGGGATGACTTATTTAGGCCTGGAGTCTGCTAGCATGTTTTTCATGCTGATTTGTACCCAATGACTATCATTAAGTGTTGTACCTTATGATTCTTGGTGAATGTACCTTTTCTTTTATGTACACTGAGAGCATATGCACCAAGAAAAAATCCTTGTGTGTCCAATCACACTTGGCCAATAAAAAATTCTATTCTATTCTATTCTATTCTATTCTATTCTATTCTATTCTAT
>WNWU01000054.1:5664889-5700247 GCA_012654045.1 Ptyas mucosa
ATTCTATTCTATTCTATTCTATTCTATTCTATTCTATTCTATTCTATCCTATCCTATCCTATCCTATCCTATCCTATCCTATCCTATCCTAAGTTGTGTGGGCCATTGACCTGCTTTCCTTCAACCATGGCTCAGCAGAGACAACTTCATGCCATGGTGCTAATGTTGATCATTTTTGAGTCAATATGGTTGTTTAGGCTGCCATGTGCTCAGCCCTTCCCTCAGGAGTGGAATGTGAGTCTTATTTCCTTATCAGTGCCTGAAAAGGGTGTGTATTTTATAACTGTGGTCAACAAATATGCTCTCAGGTTTTTTTTCTCCCTACACTTTGGTAGTAAGGATATGCAAACTTTCAAGCTTAAAATGGTTGTGTTCAAGTGGCTGAAGTCACAGATATGTGCCAAAGTATGTTGATGTTGAAAGGCAAGACCCACTCATCCCTTTCTCATGTGTGTGCAAAGGCTTCTGTTGCAATTGTGCAACACTGCTCCCATCATTCTGACTCCCTTACCTGCCCCTGTAGATACTGCTGATTCAAATATAAAACTAAACAAGCATTAGTGTGAGTCCTGGTTTCAGTCTGAGACAAAACATGACCATCTGGAGTGGAACAGTTCAGACTGTTTGATAGGTGATTTGAAGACTTGCCTTTTGAAAGTGGGGTGTGATCTTTGGAATTTCCTTCCTGGACCAATGCAGCAGAAAGGGCAAGTTATATCCCAGTTGCTATTAGCTTAGGTTGGGTGGGGATCTGAGGGTGACGTTTTCCAGCAAAATATTAAAAGAACATATGGCACACAAAGTCATTCTGACTACTCCCACAGTCATTATGCCTTTGTCTGGCTGTGTTTTCCAATTTCATCTACTTTGAGAAATGTGGGCTTCACCTCCTAGAATATCAGCTCCTAGCAAAGCTGGCTGTGGAATTCTGGGAATTGAAATCCACAAGTCTTAAAGTTGCCAAGATTGGAGACCCCTGGTATAAACAAATGGATTGGAATTCGTTTATGGAATGTGTGAGAGATTAAGATGATGTGTCTGTGTGTTCTTTTGTTTTTTAAAGAATGATAGCCTAGCAGTGTCTCCTAACGTTTCTTTCAATGAACATACTCCAGGGAAAGGAAGGATAACCCTCTGCCTGAATTGAAGGAAGACAGCAGAAAAGGAAGATGAAACAGAACTTTCTATAATGGGAATTTTCAAAAATATATGTCCTTGCTCCAGTCGTTATGCAAGCTAACTTGCTGGTAGCATTCATTAAAAGCTACAGTACTAATCCCCCCACCCCACCCCAGTCCTGCCAACCTGGAATAAAATAAAGAGAGAAAAAGGCTTTAATTCCTAAGGCTAAAGCCTATGATGCATTTTCAATTGATGTTTCAGTAGAACATTTAAATTGATGTAAATTTTATTATGTCAGAAATAGACAACTCAAAACATTTTATTGGACTGTCAAAGTTGGAATGTTTTGTTTTGAGCTTAAATAGCTTAATCTACACACTAAGCCAAAACTAAACCGATTTAACTAAGCATGATGTCTAAACCATTACTACAACAACCATTACTCAGCAATTTATTAAAATCAATTCCAACAAAACTAGGATTGGATTTCAGGAAATGATAAATTGAGACTGCCCAATCTCAGTCTGATCAGAAACAACAAAGCTCAACTAAAGCACACTTCTTCAATTTTATTCTGCTATTTCTCTTAAAGGAACAGCACATACCTTTGGGAAATACAGGTCACTTAAAATACAGAGGCGAAAACTAGATGTCACTAAGGGACACTTTTCACATTTCTCCTGTTGTGCATCTAGATTAGAACAAGTAGTGATTGAGTCTGTTCTAAGTCTGCATCTGCCCTCAATTTCAATTTAATTTGAAAAAAAATGACTATTTCTGACTTCTGACCCTCATCCTAGAAAGAAAGAAAAAAAATGCTTCTAGGGAGAAACCTTGGGAAAACAATCCCAGAGAAAAGAACAATCTGTAAACATTTTGCTATTCTTTGGCAAAGCTGGTATGTATGTGCAGCCAAGTGGAATGTTGCTGGGATTCTGGAACTTATCAAGTAATGTCACTTTCTTTAAATATTTATATCTGATTATTGTGTCACAGGCTATACAGGGAAGGAGGGGTAAAAAAAAGAAATAAATATAAGAAAGAGCCTGTTCATATCAAGCCAGAGGAGATTTTCAGATTGTGTACATCCAGTTTTTCAGATTGTGTAGATTTTTTACACTCAACAAATAGCAGATCATGTAACGTAACTGTGGTTGAATGGGAGGTGGAGAAGATATTGTGTGTTTCAGTGGTGGGTTTCAATTTTTTTTACTTCCGATTCTGTGGGTGTGGCTTGGTGGGCATGGCAGGGGAAGGATACTGTAAAATCTCTATTCCCTCTCCACTCCAGGGGAAGGTTACTGCAAAATCCCCATTTCCTCCCGATCAGCTGGGACTCGGCAGAGAATAGATGGGGCGGGGCCAGTCAGAATTTTTAGTACCGGTTCTCCAAACTACCCAAAATTTCCGCTACCAGTTCTCCAGAAACCCACCTCTGAAACCCACCTCTGGATTTGATGTGCTTTATTACATTTTTTTCTCCATTGTGGATGAGAACAGAACATAAAGCTCCAGAGAGATAGCAGCAATAACAAAGGATCTTATGGCTAGCAAATTTATCATGGCTTACACTTTCATGGACTAGAGTTTACCATTTCAGATAATGATGTTGATGGATTTCCAGTGAAAATTTGTGACATTTAAGCTTTCATGCTTCTGATGAAGGAGATTCCATTTTATAAAAGTGTATATCAGTTTCTTTCAATAAACGATGTCCATGCTTGACTGAATACTACAGAAATCCCATTACATCTATCCTACCACATCTAAGATACTCTGGACAATGGGCTTCATATTAGTTTTCCCTGCATGTGAGACATAAACAATGTATATCAATAGAGAACTTTGAATTCAGAGTTTACTCTTGGTATTATGAAACTGATTAGAAGATTAAATTCTCTGATAAACCTGAATTGTGAAATAAAATGAAACAACTCAACCCAAGCTCAGGCACTCAAATCTCCCCTTATCCAGAGGTTAATTGGATTCTTTTTTCCTACAAAATCCACTGGGCAGAAGATATTGTAATTCAAATATATGCAGTTTATAAACAAACCTGCAGATTTATTGGTTGCTTATAATACATTGCCCTTTCTAGCATTTCAAGATTTCAGAATTACAGAATAATAGAGTTGAAAAGGACCTTAGAGGTCTTCTAGTCCAACATGTTTATGGTTAGGGTTTATTTTTCATATCTCAGGTGTTTCTTCATTCCAAGGTCACTGAAATTCCATAACAGGAATCCTATCATGCACAGAGAAAATTACTTGTATATGTAATGGCATTCCCATGATATTAGTTGTGATCCAAGCAGGAGTGTGCCAACTACTCAGGAGACTCCAGAAGTGAGATTTCTTTCCCTAGTGCCCCTGCTTTCAAAAGAATGGGTCTTCATGTGCCTATTTACCAGCGTTTCTGTTTGATTTGGTTTTGATTACAAATGAGGACTTGTCATTCTGATAACAAACTATTAAATTGACGTCAGTGAAGTGGGTGTGTCTTTACTTTATATATTCTCCTTATTTAGATACACACATAGTTTCTGCTGCTAAAGGGAAAGCAGAAGTTCATGTTCACGTGGTCAGATGGCAAAATGAAATATTTCCTCTTCTTCCTGAGTCACATCAGATGCTAAACATAGTAGCACTAAGCATTTTGCTTTCAAGTAGCTTTCAGCATATATAAACTTATGTAAATAACCTCTGCCACCATAAATATGCACAAAAAGCCGTGTGGTCCAAAGTCTTTCCCATTCTTACAAACATGGACTTCTTATCATGTTTTTCTTTCCTCTCCTGTGTGATTATCTCCATACAATCTCAACCATCCACTTCTTGTAGCCCCAAACAAGAGGCATCTAGGCTAAGGAACTCAGGAAGAGGACTATAATTCACAAAATATGATGAGATAATAAAACATTTTGTTTTTAAAGAGCTACGTACAGATCCTTTCCTTTTGTAATTTAAAAACTGAAAATGTGAATGGTTTTTTAAAAAAACAAAACAAAGGAGAGTCTGAATTAGAGTTTAACGCTAACACTAAGAAGACAAAGATGGAATATGTTCACAATGTCTATTGATGGCTTTCCTGAGAAACTGGGAAGGACAGTTTCCATGAGACATACAAGTCCTCTTTACTCTCTACACATAAGAAGTAGGAGGGGAGTAATCACCAGGGAAGAAAACTTCTTCCTGGCCCTGCCATTTGATTCAACAACCATGAACATAGCTATAAGCGAGAACTCTTAGGTCAGGGGTGTCAAACTCAAAGCCCAGGGGCAGGATCCAGCCTGCAGGGCTGCCCCTGGAAAGAGGAAAGGACCAGCCCGCCGTGCTTCTGCCAGCGAAAACGGGCTCCCGAGCTCCATTTTCAGCTGCCACAGCCTCCTGCAATCCTCTGCCAGTGAAAATGGAGCTCAGGAGGGCCGCATGCGGGGAGCCTGTTTTTGCTGGAAGAGCACTCGGGCCACCACAGGTGCCCCCAACAGGAGTGATGTTGAGCTGGCCATGCCCCCCTGCCCCCCCGAGGTCAAACACAACCCTGATGTGGCTCTCAATGAAATTGAGTTTGACACCCCTACCTTAGGTCATCTTAGATTGAGGGCCATGCATTATGAAAAAATAAAAGAGTAGTAACTAAGTAGTAGTAGTAATAGTAGTGTGTGTGTGTATGTGTGTGTGTGTTAGCAATCGGCCAATAAAAATGAAACTGGTCTGCTGAGATATCACTGGTGGTATAGTTATCTCCTGGGACCCTGGTATTTGCCCAAGTATGTCAGGCTGGGTGCTGTAATCAGACCTGATGTCCAATGTCCATTATTTCTTGTAGTCCTCGAAGTATTGTCAGTCACATTATCACCATATTGCAAATAGTGGAAGGGGAGACTAAGATGATGATGGTCTTAAATTTCTTGGTGAGTTCATAGCAAAAACAAAATTTGAACCGAGGAAAACCTTGGATGATCTAACTAGGCATGTCACTAACCTACCAACTCTTTAAATCTCATGTTATTTCTCTCCCTCCATTCCAGGTAATAGCAATTGTTGGATTCAATTCAGGTTACTGTGGTCATAGACCATTACAGTACACATTATAGAATTTAAGACTGAATTAAGATACATTTGTAAAACAACTTTAATAGCTTCTATAAGTCAAAGAGAATAGGCCAGGCCATCATTCCACCCCAAATAGTAGGCCCAGTTCTAAACAACGGCACTTTAAGTGAAAACAAAATCCACCCCTCCCCAAAATCTCCTGAAACTAAGTTTGTTTCAACTTTGATCTCTTGCCATCCCACTCCAAATTCCTGACTTAGCCATGACAAATGAGATGAATTTGTGAGGCTTGTTCTGACCCCTTTTCCAAACAGCTGTTCCATCATCTCAGCAGGAATCTCTCAGAGTTTGGCTCAAGGTCAAATAGTTTCATTTCAAATCCTCCATGCTGGAGATTTTGCAATGAGAGTTCTTCTTTTTTTTCCCCATTTTTTTTGAAGTTGTTTGTGCCTTAAGAATCTGTGGAATGGGGCCCTTCACCTCCAAAGCCTCTGGGAGGAAAATTGCCAGCAGAAACAATTGTCTGCATCAAAGGCTCCTATGGGCTGTTCTCAGCTAGGACTTTTCATGGTTGCTGCAGTAATTGGCATCTTTCCTTGCTATTTCTCTCCCCCCCCCCCCCCCCCGCCATTCATTTTACATTGTGGGTCACTGTGAATCACATTCAGCACCTTTGGATTTATTTTTATTTTTTTAAAACTCTGGGACTTTTTCTGAGCAATAGAAAAGCAAATCTTGCTTTCCATCTGTTTCTGGGCTTCAAGGATTGTTTATAGTTTAATAGTTTGGGGAAGTCCAGGGGGAAATGAAGTGAATCTCGTGGGGAGGAAGCAGTCATCTTAGAGCAGATTTATAATAGCAGAATGCTCCCAGCTAAGAGGCATGTATTTCTCCTCTATAAAGTAGAAAGAAAGGCCGAGCACCAAAGAATTGAGACCTTTGAACTATGGTGCTGGAGAAGACTCCTTGCAGTTCCCTTGGACTGCAAGGCGATCAAACCGGTCAGTGCTAGAGGAGATCAACCCTGACTGCTCTTTAGAAGGCCAGGTCCTGAAGATGAAACTCAAATACTTTGGCCACCTGATGAGAAGGAAGGACTCACTGGAGAAGAGCCTAATGCTGGGAACGATTGAGGGCAAAAGAAAAAGGGGATGACAGAGAATGAGGTGGCTGGATGGAGTCTCTGAAGCAGTCGGCGTGAGCTTAAATGGACTCCAGAGGATGGTAGAGGACAGGAAGGCCTGGAGGAACATTGTCCATGGGGTCGCGATGGGTCGGACATGACTTCACAACTAACAACAACACCATAAAGTAGAACATTTGAGGGTGGGGATTGGAGTAAAATTCTCTCTCCAAATGTTTAATATGGCATTAGGCTAAAAGGGAGCAATCAGAAGAAATTAACATGTGTAATTAGATAGGAAATAGAGGATGGATGGATGGATGGATGGATGGATGGATGGATGGATGGATGTACAGGGTGCCAGGATATCAACAGTATTGCCAAGTATCTCCCGCAATTAAAATATTTTTAATGTTAAGGTTTTAAAATGATAAGAATATGTGTACTACACTTGTTATTTTTTTTACCCCTCTGACTCCTGCTGAAATGATGAATGGTGCTGTCTTTACAAATTCAATGCGGAACAATGTAAGGAAAGTGTATGATGGATTATCCTGACTTCATCTTTCCAAACAGCCAAGACCCTCTTGCTCTTCTGGATAGCCTTCTCCCACCTGACAGGTCAGCTGTTTTGCACTTACAGCCACCATAGATAATAATCTCATCAAAATTTGGATCTGGAGAAAAGGTATTTTAAAACTGGAATAGCTAGAGATGCCTTTTGGTCACTTCTATGGAGTTGTGGGATGGAGCTGTGACAAAAGCAACTTTGTGACAATGTGTCATTTAAAAATGATTAGAGTTTATTATGCTGTGGGCACATGCTAAAGTTAGCTACATGAATAGGATTATTATAAAACCTGTCCCACACTTTCAATGATTGGACTCTATCCAAGAGTACAAGCTGAGACAAATCATTCATTAGAACAGTCTAATCCAATTTCTACCACCCTTGGGAATAGTTTTATGGCAAGTCATGGCAACCAATATTCCAAGTTGTTTCAATAGTCATCTCATGTGCTTTTGATGACTTGCTGGTGATAAATGCTTACTATTTTTCATTTAGGTTCATGAATGCAATCAAAACAGAATTATGTTTGCAACCTAAAGTTTCTAGTTTCCATTGTATCTCATAAATAATTATATCAACCTGAGAAATAGATTTTTTTAATTCTATTCAAAAAAGAAGAGTTGGAGCCATATTAATTTCTCATCAGGTACAATCTAATTTCTAATCCTGGACTGAATGCAATCACGTATTCTCCTGGGCAAGTCTGTATTACATGAAGCTACCTCACAAACAAAATAGTGTAGAATCTTAAAATTGCCAAGTGTGATGGAATGTGGAATGCTAGCTGGGGAATTCTTGGAGTTGAAGTCCACACATCTTAAAGTTGTCAAGTTGAAAAACAACTTTGTTCTACAATATTCAGAACAATGTAAAATGGCTGACAGGAGGCACATGGCACTTCGTATACTCCTTGATTTTCCAGCTCAATTTTATCCTTGGGGTTTCTTGAGCTGAAAAATCAAGAGGTATACAAAATGCTATGTGCCTCCTGTCAGTCATCTTACATTGGACAGACAAATAGACGAACAGGTGTATGTTTAGAAGAACACAAAAACGCAGTGAAAAAAGAAGAGCGAACTTCTTCCTTGGTACAACACATGAAGGCCACGGGACATAATATTGACTTCAACAATCCTAGAACAGTGGTGAAAGAGGAACATCTTATTAAGAGAATAATTAGGGAGGCTATTGAAATTGAAAAGAGGCTGCAGAATATGAATAGATGAGATGACGCTTCTAGGTTATCAAGTATTTGGAGACCTGCACTGAGGGAAACTCGAGTTTTAACATCAGAGGATAGGCAGAGATCCCAACAGGCAACCAGTGGTGTTGTAATGCCTGCCAGAGTCCTTCCCTCTTTGCAGATGATAGCTAGCAATAGGGAGAGAGAGAGAACCGAGCCAGAAGATAGGCTGAGATCTCAACAAGCAATCAGCAGGTGTTGTGATGCCTACCAGAATCCTTCCTTCTTTGCAATTGACAGTTAGTAATAGGGAACCAGAGAAAGCTGGGCCTTTAACACGCAGTCAGGCTGCAGCTAGGATAATGAAGCAGGAGTAAAAACTGCTGCCCTCCAATCAAGACACAGAGTTACAGGCTAACCAGCATACGTCAGCAGCAGCGAACATAAAAAAACGACAACTCCAATCTCGCAACATATCCACAGCTTCTAAACTGAAAGTAGGGGCCTGATGATGACAAGTTAGAGAGCTTGTCGAAATGTTGCCAAAAAGAAAACTTTTAAAGTGTTGGTTGGGATTTTAGCCAGAGTTTCAAAAGACCTTACAAAGTGTTTTGTTGGGATTTTGGAGGATTTTAAGATGGGATTTTAGTCAGGATTTTAAGTGTTTCAACTAACAGACTTTTAATGATGTGGGAAAACTTCACTGAACTAGGGTTGCATAAAATCTTGGTTTACGTAGGTAGAACCTGGCTAAAGGCAAATACACATAAAACCTACGAAAAAGAAAGAAAAACAAACAAATATATATATATATATATATACATATATATATACACACACATATATACATATATATATACACACACATATATACATATATATATGTTTTTCTTTATAGATGTATAAGATGTATATAGATATATATACACACATACATATACATACATATACATATACATATACATATAGAAACACTGAAAGATCCATAGTAAAGAGAAACTGAGAGAAAAGAGAATAGATAGATTTAACAGAATAACAGAATTGGAAGGGACCTTAGAGATCTTCTAGTCTAGCCCCCTGCTCAAGAGGAGACATATACTGTTCCAGACAAATGGCTGTCCAGTCTCTTCTTGAAAGCTCATGATGGGGGCACCTATAACGTCTGAAGGAAAGTCATTCCACTGGTTGTTCTCACTGTTAGGAAGTTTCTCCTTAATTCCAGGTTACTTCTCTCCTTGACTAGTTTCCATCCACTGTTTCTTGTCTTGCCTTCTGGTCCTTTGGAAAACAAGTTGATCCTTTCTTCTTTGTGACAGCCCTTCAAATTTTGGAACACTGCAATCATGTCACCCCTAGTTCTTCTTTTCACTAGACTAGACAAAGCCAATTCTTGCAACTGTTCTTCATATGTTTTAGCCTCCAGGCCCCTAATCATCTTCATTGTTCTTCTCTACACTTTTTCCAATGTCTCTACATTTTATTCATCATATTGTCAATTCCTCATAGTCAGGTTAGTGTTCAGTAGTGAAGATATTCCCATTCTGTGCTGTGACAAGGGACCTGGTATTGGATAGAGAAAACAAATGGTCAATTGGCACTAGTTGCAGTATTTATTGCCATTTCAGAGCCAATATCAGGTAACTCCCTCCAAAAATGCCAGCTGCCACTTTTCCTTCTCTTTTATGCAGCACCACCTCATTTTAATGAAATTTTCATACTATTTTCACATTATTTCAAAATATTCTGTAGATTTTGTCCTATGTCTTATATCCTCACTTCTCCAGAAATTCAAGAGGATACAGGGATTTCCTTCCATTTTATCCCCAAACATCTGAATGAGATAAGTTTCTCTGAAAGGATATGACTGGCTCAAAGCTACCAGTGAGGTTCTGTGGCTGAGGGAAGACTTGAACCTGCATCTCCCCATCACTTAATCAACCACTGTGCCTCACATTGGAATTCCAGAGTGCCTAGTTCATTTCTTTATTTCCCCCAATCATATCATGGTTAGCAAATGCAGAAATGAGTCTGATAATATGATTTGTTAGCCCATTCCTGTTTGCCCAGCTAAACTGTGGCAATAACTGAATCATTAATGGACTGTTTTATTTTATTTATTTATTACTGCGAGGTGGCGCAGTGGGTGGAGTGCAGTACTGCAGGTTACTTCTGCTGACTGTTGGCTGCCTGCAATCTGGCAGTTCCAATTTCACCAGGCTCAAGGTTGACTCAGCTTTCCGTCCTTCCGAGGTCAGTAAAATGAGGACCTAGATTGTTGGGGGCAATAAATATGCTGACTCTGTAAACCGCTTAGAGAGGGCTGTAAAAGCACTGTGAAATGGTATATAAGTCTAAATGCAATTGCTATTGCTATTATTATTATTATTTTGCCTCTGTGAGTAACCGCTCATTGGTCAGAAAAATGACAGCTGTCAGAGATATCTTGGCAAAACAACAGAAAGTCTGGAGAAGTGGCTTTTGTCCTTGTTCCTGATATTTCTTCTCTTCCTTGTTGCCTTTCCTTGGCTGGCTCCCTGCACCAGATGAAACCAATTCAAGATATGCAGTTGACATTCTTCCTTTTAGAGGTACACTGGCATTTCCTGTAAGGAAGTGGAAGTTGAACTTTAAAGGATCAAGGTGGGACGAGTATTGATGCCTTTGAACTTTGGTGCTGGAAACTACTCCTGAGAATACTGTGCACAGCCAAGAAAACTAACGGATGGATCATTGAACAAATTAGCCCAGAGTTCTTACTTGAAGCACAAATGACCAGGCTCAAATTATCTCCAGAAAAGGCTCTAAAAGAGAAGGAAAGATAAAAAGAGAAAGACCAGCAGTAAGTGGAGTGGATTCAGTTATAGTGGTGATGAGTGCCCTATTGGGAGACTTGAGGCAATAGGTGAGGGATAGATTGTCATAAAGAAAATATCTCTATGTAGTAATTAGGAGTCGAAAATCATGTGATGGCACTTAATCTATCAATCAGTGGAAAACTTAAAATAGTGGTGAATAATCCTCTGCCAGACATTAATGGTGGCAGTTCTACCGTGTTTCCCCTAAAATAAGATCTCCCCATATAATAACCCCACCCCCCAAAATAAGCCCTCCCTCGAAAATACCCCCCTAAAAAAATAAGTCCTCCTCCTGAAAATAAGCATCCCCTGAAAATATTTAACCGCATGCGCAGCTGGTGACCGCCATTTCCTCTGGTTAGGGTTAGGGAAACAGAGCTGGAAATCAGGTAAGACGGCAAGAGGACCCCTGTCTTGCTCCACGCGCCCCAAAATAATAAGACCTCCTCGAAAATAAGGCCAAGAAAAATATAAGACAGGTAGGTAGTGAAACTGGACCTCATTGCATTGTAATTTCTGCTCCTGTGATCACCTAGTTCAATAATGGATGCAATCTTGTCTCCTTAGGCCTAATATGGAAATCTGTGTTCTCAAACGACTAATGAGCATATTGAGAGATTGCTGGCCATTGCAGCTTAGTGACATCTAGAGAGCCACTGGTTCCCCAACTCCAGCCTAAGCTAATGCTAGCTCAGAAGAGGCCTATTTTCTACTTATTTTCTAGAATTCTGCTCTGATGTACCGTATTTCTGGGAATGTCCTCACTGAACTATGATTCTAAAAGGCATGCAGAATTTCTCTCAAAGGGCTTCTTGGCTGGAAAAACTGCATGGTGACTCAGACCAAAGGGGAAAGGAAACAGATTTATTTTATTGTTAAGTTGTACTATGTTTTACTCTCAGATTTTGTTGGCAAGCCACTGATCATTTGCTGCTTGGGGCATTTGATTCCGGTGGCTGCTCTAAGGAGCTCTATGAATTGTTGTTGTCTTTGACCTCTGGAAAGATCTGTGATACCTCTCACTGTGTTTTTGCTCAAAAAAATCCTTGCAATGTTGATCAGATATAAGTCATAACTGTCCTTATTCTTTATCTCTTATCAAAAGGTCCTTTTGAGAATACCTAGGGAATGAGATGAATCATCTGAACCCCTGCCAGCCTGGATATGGGACTAGGTCGTGCTTTTGGATGACCACTGGTGGGAGTGGGAGTGGGGTAGTTCAGCCACCCTGGCTCTTCTTGACCTCTCACAGCCTTCAGAACCATAATCAATGATTTCCTTTATAGTTGGATCAAGGAGTTGGGTGAGGGTGGCACAATCTTATAGTGGTTTACCTTTTTTCTCCAGGACGAATCCCAGTCATGTTGATAGGGAATGAGTGGTCCAGCCCACAGCCTCTGCTTTATGGTATGTCATAGGGTTTGATTGATACTTTCTCCATTCCTTTTTAACATTACATGAGGCTACTGAAAATAACATCCATCACTACGGAACGAGGTATCATCAGTATGCAAATGATCCCCAGATGTACATCTCTGTCCCAGGTGAAGTAAGCAACACCACGGCTGTCCTCTCACAATGCTTGGTGACTATGGGAACCTGGGTGAGGCTATGGGAACTTGAGGACAACAGTCTTCAACTGAACCTTGGTAAGACAGAGTACCTATGAGACGAGGCTTCTCTGAGGTATTTGGGAGATTACTATTTTTGATCTTGGATGGAGTTGCACTGCCCCAGATGACCCAGTGCATAATGTAGGTGTCCTCTTGGACTCATGACTCCTGCTCGAGAGGCAGATGGTAGTCGTGGCTTGGAGGCAGGGGTGAAATCCAGCAGGTTCTGACAGGTTCTGGAGAAATTTTGAGTAGTTTGGAGAACTGGCAAATACCACCTCTCCTTGGCCCCAGAGTGGGGTGGGAATGGAGATTTTGCAATATCCTTCCCCCAGGAGTGGGGTGGGAATGGAGATTTTGCAGTATCCTTCCCCTGCCATGCCCACCAAGCCACGCCCACAGAACCGGTAGTACAAAAATTTGGATTTCACCACTGCTTAGAGGACCTTTACTCAACTTTACTCAACTTCAGGTATATACCCCCATGGGTCAAGAAGCCCTCCTTTCAGTCACTCATGCCCTGATCATCTCAGGGATGGGCTACTTGGAGCTACCTTTGAAGAGTATCTGGAAGTTGCTCTTCCAGATGCAAAATGCAGTGGCATGAGCAGTTCTGGAAGCGCTCAGGGTGATACATATAATACCACTGCTATGCAAGTTATACTGGCTGCCAGTTTGCTTCTGAGTCTAATTCAAGGTATTGGAAATCACCTTTCAAGCCCTTCATGGCATGGGACCAGGATACTTGAGGAACCATCTCATCCCAAGTACATTGACCCATCCTACCCTGTGATGCAACCAGGAGTGGCTGGTGACTTGAGGGCAACCCTGCTGCTTTGTTAACCTTTTTAACCTTCTGAGTTTTTAACTTTGTTACTTTTACCTTATAGGTTTTAATCTTATTTTTAACTCTGTTTTTAATCCATGCTTTTATTTAGGTATTTTATTGTTTTATTATGCTGTTGTAAACCACCAAGAGTCACTTAGGTAAAATTAGTGGTGTAGAAATTTAATAAACAAACAAACAAACCTCTGTCTGAGCTGGTCATCTTCAAGGGCTTTTCTCCAGATGACCCTTTCATATATTGTCAGGTGGCTTAGTACAAGAGATCGAATTCTCAGGAGAGGGTCTACCTTGCAGAATGTCCTAAGCTGTTTAGCAGCCATATTGTTTGTCTATTGGTGCCAGGCTAGGACAACCATCTTCTTCCAAGCATTTCAAAATTTAGATCTCGATAATGTAATTTTGAAATGTGGAGGGTCTACCGTATATACTCGAATATAAGCCGAGTTTTTCAGCACGTTTTTCAGGCTGAAAAAGCCCCCCTCGGCTTATATTCGAGTCACGAAAAAAAATGCCTTTTTAAAAGAAAACAAATGAGTAGACCCCTGTCTGCAAAAATAGAAAAAACAGCCCCTTTCAGCGTCAGTATTGGTTAATTACCATAAGTTGATTTGAAGAGCCTCCCGACTCTCAGCTGATTTGCTCTCAGCTGTTTTACCAGGGCTCTATTGCTAGCTAGCTGCAAAGAGGTAAATTGCTGGAGCATTTTCCCTCCCCCTCCCAGCTATGCTAAAAAAGCGAAACTGAAACTAAAGCAGGGTCTTTGCTGCAACGTGACAGAGAGAGATTTCTTTTTCTTTTTCTTTTGCTTGCAATGTTGGAAAGGCAGATTTCTTTTTCCTCATCAAAAAAAGTAGGTGCAAACAATGGGAAATTCATGGCAAATGGCAAAGAAGGAGAGTTCAAGATTTTAAAACACAAAAGAAAAAGCTCTATTTAACTAGGGAATTGTAATAATTGAGATACTATTAATTGTATATTGTGTTGAAAGCAGAAATGGTTAAGTTGTGGTTTGGAAGAATATATGGGGGAAATTATTTGGTTTATTATTATTGGTAAATATAATTACCAGTAATTGATTTGTAAGAAATTGGATTGCATTGAAATAATTGGAATATTCATGTTCATATTGATTAATATACAAAAAAGATAGTTATATAACTAATTGATTTATATTAAAATGTTGAATTTGTATTGAACAACTGTAATATTACATAATTAACCAATGTGAGGATGGATATAAAAATAGATGACAATGGGAAGGGGTATAATATAGAATAGAAGTGAAAAATTGAATTTGATTAAGATTAGAGATGAGGATGAAGGGTAATATTGGTTTTTTAAAAAATAGATGAGTAATAAATATGGCAAAAAGGAAATATCGAAATTGTAAATTTAAGTGAAATGACTGAACACTGTTTAAATTTGTGAACCGGCCAAATACTCTGTTCAAAGAAAATACATTGTAGTTTGTATGTGTGTTTCTAATTATTGCTATTTATTCATATTTGTTCTCTTTTATTCTTTAAAGTTTAACAATTCATTCTTTATCTTAATATCTTTATATTTGTTTGGGGTTGGTTTTCTTCCCTTTCATCTTTTTTATTGTACAGCAATCTTTCTCCTCAAACCTACCACCTCTCTCTTTGAGAAAGGGGGGAGAAAGAGAATGAGAGAGTGAGTGGAGGAGAGAGAGAGAGAAAGAGGGGGAGAGAGAAAGAATGAGAAAGAGAGGGGGAGAGAGAAATGGTGATAAGATAGGGCAAAAACATAAAATGTGAGGACAGTCGTAAGTTCGAGGACTGGTCACAAGTGCGAGGACCAGTCAAAAATTACTTTTTCAGCCCTCTGAGTAGTCCATATGCACAAAAGGACTACCCAGAGGGCTGAAAAAAGTGATTTCTGACAGGTCCTTGCACTTTTGACCAGTCTTTTTTTATTTTGAAATTTACCAGTGGCCGCTGCATTTCCCACCCCCAGCTTATACTCGAGTCAATAAGTTTTCCCAGTTTTTTGTGGTAAAATTGGGTGTCTCGGCTTATATTCGGGTCGGCTTATACTCGAGTATATACGGTATATAATATTACATACCCAAATTTATTGAGGTTTTTTGTTGCTATTTGGTGATATATTTACTGTTGCCAGTGTTTATTTTAAAACCTTATTTGTTCTTTTAATAAACCTTTAATCTACCCATCGTTGACCAGGTTACTAGGCTACCAGTTATGGGTGCAAAACATTGGCTGACCACTAGATGGGAGCAAAGGCTACATCACATTGCTACCATCTGGTGATTGGCCAGATTTTTGCAGCCTAGATCTGATAGCCTTAATTAGCCTATGAGAAATAGTAATAAACACATGAAACAAGGTTGATCCCCCAAACACAATTTAAAGAAAAAGACCTTGTCACAATCTCACATTTTTCTTGCTTCACTGGTTTGCAAATCTGAGACAAGCTATGATTGGGTAGCAAATACCGGGCATATCATGGTTTGTTCTTCATTGTCAGTTGTGCTAAATGAGCCATTGCGATGCTATTAATAAGCACTTGGATCCTATTAATTTTGATTACTCTGCCTGTTTCTAAAGGTCACACAGCAGAAAAAGGAAGCTTGATCGGTGCTAATGCTGTCCTTATGGCGCCTTTCAGAAATTCAGCATTTCCCTTTCCTCTAAATATCTAACTGTCTGCAAATGGAAAATACACCCATCTTGGAAATGCCCACCCTCGGCCCCATTGCCTAGAGCACCAGCAAATTCTCTCTTCCTGGCCCACCTCTTCTTCATTCACCAAACTATAAATAATTATAACAATATAAAGCACGTTTTATTGCTATAATGTGGAGGAGGTTAAGTACTCATTGGGCAAAAAATCTGAGTTTATCTACATTTTGAACAGAGAGGGGATAATCTGGAAAGAGATCTTAAAATTAGGAGATGGTTCAAGGTTAGGCTCAGTGCTAGGGATTGTTAGGAATGGTACTGAAAATAGATTTCCCAATTCTAATATCTTTATTCAAACCTAGAAACAATATTAAGTACTCAAACTGTATTAGATTAAGTACTCAAAATATATTTCTGGGCTCAAAATTCTTTAATATTTATACTATTTCCCATACAAAACCCCAAGTTCCTTTACAATTCTTGTTTTTTATGACATTTTTTTCTCTTGGAAATGTATTGAATTATGCGTAGTTCCATAATACTTTTTGGCTGGTGGTGCTAGAAGTTATTTATCTTGAAGCCACCTGTTCTGTCCGTGTAAGAGAAAGGGGGAAAGGGGAGGGGAGAGAGAGAGATTTTGTTAGAGTTGTGTATGTGAATTTGTGTGTGAGTTTGTGTACACACACACACACACACATGCCTTTTCCCTGAAGTCCAGTTGATCTATTCCATCTTCAGCAAATAAGAAAAAAATTCTGCTTTTTGGAAATCTACCCTCTGTTAAGGTCTATCTATACCAGTGATGGTTAACAATTTTGGTGTGTGCGCACAAATGCACGCGTACATGCCCGGACTCCCAAAATGCAATGTGACCACCCCTGTGCATGTGCCACAGCCCCCTCATGCATTCACCACGGCCTCCCCTGCGTCCCATTTTGGCTTCCAGGTTGGTGCAGGAGGTTTTCCAGGCCCCAAACAGGGTTGGGTGGGCCTTGCGCGGCACTCCTGTGCCCCATTTTGGCTTCCAGGTTGGTGTGGGTGGCAGAGTAGAAAGGTAGAGTGCGCTGGGGGGAACCTATGGAGATTGGAGAAGGCACGGGCAGCAGAAATGGACTAGAAAGGTAGGGCGTGCTGGGGGGAACCTGCGGAGATCAGGGAAGGCCCCGCCCCTGAACATGCGTGGCAGAGACCTGAAGACCAGCTGGCTGGCAGGAGGCATGCGTGCATGCGTGGTGAAGCTGGGCTGGGGTGACTGCTGGCATGCCCACAGAGAGGGCTCTGCGTGCCAACTGTGGCACGCCTACCAGTGGTGAAATTCATCCAGCTCTATCCGGATCACGTGATCTGGTAGCACTGGCAGCGGGAGGCTTCGCCCACCCACCCGGACATCATCATGTCCCATTTTTTACCCTCTGCGCATGAGCAGAAGGCTCTGCGCATGTGTGAAGGAGGCATGTGCGAGCGTAGCAAACCGGTAGCGAAGGTAAGTGAGTACCACCCCTGATGTGTACCATAGGTTCGCCATCACGGGTCTATACTGTGTAGTTATTACAAGAATTCCAGTAGCTAGAAGGGAATAAGTACAACGGCATGCCTTCAAAAGGCAATTGCTATCCATTAGTCCTCTGTACACACTGTGTTTAATTATGAGCATGGCTTTTTCTTCTTTTCTTTCTTTCTTTCTTTCTTTTTTTTTTTTGGCAATCTATAGTAGTTGTCTCCTCCAATTTAATATTTTTAAACCCCTGCTTTGGTGAAAGTGCAGCAAGACTAATAATGGTTCGGTTGTTTGTCATGCCAAGCCTTTTAAAGAAAAGGCTTGGCTTAAATCTCTTCTCTTACAGAGAGCTCAGAGCTGTTACACTTTGCTTCTTCTTTTCTTCTTTTTTTTCTGTTGTATTTTTTCACTTTGCAAGCACTTTTTATGTGTAGTATTGTATTGGCATTATAATTACCTTTTTATTTTGCTTCCCCCCTTTTATTTTTAAAAAAAAATTAATAATATTTTTTTTAAAAAGGAGGAATCAGAGTTCACCTTGCTCTTTAGTGATATTAAAAGAGGTGCAACTGTCCCACCCCATTTCCAGGAAATCAGGTAGGTGAGTTCTTTTAGCCATCAACACAGTCAGCAGTTACGAAATCTTGTCTGGGAAAACAAACAAATATTTTACAGCATTGCAAGAAGAAGTGAAGTTCATCTTCCTGTGTGCTCTGCATGGAAAATTTGGTGACCATTAGAAGGCAGTCGTGGAAAACAAAATACACACACACTCTTTAGTGCAGTCTAGTTATTTTCTGGATTTTTACAGCCTGTTAACTTTTTGGAGATTACAGCTGAAGCTCTGCATAACCTAAGGCCCTAAGTGAAAAGAAAGCCATAATCAGCCAACCCCACCAACCACTTATTAAAGATCAAAATAGTGTGTAAAAATGAAATAGAAAATGACATCAGAAGAATTGAATGGGCTGCAGAGAATAATATAACTCCTTCATGAATGATCCATATAGATTGGTCCCAGGGAATCTGGCGTTATTTTTTTCATCTATCACAACAACCATTTACCAGAAGATTTCCTAATTTGAAATCTCACTCCTAATGCTCTTATAGTAGGTTTTTTCCTGCAATCTTTTCCACTCAAATTTATTCCATGCTTACACTTTGTACGAACAACATGATTCAACTAAACAAAGATTTGGTTGTACCTTTTGAGTCTAGCTGTGAATCCTCATTCTCTGGGAACTTTCAGACAACCATCATTTCCATTCCAAATTTTCACAATCAAAGCTAATCTATCTCCAAGTGATTGAAGAACTTATCCCAGCAGCAAACTCCTGGAATAGCAGCTGAAAAGCTGTTTTCCTCGCTCTCTTTCCAAGAAATGCTCCTCTACATCTTTGTGCCATGATGTCAAAGCTGTAATTAGACAGTACCAGTTCCTCAGGAGCAGGGGTGTCAAACTCATGTCGTCATGGTGGCGTCATGTGACGTGGGCATGGCCAACATATGATGCATCCAGCCAACGGGCTGGGAGTTTGATAGCCCTGCTCAGGAGGATATATATCCAGACATCAGGGGTGGGTTCTACTTACCTTTACTATCGTTTCGCAACGGGGCCGCACAAAGTGCAGAAGCTTCTGCACATATGCATCAGCATTTTGATGACTTTGGGGTTGGTGGGCAGAGCCTCCCACCGATTTTATTACTGGTTCTATAGAACTGGTGTGAACTGGGGGCAACCCACCACTGCCACACATGTCCAGGAGTCTTCCGGAGGATCACTGACATTCACCTTGTTGGTGTGTATCGGTCTTCTGGAAGACTGCTGGATACATATAACATGGTTCCCCACAATTTCAGTGTTCAAGAGCTAAAGCTTAAAAGGGGGTTCATGATGGTATTTGAAATGTATACTTTGAAATATCTAGATAACCTGTGCTTAAAGTACCCTCCTGGAGGGGCATTGAAGAGGTGCAAAAAGCCAACCTCTCAGCTCTACTTTTCATATTCCTGGGCAGAGCCACTGGGCAGAGAACAATCTGGAAGAATCTATTTGTGATCTTGGCTTCACCTCAAGTTGTGCCTAAATGAGCGCCCTCCTACAACTGCAGACAAGGGAAAGCACTGCGTTTGTAGCCCATCACCAGCTGCAGGGATCAGATCAAGGAGGGCCCTTTATGACAGGGATGAAAATCAGCAGGTTCTGACAGAGAACCGGTAGTGGGAATTTTGAGTAGTTTGGAGAACTGGGAAATACCACCTCTATCTGGCTCCAGAGTGGGGTGGGAATGGAGATTTTGCAATATCCTTCCCCCAGGAGTGGGGAGGGAATGGGGATTTTGCAGTATCCTTCCCCTGCCACGCCTACCAAGCCACACCCACAGAAGTGGTAGGGAAAAATTTTGAATTTCACCCCTGCTTTACGACCTGTGGATTTCAACTCCCACAATTCCTGAGCTAGCATGTTTGGCTCAGGAATTCTGGGGGTTGAAATCCACAGGGCATAAAGGAGACATAGAGTTGAAGTCCGGAGGTTGTAGAGTTGTAGTCATATAGGTGAAGTCCACAGGATGTAAAGAAGTCAAAGTTGCCCACCCCGGGTCAGACTATCTATGAGTCTGACTAAGGATGAGTCCGATTAAGGATATGAAAAGTATTGCTGAAGAGGCAGAGCTAACCAGGGTTACATCTGGTTAAAAATTGAGATCCAGCTTGTTGAAGTAGAATGGGAAGGAAAACCTGGAGTCTTATCATAAAAAGAGCAGCTGGTTTGTTCCAAGTAAAGATAGGAGTGAACTCTGAGAATTCTGATAAGACAGTTTTGAGTCTGCAAACTCAAAACTGCTGGAAAAGTGCCCTTAATAAGCTTAATTTATTATATGTTATAATTTATTATATACATTGATCCTCCCGTTTTGGGGGATTTACTATTGTTTTGTGCATATTGATTGCTGGGTATGTTTGACTTTCTTCCTGTAAATAAAAGGATCTGACATCTGAAGTGACTTGTCTGCAGATCTTGGAGCTAAGGAAGAGCCAAAGCTTAATGTTGGGCCAGCAAAGCTGGCATGATGTCAGAACTGAGTGAACTCTAAATGGCCTCTATTCTGGTTCAGCAGCAAACGCTGCTTAGAATTGGTATAAATGACTGAAGCAGTGGTGGGATTCAAGTAATTTAACAACCGGTTCTCTGCCCTAATGATTTCTTCCAACAACCAGTTTGCCAAACTGCTCAGAAAGTTAACAACCGGTTCTCCCGAAGTGGTGCGAACTGGCTGAATCCCACCACTGGACTGAAGGCATTTCAGTGCTGGTGGATTTAAAGGCTAGTGGATCCCAGTGGAAAAAATGATTTCTATGTACTTTGTTTTTGCAATTTGCTAGTGAAGAAGCAGAGATGTAGAAGATATTTTACTTTATACAGGAGCAGATAAGCAAAAACTGCAATAGTAATGGAAAAGTTTTCTGAATATTTTGTCTCTTAGAAAAATATTACATGTTAGAGACATGTGTCTTTTATTAGGACTCATCGAATAAAGGGTTGATTTGATTCAAATAACTCTTTGAGTTGCTTATAAAAGACAAAATTCTGTGCAGGGAACATTCAGGCACTCTGGACTAGATTACAGAGGGCATCTGATTTGTCCTTGCATAGAGTTTATTCAAAGTCTCAGATGCAAATTTTGGGTGCCTCCAGAAATGTAGTACATAAATTGCATGCTAACATTGGAGTAGGTACCTTATGGCTCATCTTTTAACCTGTAACCTTTTCCTAGCTAAATTAACAACTAGTAAGGATCCAGTAGGAGTAATAGGTAGCAGGCCTTATGGAAAAAAAGATATGCTCCAAGAAATTACTCAGCATTTGGTGCGGTATTTTTAAATGATACTAGAACGTACGCTATACCCTGACCAGGGAAAGCAGGATGCAGAACTTTAGATCTAGTTTGAAGATCATGCCACTGACATACCAAACAGCTCAGTTATTTCCCATAGAGACACAAAGCAGGTGACTAGGGAAGTCGCTTATTAAATTTTCAGGATTATGACATTATTAGTGAAAGCATACACTATACATACACATATACACATTTAATTTTTAAAAAGTTAATTATTGGCCTTATTGAAGTTGTGGGAACTTTTATATCAAGATATACTTTATTCCTTATACTGTCTCTTATCTTCCATTAAACATTAATAGAATCCACAATGGACTGAGAATCAGCATCTCTGCTAGATAATTGACAGTCAAGCTGAAACTAACCTAATCAAGTAAGAATAGCAAACAGGAAAATCTTTTATTCAAACATCCTTAAACCCCCAAATAAATTACCCAAACCTAATCCACATATGAAAGGAGAAGATCTATAAAGAAATAGAGTTAATTAAAATGGTCTCCCAGTGGAATTCCATGTTCACAAGAATAAACATTATAGATGACATATATCTACAGACACCCATGCCCCTCAAATGTCATCCTAGAATCAGCACATACACACTTCCACAAGCTCCCCTATAAAACAACCCATTTGTACCCCATTTTCGCTGTAGCTGCCCCCATAGGCAAACCTCTATGCTTTTGGGAATAAACAATTCTCCTTTCTTCACAGCTGTTTGGATTTCATTTTTATTTCTTCCTGTGCAACCCCAGCTTGAGTTGAAACTCCAAATAATTCTTCCGTCAATACTCCCCAAAGGGGTAAATAATACCATAAATACATCATGTCTTTAAGGAGACTTATTAATCAATAAATACCTGTTAGATATCTGTCTTTTACAGTGGCATTTTATGTTGTATCTGCACATTGCATCCCTGTTTGTGGGGGGGTGTGGTGTGCAGGGGTGAAATCCATCAGGTTCTGACAGGTTCTGGAGAACCAGTAGTGGACATTTTGAGCAGTTCGGAGAACTGGCAAATACCACCTCTGGCTGGCCCCAGTGTGGGGAGCGAATGGAGATTTGCAATATCCTTTCCCCAGGAGTGGGGAGGGAATGGGGATTTTGCAGTATCCTTCCCCTGGAGGCCATGCGGGTCTGGATGGGGAGAAACAGGCTCAGACTCAAACCCTCCAAGACCGAGTGGCTGTGGCTCCTGGCATCCCGATATAGTCAGCTGGTGCCATCGCTGACTATTGGGGGTGAATCTTTGCCCCCCACAGAGAGGGCTTGCAATCTGGGTGTCCTCCTGGAGTGGGAGGGAATGGAGACTTTGCAGTATCCTTCCCCTGACACGCCCACCAAGCCACACCATGCCCACCAAGCCGAGTCCACAGAACCGGTAGTAAAAGAATTTGGATTTCATCACCCGGGGGGGGGGGGGGCTGCTTTTGTATACACTCTGGTTGCTGTGTGTGCTTGGCTGTCTTGTGATGAATAAAATGACTTGTTTGCCATTTGCAGTGACTCAGCTATGAATCTTGGATCTAAGGCAAGGTGATTTTGGTCCAGCAAATTGTACCCTAGCCTGATGTCATATAAATCCAAGACTGGCAGATTCCACAAGATGGCAAGAGCCTCAGAATTTTCTACAACCGCTGCAAAGAAGGGCAAACAGGGCATTCCAGATAAATGTGGAACAAAAAATAGGAGTCAGTGTTATTAAAATAAAACTCAGTTTTCAAGGAATTATGCAAAACTGAGCAAGCTCATCTTCCTTTTAAAAACATTCAATGTCTTTCCTTTTTCCAGTTTTGTTTTCTAAAGTTGCAAAGTTATTTTTTTTTTAGTTGTTTGTCAAATTTATACTCCACTTTATCATCATTTTTAATCATGGGGGCTGCACAAATTAACCAATCACCACACTGTGAGTTTGGAAAACTCCAACGTTCATTGTTTGCAGAGTTGAGGTGGATCTGGGTAAAGTATCATCTGTTAGACCAGTGGTCCCCAACCTTTCCAGCTCCATGGACCAGAAGTGACAGTGACGGGGGGAGGGGAGGGGTTCACACATGCGCCCGCCACTTGCACAAATGGAGCTTTGTGTGCTCATCCACTGTTTGCAAGGCCCGGTTCCCAACGGGACACACACAGGTACCAGTCTGCAGACCAGGGGTTGTGGACCCCTGTGTTAGAATCTTCCTTCATTAGTCACCCTGACAAATTTAACTGGGAATAATCTGCAACAGATAAACACTGAGCTGAGTAGTAGCTGAATCTAACCATGCTAATCTTCTACAAGCTCCCAACATGGATCCGAATGGAGTGTTGGAATTTTATTTTTTCCATGTTGTTTTGTAGAGGGGTTAAATAAAGAGTCATGTTGGTATCATTCATCATGGGTCAAAACAGATGCTTATGTTGCTTAGAATAAGGTATGTGCCTGTGACTTGTTAGATTCAGTTCCAGTCATTTAATAAAGATGATCCACCTGTAAGCATTTTGTGCTACTTAGTTATATATTTATTTCAGTTTTTCAATTAGTTGTAGAGTATCTTCAACACTACAAGAAGAGTGAATTAGTAAATGGTGCAGAGCTCATTTAAATTATCTGACATGTTCTCTATCAGCTCATCTATCATTGTATATTTGTACTACAAAATAGAAACAAAATATATCCACACGTTGAAGCTCCCTTTAGACTACTTCATGCAAGCCAATTGAATGATCATTTGATTCCAGCAGGATCAAATGTTGATCTGCATGGATAATACAATGCACAAATTAGGAACAGAACTTTCAGCACTGAGTTTGCAATTAGCATTCAATGCTCTTCTTTATTAAGCTGCCAAGTATAGATCTAGTGTATGTGGCTGCTTATTACCTGGCCCTTCATTTTACTGGAGAAACTGCTGACTTCTGTGCATTTTCCAAATGCTTTGAAACGCTGTCCTTGCTCTAAAAACTGGAACACACATAGGATACTTCCAAGAGCTGAACAAAAGCTTTTTCATGGCCAGCTGCAGAAAATAGAAGGGGGAGTGCAAAGGGCATTTTAATAACATTTTTATTTTTCCACATGAAGCTGTTAATGTTCCAGGCAAACTAAGGAGTTTGGCATCTTCAAGAAAAGCTCTCTGTGTGGCCAATTTCTCATTTCCTGTTTTTGTTTGAATCAAAAGGTTACTACTTAGCATGGGAGAAGCCAACCAGAGAAAACAAAAACTGCCAAATTTATGAGGTCTTAGCAGTTTCCTCAAGTAAAAATCGGGAGATTATCTGGAAGGTGGAAGAGCTAACAGACATCTTCCATTGTTTTTCAGTTATTATGTCTTAATTCTGCAACATTGTCTTTCTGACCAATTCATAATTTCTGACACAACAGAATTCAACAAGAGTGAAATATATTCAGGGGCCATTCTAGGTCAAAATTTGGAGAGATCTAGTTGGATTTTGTGAGCATATTGTGGATACTCTCCCAAAATGTCTTCCCAACTTACAAAATGGTTTCCAGGAAGGATATATAACTACTTGAAAACTTACCAGGATAGTTTCTTGAGTTCTCTCCATCATTGAAGGATATTCTGTCTTGCCTCTTGTCCAACTTCTAGCCCATGAATACATGGCCAACAAAGCAGCTGGAAACAGTCCCCATGTTTATCTTCATGAGGCCTATTTGGGTTTCAGAGGATTCTTAGAGATGAAGATAATGCAAGTTGGTCCTTTGCTTTGCGTTTATTAAAAATATCCATATTTTTGGACTTGACAGTATAAAAATACATTGTAATTTCTAAATGCCAGATGAGGCAAGGTGTTTGATGGGGTTCTGGATACCCCATTGAAGACTCCAACTCTAATAAAGAGACTCTTCCTCAACATTTTGTGATATCTGATATTTGCCACCCCCTTCCCAAAATCATAAAAAATGCTGTTACCAAAAGTACTATAGCTGCAACTAGGCCAGCAGTCTCCAATGTTTCTGACTCAGCTTGTTTTACAATTAGTAAAACACAACTGCTTATTTTCATAAAAGGGTTTTTTGCATGGAAGAATTTCCAGATAGATTATTGCAAGTACCATAGTTCTTGAATTATGAACATTTTTTTTTTTAAATTTGACTTATATGCCGCCCTTCTCCGGAGACTCAGGGAGGCTTACAATGCGTTAAGCAATAGCCTTCATACTTTTGTATATTTATACAAAGTCAGCTTATTGCCCCCACAATCTGGGTCCTCATTTCATCTACCTTAGAAAGGATGGAAGGCTGAGTCAACCTTGAGCCTGGTGGGACTAGAATTTCTGATGTTAATCAAGGAGGTTGTTAAGTGAGTTGTATCCAATTTTATGATCTTCTTTGTTCTGATTGTTAAAAAAAATCACTGAAGTTGTTAAACGAATCATGGGGCCATTAAGTGAATTCAGTGTCTCCCACTGACTTTGCTTACAGGTAGTCTGGGAAGGTTGCAAATGGTGATCATATGACCCCAGGACACTGCAATCCTCATAAATGCATGCCAGTTATCAAGTGTCTGAATTTTGATCACGTGATTGTGTGGATGCTGCAACAGTGATAAGTGTGAGGACTGATCGTAAATAACTTTTTCAGTGCTGCTGTTACTTTGATTTTTACTTTGCTGTTATTTTGATGCTAAAGAAATGGTAATAAGTCAAGAACTACCAGCAAAGTACAAATAGTTGTATAGATATTTTTAGTTTCGAGTTTAAATGTAAATGCTGCGGAAAAAAGTATTCAAAAGTCAATTATGTTAGAAAAAATAAACACAGAGAACATAGAATAAATAAAGTTACAAGGGACCTTGGAGTCCTTTCTAATCCAACCTGCTGCCTGTGGCAGAAGATCCTATACCTGTGATGGCGAACCTATGCCACGCGTGCCACATGTGGCATGCGGAGCCATATCTGTGGGCATGCGAGCGTTGCCCTAGCTCAGCTCCAGCGCTTATCTGCATGCTGGCCACCTGATTTTCCGGCCTTCCGGGACCACCGGACGTTGGAAAATGGGCTGTTTCTGGCCTCCGGAGGGCCTCCGGGAGGTGGGGAAGGCCATTTTTGCCCTCCCCAGGCTCCTAGAAAGCCTCTGGAACCTGGAGAGGGCAAAAAATGGGACTACCGGGCCCACCGTGCCATCACGTGCCAAAAGTGGGGGGAGCATGGGACGTCATGCATGCATGCGCAGGGGGGTGGGGCGCACTGAATTACGAGTGTGGGCACGCATGCGTGCAACCCCCCCACTCCCCCCACTTTTGACATATGACAGCAAAAAGGTTAGCCATCACTGTCCTATACCATTCCACACAAATGGCTGTCCAGTCTTTTGTTGAAAATCTCCACTGCTGGAGCACCCACAATTTTTGGAGACAAGCTGTTCCACTGATTAATTGTTCTCATTGTCAGGAAATTTATCTTTAGTTCCAGGTTGAATCTCTCTTTAATCGACCCTTTCATATAATTTTAATTATTTAATAAAATTTAATTATTCGTTCTGCCCTCAGGTGCTTTGGAAAATAAGTTCACTCCCTCTTCTCTGTGACAGCTCCTTAAATCCTGGAAGATTACTATCATATCACCCCTAGTTCTTCTCTTTGTTGGACTAGACATACCAGATGAACATTTCCTAAATTGTTCATCATATGGTTTAGCCTTCAGAACACTTATCATCTTTGTTGTTCTTCTCTGCATTCTTTCCAGAGTGTCAACATCTTTTTTGTAACATAGTGCCAGATTTGGATGCAGTTTTCCAAGTGTGGTCTCACTAGTATAAAATAGTACTGTTATTCAGGGGTGAAATGCTCCCGGTTTGGACCGGATTGCCCGATCCGGTAGCGATGGAGGCGGGTGGTTCAGAGAACCGGTAGCAAAAATCCCTGCTCCCCCCCCCCCATGCCCAGCTGAGCCGCACAATCATCAGAGGCTTTTTTTTTTCTTTTAAAAGCATTATTTCTACAACCTCTTCGGCCGATAAAATGCTTTTAAAAGTAAAAAAAAAAAGCCTCTGATGATCGTGCAGCTCAGCTGCGATCATCAAAGGCTTTTAAAAGACCCCCCCCCTTTTTTTTTTAAATGCCTCTGACGATCCCAGCTGAGTTGCCTGATCGGCAGAGACTTTTTTTCTTTTAAATGCTTCTAACTATCAGACAACTCAGCTTGGATCATCAGAGGCATTTAAAAGGAAAAAACCCCTTTTTTTCCTTTTAAATGCCTCTGACGATCCAAGCTGAGTCGCCGAAGAGGTTGTACAAAAAATGGTTTTAAAAGTAAAAAAAAAAAATTGGCCATGCCCACCCAGTCACATTACTCCCACCCCCCACCAAGCCACACCCACAGAACCAGTAGTAACAAATTTTAGATTTCACCACTGCTGTTACTTGACATGATCTTGAAAATATCCCTTTGTTGATACAACCTAGGACTGAATTAGACTTTTTGGCAGCTGCAGCACACTGGGTTATACTTAATTGGTGATTTAGGTCTCTCTTATAATTGCTATTATTGAGCCAGGTACCACCTATTCCATATCTGTGCATTTGATTTTTCTTGCCTAAATGTAGGACCTTACTTTTCTCACCACTGAATTGCATTTTGTTGGCTCGGGCACAGTATTCAAAGTCCTTCTGATTCTTGAGCCCATCTTCTAAAGTGTTGGTTATTCCCCCCAGCTTGGTGTTGTCTGCAAACCTGATGAATTCCCTTTCTATATCATCATCTAGATCAGTGATGGCTAACCTTTTTGCCGTCGCATGCCAAAAGCGGGGGGAGCGGGGGGGTGTCACGGGTGTGTGTGCCCACATCCATAATTCAACGCGCCCTGCCCTCCCACGCATGCACACGTGACCCCCCCACACTTTCCCCTGCTTTTGGCATGCGATGGCACGGTGGGCCTGACAGGTCTGCTTTTCCACCTCCCCAGGCTCCAGAGGCTTTCTAGGAGCCTGGGGAGGGCAAAAACAGCCTTCCCCATCCCCCCAGAGGCCTTCTGGAGGCCGGAAACCACCAGTTTCCCTACTTCCGGTAGGACTGGAAGGCCTGAAAATCAGTTGGCCGATGCGCGCATGTGGACTGGAGTTGAGCTAGGGCAACACTCGTGTGCCCACCAATATGGCTCCGCGTGCCACCTGTGGCACCCGTGCCATAGGTTCGCCATCACAGATCTAGATCATTTATAAAGATATTGAGGAATACTGGGCTTAAGAAAGAATCTTGGGGTACCGCACTGCATGCTTTCCTCCATGTAGATGTAGTACCATGGAGGACTACTCACTGAGTGCGGTTCACCAGCCAATTGTGAATCCATCTGATATATCACATTGTTCTATCTTACCAAGTAGCAGGATGTGTTCTACTGTCAAATGCATTACTAAAGTCTAAGTAAACTATGTCCACAGTATTTCTCTTATCCACTAATTTAGTCACTTTGTCAAAGAAAGGTTTGTCTGGCATGATCTGTTTTTGACAAATCCCTGGCTTCTATTAATTGCCTTGTTCATTTCTAGATGCTCACGGATGTGCTGCTTCATTATCTTTTCCAGGATCTTCCCAGGTATTGATGTCAGGCTGATTTGTCTGCAGTTTCCTAAATCCACACACAGACACACCACACGCTGCCTTTTTATAGATTGCAACCACACCAGCTCTTTTCCATTCCTCTGGAAGTTCCGCCATGTTCTGAAAGATTATGTTCAGTGAGCCTAAGATCATGTCTGCCAGCTCCTTCAGAACTTGAGGATGTAATCCATCTGGTCCTGGAGATCTGAACTTGTCTAAAATGGATAGATGTTCTCTTACCATTTTCTTGCCTATTTTGACTTGTATTCCTATTCTGTCTCCTACAGCGCTGCTTTTATGGACTATTTCTTCCTTTTGTATGAAGACAGATGCAAAAAATGACTTAAGCATTTCTCCTTTTTATATGTTACCGTATCTCTCAACTCCATGCCATCTTCTCCTATTTTGAACTGATTGTTTCCTTAACTTTTTACTTTTTTCTTGCTTCTTACATGTTGAAAGAAAATTATTATTATTATCTCTTTTATTCATTAAACATGAAACTCAGTCAACTGAACATTTAAAAATGTGTCACAGATACGATTGCCTGGTGATAATGGTTGATACGGGTTGCTGCCAGCATCCTAGGTATCTTAAAATATATGATGTTCCGAGTAGCACAGTTTTTTGCAGTTCTGCTGGTGTTATTGCAGGAAGCTGCAATTTCTTGATGTGTTTTGTAAAATTCTTGGACATGGTACCAAGTGCCCCGATGACAATGGGTATCACTGTTATATGTTTCATCCATAGCCGTGTAGTTTCGATGGCCATGTCACGATATTTCGTTATTTTTTTCCAGTTCTTTTTCTTCGACTCTGGCGTCTCCTGATACAACGATATCAATAAATGGTGCACTTCGGCCCTCAACAACCGTGATATCTGGCGTGTTATGTTCCAAATGACGGTCTGTCTGTATTCGAAAGTCCCACAAGATCTTCACTCTCATTTTCGATAATTTTTTCCACTTTGTGCTCCCATGACTTTTCAGATACAGGTATGTCGTATTTTTTACATAATGACCAGTGGACTAATTTAGTAACTTGATCATGTCTAGCTTTGTAATCAGTTTGTGCGATTTTGCTGCACTCACATATTGAGTGTGAAACAGTTTCAACTTTGTTGTTGCAAAGTCAGAAGTTTGGATTGTCAGTGGATTTCTGTATTTTTGCTTTCATGGCATTAGTGTTGTTGTTGTTGTTGTTGTTGTTGTTGTTACTATTGGCATTTGTTGCAAGTCTTAATTCATTCTGAGCATTAACTTCCCTGACTTCATCCTTGCATACTTGGGCTATTTGCTGGTATTCTATTGCTATTATATGTCCCTCTTTCCATTTTTTTATACTTGTCTTTTTTCCCCTCTCAGTTTGTCATAGATCTTTGTGTAACCATGCTAAGAAAATGCTGGAAAAAAAATGCATGAGAAAATATTCCAGAAGTAGGCTGAAAAAAAATCAAGATAGCAACCACAACAACCACACCACCTGGGGGGGGGGCTTTGATCACCTGGCCATGGTTACCACCTTGGCTTTATTAATCTCCCTGCGTCTGCACTAACAACATTGAGTTTCTGAGCTGTTATGAACAATGTACTTCCTTAATATTGGAGAGGGAGAAGGATTAAAAAGGGGTTAATTTCTGTGTCCCCTGTGATCTTTATTTCCTTAAATCAACTTTGATGTGTTCCTCAACCAGTGGTGGGTTGCCCCAGGTGCAGACCGGTTCTATAGAACCGGTAGTAAAACCATCAGGAGGCTCCGCCCACTGACCCTGACGTCATGAGAAGCGATCTGCGCATGCGCAGAAGCAAGGCGCGTACATGAGCGAAGCGAGCATGCATGTGCGATTCTGTTGCGCACCGGTAGTAAAGGTAAATAGAACCCACCCCTGTCCTCAACATATACCTTTCTATTTAAACTCAGGCAACATGACAGATAAAATATATTATTTCATAAAGTCCTCACTCCACCCCATTCACTTTGTTGCTTAACTTTGGGAAAAACGTATCTCTAACTGAAAGAACACTTAATTACTAAAACAATGGATTCCCTGGAGACTCTTTAGAACATTGTCTTCCGAGTATTAAAACGAAGATTATTTCCACTCTCTCACTTACTTTTCAGTACTTCAGACAAGAATTCCATTGATTGCAGAGTCTTCCGTTTTCCTCCCTGCATACTCTAAATCTATGTCAATGACTTTCACAAAGTCTATTATGTGCCCAATTTTACTGTTCCACTTTTTATATGAGATTAACTTGTTTTCTTTTCTAAATTGTTGGTACAACTACTGGGTTGGATATAATTTCAGTACTCTGGAATTCTAATAATTGATACCACAGTCATGGCAGCCATGTTGACATTCTAACACTGCACATACCCCATGGATACCTCTGTCTATGTTTTTGAATGGTAATTCCTCATCCTGCCTTATCATTCACCATGGTGTTGGGGGCTGACGGAAACTGAAGTCCAAAATGTCTGAAGAACAAATTGCATACCCCTCACAATTAAACTCTCAAGGAAGAAAAGGAAAGTGGGAATGAACTTTCATGAAGTTGAATTTAAATAACAAAACAATGTAAACTCAAGCCCTGTTGTTTCCAAAATAAAGGCTAACCATATTCCTCTGTTTTCCTTAAGGCTTATTCTAACACTCCTTCA
The DNA here is from genome assembly GCA_012654045.1 of Ptyas mucosa. Classification (NCBI taxonomy): domain Eukaryota; kingdom Metazoa; phylum Chordata; class Lepidosauria; order Squamata; family Colubridae; genus Ptyas; species Ptyas mucosa. The sequence continues at coordinate 5,696,519 of WNWU01000054.1, forward strand.
AAATCTAATTTTTCCATCTTACCTCAACCTCATTTCTACAAATTATTTCTCAATACTTTATTGTTTCTCTTTTGTTCACACTTCTTCTTTTGCCAGTTTGAAAAACTACTTCGCTTCTGGGCAGCACCTGCCAGTAGGGGAAATCAGAATACATTTTTCATGTTCTTATTTTTCTCCACAAAATCGCTCAAGCAGTTCAAAATACAACCTGTTGCAACAAACACTTGTACAATTCTGCAAATTGTCCATGGAGTTCACTTTTTCCCCCAATCACAAACTGTATGCCCTCTCAACAAAATAGAGCCATTTGCTGTCAAATACTTCTAAAGATGTTGGGCCAAACTTAATATGTCAAGAAATCAAACAAAATAGATGAAAGGGGCATTGTCTCAGGTAAAATAAGAACACAAGCTTCCTGTTCTCTTTGCCATAATCGAGGATCTTGGCAGTCTTAGAAAAGATCTCCCAGTATGCCTTTGTTCCTTAATAAGATCTTATTCATTCCTCCATAAAAATGTCCAAGAAGAACATCACATTATGGTGCTTCTATCATTCTGCAGAATGAGGCATTTGGGGTAAGGCTGCACTGTAAATATTGTTTTTGTCTAAGAAGCATGTTAAGGAACTATTAAATAAATCAGAAGTTTCTGACAGCAACTTTTTCAACCAGCATATTTTATTTATGTATTTATTTGAAAAAGGTGCTACCAGATGCTTTCTGATTTTTTGTCAACTAGACTAGCACTAGCACAAGCACTTAGACTTATATACCGCTTCATAGCGCTTTACAACCCTCTCTAAGTGGTTTACAGATTCAGCCTATTGCCCCCAACAATCTGGGTCCTCATTTTACTGATCTCGGAAGGATGGAAGGCTGAGTCAACCTTGAGCCTGGTGAGATTCGATCTGCCAAACTGCTGGCAGCCAATGATCAGCAGAAATAGCCTGCAATACTGCACTCTAACCACTGCGCCACCATGACTAGCCCAGCTCTTAAAGAATAATAGAATTGGAAGGGACCTTGGAGGTCTTCTAGTTCAATTGCTTACTCAAGCAGGAGACTCTAATACCATGGTGGGGATGAGCCGCGGTGGCATAGTGCAGTACTGCAGGCTATTTCTGCTGATCACTGGCTGCCAGCAGTTTGGCAGATCGAATCTCACCAGGCTCAAGGTTGACTCAGCCTTCCATCCTTCCAAGGTGGGTAAAATGAGGACCCAGACTGGTGGGGGCAACGTGCTGACTCTGTAAACCGCTTAGAGAGGGCTGTAAAACATTATGAAGCGATATATAAGTCTAAGTGCTATTACTATTGCTATGTACCAAGTGTGGTCTTACCAAAGCATTATAAAGTGGTACTAACACATCATGTGACCTCGATTCTATCCCTCTGTTAATGCAACCGAGGTCAGCCTTGGTTTTTTTGGCTGCTGTAGCACACTGCTGGATCATATTTAAGTGATTGTCCACTAGGACTCCTAGTTCCCTCTTGAAATTATTGCTGTTGAGCCAGGTACCACGTATTCTATACCTTTGGTGCATTTGGTTTTTCTTGCCGAAGTGTAAAAACTTTATTACTACAACTACTCATTCTAATGCAACTGAAGATTTAATTCCATGTACAGATAGCTCTTGACTTACAAGCACAATTGAGCCCAAAATGTTATGCTGCTAAGCAAAACATTTGTTGAAAGAGTTTTGCCCCATCTTACGACCATGCTTGCCACAGCTGTTAAGTGAATCACTGCAGTTGATAAGTTAGTAACCCGATTGTTAAGTGAATTTGGTTTCCCCATTTACTTTGACTTTACTTGTCAAAAGGTCTCAAAAGATTATCACATGACCCTTGGACACTGCAATCATCATAAATATGAGCAAGTTGCCAAGTGTCTGAATTTGTGACCATGCAATGGTCATAATTGTGAAAAATGGTCATAAATCACTTTTTTCAGTGTCATTGTAATTTTGAACAGTCACTAAATGAATGGTTGTAATGCATTTCTGAGAAATACCAGTAGTTGAGAACTACTGGTATTTCTCAGAAATGCATTTATGGGAAGCCCATTGTCCATTGATCATAATACATGTAGAACAGTGGTGAAATCTAAATTTTTTTATTACCGGTTCTGTGGGCGTGGCTTGGTGGGCGTGGTTGTCTTGGTGGGCGTGGTTGTCTTGGTGGATGTGGCATGGTGGGCGTGGCAGGGGAAGGATACTGCAAGATCTTCATTCCCATCCCACTCCAGGGGAAGGATACTGAAAAATCCCCATTCCCTCCCCACTCTGGGGCCAACCAGAGGTGGTATCTGCCAGTTCTCTGAACTACTCAAAATTTTTGCTACTGGTTCTCCAGAACCTGTCAGAACCTGCTGGATTTCACCCCTGATGTAGATGATGACCAAACATGGTATTACAGTTGATTTAAAACAAAACAACAGAGTTCAATTAAAAAAGAAACTGTCAAAAAGAGAGTGAATTGAGACAGAAGACACATTTCTCCAGAGAGCTTGGTGATTCTTCCAAACGGCCATGGCAGAAACTAGACTTTACCTTCCATGACAGCCCATGGTGACTGAACAAGGTCAGAGAAGCCTTTAGCAGCAAGATCTTCTTTACACAGTGAAAGGGTTTGCGAAGAATCCAAGCAATTATAAGAACATAAGTTATCAGTGTTATTGTCATACCAAAGAATGGCAACCACATTAAGATGCACAACAATTACTATGATATTCTAAACAGGAAACCAAACAAGGAGACCGTTAGGCCACTAAGCAACTGAAGTACTAACAGGAGTCCTTAAAGAGCTCAAGGAAATTTCGGAGAAACGGAAATTATTATTTGCTTTTGTCTTTACTACAGTGTACGTTGGGCTGATGCCTGAGTTTGAGCTGCTGAAGGCAATAAAATCCCCTGATGGATGATGATTAGTTTTATTTCACTGTGGAGAGATAAGTCCAGTACAATATTATTTATACATATGTTTCATATTTGGTAGAAATCTGTCATTTCTTTTCTACAAATCCTGATAATCGTTGTGCTTAACTGCTTGCTTAACAAAATTACATTGTTTCTTATAAAGATATATTTTTCTATTTTGTTTCTCCAACATTTTTTAAAAAAACCTTTTCAACTAGTTCTTCTTTAGCTACAGTTGAACTGAATTATTATCAAACATTTTTCAATGCTGAGCAATAATTTGTTCAACTAATGATAGAAAGAATATAAACCCTTCTCAGTTTTCTGTTTTTCACTGAATATATGTAGCAAATCTAACCTTGGAGTGTATTCAGTCTTTTGTTTAGTCAAAAGGCTTATTTCGTTAAAAAAATCCTCCCAAAATTTTGAAATATTAATCACATGTAAATCAGAGGTAAAAAAATATATTTTGTAAATTTCCCATAAGTCTTGGATATTTATGTGTCATGTATGATATTCCTATTTGGATTAAATGACAATGATTAAAAAAAGTTTAAGAAACAAGTCTTGTACTCAAACAGAAATAACTCTTTTTAGCTATCATAAAGACAATCCATATAATACTATCTGCATGTCTATCCAGATTTCCCACACTTCTTCCAAAGAGAAGTAAAGTTATCTGCTTCTTTTCTAGTATCTATACATCTTAGAAACCATGCCATTCTACAAGGCTTCTTCAAAGAAAGAAAGAAAGAAAGAAAGAAAGAAAGAAAGAAAGAAAGAAAGAAAGAAAGAAAGAAAGAAAGAAAGAAA
>WNWU01000054.1:5700257-5728750 GCA_012654045.1 Ptyas mucosa
AAAGAAAGAAAGAAAGAAAGAAAGAAAGAAAGAAAGAAAGAAAGAAAATTTATTAAAATAATCAACATTGTCAGTATTTTGCCAAGTTTTCCAAATTAAAGAAATAGTGTGAGCTCATGTGCTCCTTGAAAAATGTAACTTCAAATATCACAATTCTTTTCTTACATAAACTATTGCTACTGTTCTTTGGCTTAGTTAATTAATCAATTCCAGTTTTGTCTGCTTGATCATTTATTACCTAATATATTTACAGGTAGGGTCTGAAATACAGTATGTACATCAGCGTTGAAAGGATATTGAGGTAACACCATTCAGTCTAGATTATAGTGACTCACTTAACAACTGTGGCAAGAAAGATCATAAATGGGGCAAGACTCACTTAAGAAATGTCTCACTTAATAACAAAAGAATTGGGTTTAATTGTGGTCGTAAGTCGAGGACTACCTGTATATAAAAAGATTTTTATACTTAATAGAATACATGGACAGCAAGACATTTTCCTCTCACACAGGTTGTGGAATCATCCATTAAACTGAAATACAAGGAAATCTGGGACTGATAAAAAGAGGTGCTATGCCTTCATAATAAAGCAAATAGCAGGTTGGAGAAGACCTGTGATCCTGAAAAGATCTGCTCTAGCTTCTTTCTCTGTAAGATGGCTTTAACTTGTAAATCAATCAATCAATCAATTTTCTCCCTAGCAAATAAAATTATTTCTCCAGTTAAACTGGGCATTCAATCCATACAGGTAACACAACCTTAGCCAATAACATCAAAAAACCTGCAGAGAAACCTCAGTGTCACAACCTTCAGACTAAAACACTCAAATGTACTTTACACACACACCCACACACACACACCTAAATAACAGGCAAGCCTGTTGTTTCTAAGACATATTTAGACAGCTCTTGGGTCTGCACCCTATTACATCATTTGTATCCATTTCTATCATAACTTTATAGCAATGCAAATGATATAAGGGGAGACAAATGAGGTACCGTATTTTTCCATCTATAAGACGCCCCCATGTATAAGATACCCACCCACCCCATTTTTCTTACCCAAAATTCAGAAATCAGGTGAAAACTATCTCAGGTGGCAGGGGCAGGGTCTGCGCATAAGGCGGCAGCGCTGCCAGGGCCAAAGTGTCGGCGGAACGCCAGAGGGTCTGGGTGGGTACTGAAGTGAGCGGGCTTCCTGCCTGCAACGCCCATGCAGGCTGCCCCTTCCCAGCCAGAGCTGCCACCATGTTTAAGTGCCAGTAAATGCCTGCTTTCCCTCCGGTGGACCTGGGCAACTGCTGGAGAGAGATAGGCCCGTTTCAGTGCCTGGCGCCCAGATGCCCTCACTTTGGAATTGATTGATTGAACTTTTTTTTTTTTAGTCCCACCAACTTTTTTCCCTGCACATGATGGCGAGAAATGTGATGGAGAAATGAGACAGAGCTGGAAATCGGGTAGCCAAAGAAATATTTCGGGGAAGTGAGGGCATCTGGGTTGTGGTGGGTGGGCCAAGCTCCACAGCATGGCACTGTGCTACAATGGAGAAACAGGAAATGGAGCAGCCAGTGCGAGGGAAGAAGCAGGTCGCTTTCTCTCTTTCTTCTTCCTGTTCCTTCTCCTTCCCTCGTGCCAGCTGCTCCATTTCCCACTTGTCCATTGCAGCGTAGCACCCAGGATGCACTTTGATAGCAGGTTGTAGTGGTAATTTAACAACTGGTTCACCCAGGATCAGCTATTGGTTCTCCTCTGCCACCCCCCCTGTGTATAAAATACCCCTCCATTTTTAGGGAAATATTTTAAAGAAAAAGTATCACCTCATACATGGAAAAATATTGCATATTCAAGTTTCATGGATATTGGGGGAAACTAGATCTTGCCCTGAACTGAGACATAAGTGCTTATCAATAGCGTTATTTGTGGGTGGTGGGCAGAGAATCAACGGGGAGCAATAAAAAGTGGTGTTCTAATGTGATGCAAACTCCACTTTTTTTCTATATGTGTCAGGTCAATGAACAAAAGGGGAACATCTTGCACCCCTTTGCTTTTTTTTTAATTTTATTTTAACCAGAGAACTATTTCGCAGACCTTGCTGCACATGATATCAAAATACTATTGCTGATACTCATACTGTAGATTTCCAGTTGGATAAAAACTAACTTTGAGAAGTACTTTCTAATAACTGCACTGTCTGTGCATAGTCTGAGCCAGAAATACTTCTTTATTCTGAGAACCTGGTGCAGATTTGACTCTTGTGTCTCTTGATGCAAATGGAAACCAAACAAAGGGGGAACAGGCACAACCATTTCATATACTTGTGCAAGTTCTTGATTATCAGAAAAGAAATCTTTGGAATGTCTAAAGAAAAATTTGACCTTCCGGTAAGGATAATTTTAACCTTACAAATATTCCACCAACATTCCCAGATTGACTAATGTTTCTACAATGAATCATTTCTCTTTTCCTTTAGAAATATTTTTAGGAAATGTTTACACAAAAGGTATACTGTTGTCAGAGAAAACCATGACAGAATGAGTAACATGCAAGAGAAACTAAGTGTGACTACATCATGGAGAAATCTCATTTGTTGCACAGCAGAAGAGAGAACAAGAATACCACTCATTTAAATAGAATTGAAATCAGATATCTGCACGTTTTTGTATAAAACTATGATGGGGGAGGGGGAGGACACAGAAAAAGAAAGTTAACTGAAGAGTCATTAATGACTGAAGGCTTTGATGGTGAATAACACACTTGCCACCTTGTATGCCTCTATCTATGATTTTTGTCTATTTCCATACACACATAGAGATATAACAAAGAGCATTAGTGGTCCTGAAAGATAAAGATATTTATTATTGCATAATCACTTTGCTCATTTTTTTATGCTGCAGTGTGTAGCTTGATGAAGGGCATATATCTTTGCACATTTCCCAGTCTGGTATGCATGGTAATCATGCATAATCAAACAATGCCTACATGACTTGACTTTATCCAATTAGTTAGTCGCCCAGGAAATCAATGTGGACAAATCTGACCTCAAGAATAGCAATATCCAAAAAATGGGAGGGGCTTATATTTCTCTACCACTGAAATCAACTTGGCCACTTTTAAGAAAGAAATGGAGAAGATCCATTTCACCAAGAAATTATTGAGCTCTTTTTCACAATATTTAATACCAGTTCTCATGGATTACAGAGATATAGGGGGAAAATCAAATTCTTAATGTTAGATCGGCGCAGGGGAAGAAAGACGCAATCAGCTCTGATCCATTCAGTACTTTATTTAGTACAAGAATAAGACGAGCAGCTGTGCTGCCGGGGCTCTTTTTATACGCACTGGCAGCCACAGCCGCCCAATGACATCTGTTTGAATCTCCCGCCGGTGGATTAGCCAATCCCCGGCGGTTGCCCATATAAGGACATAACACTCCTCCCCCCTTAGTCTGAAAACTGTCCATCATCATTTACAAACGTAACAAAGTCGCGCAGGTAAGTGGGACGTCTGATAGTTCTAGATGACCTGTGCAGATCATTCTGGGCTTCGCCGTTGGCCTGAGCCTGCGACGCTTCTGTCCTCTCCGGTTCTCGCCCTGGGGCATCCCGGAAACCGGCCATCGAGTGTGCGGGCCCTGTCCCAGCACCTCCAGCCCCAACTTCTGAATCTTCCTGTTGGTGTCGCTGGTCCTTCCCCTGACTGGAAATTCAGGAACCTCGTCGCTGGACAACGCTGTCGCTGGATGGGAGTTGTTGGGTCTCCGGTAAGTCCATTGGTGTTACTTTTGACTTTTGCGGCTCCGGTTGATGTTGTTGGTTTTGTTTTTGTTGGTGTTCGATCTCGTCGCTGGTGACAGTTTGTTGTGCCGGGTGGCCAACCTTGTCAGGCTGTCATCTGGCTGCCGTGTCGGTTCCGTGTTGGTCGACCTTGCCAGGACGATGTTGGTCGACTGTCGGGGCGGCGGTGGTCTCCCTCACGGGGGTGTTGTTGGCTAGTCTTGTTGGGGTGTTGTGTACCTCTGTCCCTGGGCTGTCCCTGGTCTACCGTTCTGCGGTGGAGGTCTCCCTTGCCGAGGTGTTGTTGGTCATCCTTGCCGGGAGGCTGTGGCTCCTCCCCCCTGGGTTGTCCCTGGTCTACCTCGATGCTGGGGTGGAGGTCTCCCTCGCTGGGGTGTTGGATGTCTACCTCATTGGGGTGGTGCTGACTTCCCCCAGGATGCGGGTACCGGTCTACTTCCTTGGAGAACTGATGGTGCAACTCATTGTACTGGCGTCGGCCTACCTCGTCGGGGTATGGCAGGCCTACTCTATTGGGGTGTCGTAGGCCTACCTCATCAGGGTGTTGCAGGTCTGCCTCGCCGGGGTGTGGTAGGCCTACCTCGCTGGGGTGTTGCAGGCCTACCTCATCAGGTTGGTTTTGCTCCATTCCCCTCCACCTTTTCTGGAGTTGGTCGATGTGACGTCTACAAACCTGTCCATCTTCCAGCTCTATTCTGTATGACTTTGGGCCGGTTGTGCTCTCGATCTTCCCCTTCAGCCATTTCGGAGACCTGTGAAGTTCAGGGCCAAAACCGGATCCCCTATGGCAAAGGCGCGGGTCGGCTGGCTGGCTGTCGCTGTCACTTCAGGGTTGTACTGCGGGTGTAGCCGGTCCAAGGGTGACCTCAGGTGTCTGCCCATCAGCAACTCCACTGGGCTCTTACGGGTGGTGGCATGTGGCGTAATGTGCTGCGTAAGGAGGAAGTTATCAATACGTTCCTGCCAATCGCCCGTGCCCATCTTGGTGAGTGTCTCCTTTGTCAGCCTCACCATTCTCTCCACCTGTCCATTTCCAGCTGGCCTGTAGGGTGCTGAGAGGGCATGGTGGATGCCCCGTCCGGTCAAGAACTCTTCCATGGACTTGGACGTGAGTTGAGGTCCATTGTCAGAGACCAGGACATCCGGCAGCCCATGTGTAGCGAATAGGCGCCGGAGTGCTCTGATGGTGGCTTCGGAAGTGGTAGATGCCTTGGGGATGACCTCCAGCCACTTGGAGAACGCGTCCACGACTATTAGGAGGTACTGCCCTTGCATCGGACCCGTGAAGTCAATGTGCACCCTCACCCAGGGGCTGCTGGGCGTCTCCCATTGGGCTTGGGCGGGAGCTGGGCATACTTCCTGGCACAGGTCACATCTGGCGACCCACTCTTCAATGTCTTTGTCCAGAGATGGCCACCAGACGTAACTCCGTGCCAGTCTTTTCATCCGCACGATGCCAGGGTGTCCGTTGTGAAGTGTCTCCAGCATCTTCCATTGCAGGGAGCTGGGAATCAGCACTCGGTCTCCCCATAGCAAACAGCCTTTCATGGTGGACAGCTCCTGTTGCTTCCGTGCGAATGGGCTGAATTTCTCCGCTGTTTTTTTCATTTGGCCAGCCTCGCAGGACCCAGGATTTGATTTGTCTGAGAGTGGGGTCCCTCTGGGTGTGGGTTGCCACATCTGCGGATGTGACTGGGCAGTTTCTATCGGTGTCGATGTGTAAGAGGCTGAGTGTGGGTGCGGGATCTTCCACCGGGTCTTCAGATGGGCATCTGCTTAGCGCGTCTGCATTTCCAATGGCCGTCCCGGGTTTGTGGATCAGCCTGTAGATGTAGCCCCCTAAGAAGATTGCCCAGCGTGTCATTCTGGGTGACATGAATGATGGGGTGGGCTTGTCCCCTGCCAATAGTCCCAGCAACGGTTTATGGTCTGTTACAATGGTAAAAGTCCTGCCATATAGGTATTTGTGGAAGCGTTTGGTGCCTGCCACGATGGCCAAAGCTTCCTTGTCGAGCTGGCTGTAGTTCCGTTCGGTGCTGGACATGGTCTTGGAGAAATATGCGATGGGTGCTTCTGTTCCGTTGGGAAGTTGATGGCTGAGGACTGCTCCGATTCCATAGGGCGATGCATCGCAGGTCAGCAGTAGTGGAAGCGTCTCATGATATTGGATGAGCACGCTGTCCGAGGAAAGTAGACTTTTGACGGATTTGAATGCTTCCTTTCCCCATCTCCACGGAACCACTTTCCCCAGTTTACCATTGAAGACTTCCTTGAACTCTTCGAGGAGGGTGTCGAGTTCATCCTGCCAGATTTGGTTGACCCCTTTGATTGCGAGCCCTAGGGGCTTGAACCACTCCATGCCAAGCAAGGTCGGGCGGCTGTGCTCGACGATGGGGATGGGGAGGTCGCCTTGGAACTTGCGGTAGGAGATCTGGAGCGAGGTTCTTCCCAGGACTCCGATCAGGTTTCCTCCAAAGTCCACTAGCCTGGAACATAGGGGCTTCAGGTCTTTCTTGCAGACGCCCGGTTTGATGCGCCTCAGTTGCTGCCAGTCCATGATGGAGTAGATTGATCCTGAATCTACTTCCATCGAACAGGGTGTTCCTTCCACTTCCACGGTCACGAGGCACTTGGTGGTGGTATCGTCGTCGTCAGAGAAGTCGATGGTTGTTTGATGGACCGCTCTCCTCCGGTTCCCGTCGCTTCCTCCACGCCGGGGCTGGTACGAGGACCGTCTAGATGACCTCGCGTAGTCCTCACAATTTTCGCGCGGCCGGTGGTTGGACGGTTCTGGGGCCGGATCCTCAGCTCTGCAGGCGTCTGAGATGTGGCCCTTCTTGTTGCAGCGTCTACAGGTGGCATCTCTCCACCTGCATCTGGCCCTGGCATGGTTTCCTCTGCAGCTGTTGCAGAGCTCCCCCCGGTTGTCATTTCTAGCGGTTTCCCACTTCGGGGGTCTGGAAACCTTGTGAACGGCCAGTTCTTCCTCCGACTCCGATCCAGCCGTAGATTCCTCTGTGGAGGACTGTGGTGATCCACAGATCTTGTGGATCCCTTTGGCCCGAAGCATCGCGGCTGCCGCTTTCTCGGATGTTTCGGCAGCCATTGCTTCCTCTACCACGTCTTTGAGCACTAGCTGCTTTTTGCTCAGAAACTTTTTCTGTAGTGCCCTGTCTCTCATTCCAAACATGATGCGGTCCGCTATGGCATTGTCCACATGATCAAATTCACAGCTGGCCGCGATTTGGCGCAGGGGGGCTACGAATTCTTTGATCGTTTCACCTTCTCTCTGGTCTCTCTGGTGAAAGGTGAAACGGTTGGCAACCGGTGTTCCCGTCGGGGCGTAGTGGTCCTGCAAGAGTTGTTGCAGGTCAGCCCAAGGCAATTCTTCTATGTCCCTTGGCGCCACGAGATCGATGGCCATCTCCAGGACTTCGGTGCCACAGTGAACCAGGAACAAGCCTCTCCGGCGGTCATCATCGATGTCTTGGATGTTGTTACCTCTCAGGAACTGCCGAAACGGGATCATGTAGAACTTCCATTTCTCCTTCCCTGGGCGGAAAGGTGCGAGGGTCAGCAATGCGGTTTCTTGCGATGCCATGCCGCTGGACGGTTCCCGTGTGACTTCAGCTCTACATGACTCGCTTTTGTGGTTGGCTTCATGCCACGAGGTTCGTCGCTAGGTTCTTGAATCCTTCATCGCCAGGGTTAGATCGGTGCAGGGGAAGAAAGACGCGACCAGCTCTGATCCATTCAGTACTTTATTTAGTACAAGAATAAGACGAGCGGCTGTGCTGCCGGGGCTCTTTTTATATGCGCCGGCAGCCGCAGCCGCCCAATGACATCTGTTTGAATCTCCCGCCGGTGGATTAGCCAATCCCCAGCGATTGCCCATATAAGGACATAACACTTAATGTTTCAGGTGCTCCACTTGTTTTGTTTGTTTGTTTTTGTATTTGCTGTGAAAGCCAAACAACAATTGAAAATGTGTGTTTTTGTATTTGGCTGGGTAATTCTGGGAGTTGAAGTCCACACATCTTAAAGCTGTCAAGGTTGAGAAACATTGCTTAGAAAGAGAGTCAAAATGCAATTATCACATAATTCCCCAACAAACCTGTGTCCACCGCCCCCCCCTCCAGAAAATAAACCTGATTAGAGCCACCATCTAAAAACATTTTATCTGCCAGAAGGAACTTTTGCAGATTCAGGAATCAAGATCTGATTCGGTAGTCATACTGCAAAAGTGATCATGTGGTGGGCAAATATTTTTTTTAAAAAACCCACCCACCAACCCTATACTAGAGAAACTTGTAACACAGTACAAAAACCTGAGGGAAAATGAACTATAGAAAAAAAAATGGTGCTAGAAAACCAGTTTGGTGAATGAATCATCTGCCAGGACTATAAATGAAATCCAAGAAAAGTGATAAGGAATTTGTCCAGCTAGGATTGCTTCTCATCTCCTAATGCATTTCTGCTTACTTACATGATGTACATGATGTACATGGAATTCCTTCTTCCCTCAGCCAAATGTCCCTGTGGTAATGGAAGTCCCTTAGCCTCTGATGGGTTTTCCCAAGCAGGGGCCTTCCAAATAAGAGTGGTTTCAACTCAAACTACCCTCAACCGGAAACAGCAATTGGCTCTCAGTGGCGGACATTGGCGCCTAGCACTCTGGAAAACCAAAGGGAAAGTCCCTTAGATTACACCATAACTATACACAAAGATTTGCACTGAATTTCCTGTAACAGTATAGCTCCACCATGTGGCAAACCTATGCAAGGCAAATTAAAATTACACAGTAGGATTCTCCTGTTCATTACTCTTATTAGGACCCTGCCACCCTGTGGCTTCAAAGGGAAAAGGCCAGTTTGGAGCATGAAAGGGCGCTAATATAATCCCTTAAAACAGCTTTGCTTTTCCTGGAAAAAAACGACTGGTTTGGTTTAAAGTGTGACATGATGCTGGAGAAGATGGAAACTGCAAATTTTCTCCATCTATACTTGATATGGAAAAGTGACCTCTGGCTGTTCCTTGACCAAGAAGGAACTGATACCACAAATAACTAATATGAATTACCATCTTGCATATTAAAGCAGCCTCTTTTTTTCTTTAAATGTTTTTTCTATCAGTGATAGATTTCAATCAGTTGATCCATTTCTCTCTCCACTTCTGAGCCAGTTCTGGTTACAGACTATGGTTCTTCATAATTGGCAGATAACAACTCCTCCCCAAAGTTTTTCTGATTTAGAGTCTTTCAATGGCAATGCAAGGAAGAGGCATCGGGGCTGAAAGCTGAGCCTAGGATGGATTGTTTCATGTATTAGAAGGTTACAGCGCATATCCCAACCCAAACTTCCTTTTTCAGTGATGGAACTTAATTGACAATTTAATTGGGCTTCATGTTTAATGTTTATATGTGCCCTGAGACCGTGACACAATCAGGAATGGCAAATCTGACCTGCCCCAGTCCTATTTTGGAACTACTCAATTCTGGGCAGCACAAATGCTCAATTTTTAAGAGCCAAAAATAAAGGTTATAAAACATGTTTGTTTATCTATTTATCAAATTTCTACACAGCCCATCACACCTAAATGATTTTGGTGGGGTTTACAAACTGTAATGCTGTTGAGCTTCTGTTAGAATCTGATCTCTCCCTTTGCCTTAAAGCAGGGATGTCCAGCCTTGGCATCTTTAAGACTTGTGGACTCCAACTCCCAGAATTCCCCAACCAGCATGGTTGCCAAGGCTGGACATCCTTACCTTAAAGGATCTTCCAAAATAATAAAAAATGCCCACCTAGAGATTTCATCCTATCATTGGTATTCCATTGATCTTGAGGTAACACTCTGGCCTTCAATGATTTAAAACAGGGGTTCCCAACCCCCAGGCCATGGCCCACAACAGGGCCACCGCCCATTTGGAACCTGGCTGCGCAAGCACTGGAGGTGCAGGGCTCCACTTATGTGAGCAGCAGACGCACATGCCCGCCGCTTGTGCAAATGGAGTTGCATGACCTCACAGGCGCACCTGCTGTTCACACCGAACCATCCCCTTTGCCCCTCCCCCACCGGTCCACCAAGCTGGAAAGGTTGACAATCACTGATTTAAAAGCATCAAGGGAATTTCCTTCTCGGATAAGTGATTTGTCCTAGATTAGCCTGACCAAACTGCTTTCTTGTTCTCCAGGGGTCACTCAGACGCACCTCCCAAACTTCCCATTGAGAAAAAAGTCTGCATCACTGATACATTTCTGCAATTTGAGTAAGCCTTTTTTTTTCCCAAGCAGAGCCTCCCGTTGCAAAGAAAAGTACAGACTTCCACAAGTCCAAAATCTTTTAAAATAAAGTATTTTTATTGATAGAAGCAAAATGAAAAAAAAACCCCATCCATAAATGCAAACAATTCAAAAATAGATAGTGATAATTTCTACTTTCACTTTTCTGGTATTTTGCATAAGATTGCAGCCAAAGGCTAAGATTATTTCAATGAAAGATGTGAAATGTTGTAAACTTTACTTATTAATTGACACAAGGCAGCCTGTATGAGCTGCAGTAGAGCAAAAGGGAGAAGGGACAAAGTAGATCTGTCTGGAAAATGTAGACAACTCACTTTTTATAATATATTGAATGAAGCAGTCTAAATCCAATAGAAAATTAAAAATATGTAACTTGGGTTAATTTGCCTACATTATTCAATTTTGATAACTCTGGGGAAGATTAAAGAATCCTACTTGCAATCACTGGAGATCCATTTTCACATTCTGAGATTTCAGCAGGTGTAATCCTTATATATATCTATACATATATACATATATATATATATCCATACATACATATATATGGATATATATATATGATGCTCAGCTCTAAGAACTAGAAACATTTTCCCCCTATTTCCAACTGCAAAGCACTCAGGTAGCTGAATCTCCTATCTCCGTGATGGCGAACCTATGGCACGGGTGCCACAGGTGGCATGCAGAGCCATATTGGTGGGCACGCGAGCTCAGCTCCGACATGCATGCGTGCACCAGCCAGCTGATTTTTGGGCCTTCTGGGCCCACCAGAAGTCAGGAAACACACTGTTTCCGGCCTCTGGAGGGCTTCTGGGGGGTGGGGAAGGCCGTTTTTACCCTCCCCAGGCTCCAGAGCCTTTCTAGGAGCAAAAAAATGGGCTACTGGGCCCACCGTGCCATCACGTGCCAAAAGTGGGGGGAACATGGGGGAGCGCATAGAATTATGGATGTGGGCACATGTAGGTGTGATCTCCCCCGCGCTCCCCCAGCTTTTGGCACGCGATGGCAAAAAGGTTAGCCATCACTGTCTTATCTCATACAGATATCCAACTTCTTGCTTTGGTTTGGCACATGTTCCAATTCCTATAACAGCCCTCAACTGCTCATAGGAACATTTTCTGGTTTCAGCAGTAGTTGAATGTAAATCAGGCACCGTGGAGGAGATTATCCAAATTCTGCCTCTGCTGCTGTGTAGAGTTGTGAATGAGAACTAAGATTGCTTCTCATTCTGGCTTCTGCTGTAGCTTGAAACGGATCCCCTGCAAATTCTGCCTCTTCATCCCAAAGGAATCCCGATCTGCCCTCTCTTAAAGTGAACGTGTTCGGCAAAAGTAAAGGACACCACCAATGATGATTGCACTCAATACTATCATTGTTATCACCGGAGCTATAATCCAGTTGCGAGACTTCCCTGAAATAGAACATAAGAGATGGCTTGGACCTTGTTATAAAAGAGCTTGCCAACTTTCTAAAAGTGTGTAATTGCACTTTGCTATTTTGTTGATATTTCTCTAACCAATTCAACCAAAACCCCATTTCATTCTTTAACTGAGGAAACCACAGAGTTGGTGAGATTGCTATCTCCAACCTCTGTGGTAATGTTTCTCCTGCTCCTCTTCAGTATTATCACACCCACGCACACACAGACACATCCATTGTCCCCACCATCTATCAATTTGCAAGTCAAATGTTTAATTGAAAATATTAAATGAGGATATAAATAAAAGAAGGAAAAATGTCCAAGTCTGAAAATAAAAACATTCATCTTACCTTCAAAGATGATGTCAATCTGTGCTGAATTCTTGCCATAAATATTATATATTAGGCAACGGTAAGTCCCATTGTGGAACTCCTTTGCTGAATTAATTGTTACAGTCCTGTTGCTATTTGAGAATTCCACATTAACTTTGGAGGGAAGTTCCCAGGAATATTCTGGATTGGGTTTTCCTGTAGCATTACATGTCACCACAATTTTTGCATCCACTTTATAAGTTACATGAGTAGCCGATATGCTGACATTATAAGGGCTAGCTGCAAAAAGAAATGAACAAGGTGAGTCCTGTCTACCATTTCATGTAGAGCATTGATTGACAGCCCAGAAATGCAAACAAGCAAAACTGGTCCATTTCTCTGTCCGCTCTTCAGGCACCACTTTCCTATCAGGTATTTTGTGTTATTTTCTGTTCTGTTAATAAGGATTTGTCATTAAAAAATCTGGGGAATGAACACTACACTGTTTAATAAAGGGCATATACTATAGATGCAAAGAATAGCTGAGGGCACTAAACATTTATTTACATTCACTGTGAAATACCCCATATGCTCACAGTATGCTTCTCTCTCAGCATGTCGTGAACCGATCATGTCATTGCGTTATTCCATGGTCAGTTCATGAAGCATGTTACGATAGATAGCCTCTGAACAATGAAACATGGGCTGCTGGAGGAGGTATTTTTATAATGAAAGTAGTAGAGGAAAAGGAACACTAGCCAGACTTCAATACTAATAGTGTCCCTCCTGCTATGGATCTTTGGATAGTGAGAATCCCAAGTTCATAAAAAATAATTGTTACACTTGAAAAACAACTATAGCAATAAATGACAGGCCAGAAGATCTAAGCAGTGTAGCACTATTATTACCCAGTCATTAGGGAAGGCAATGTGTACTAGAACGTATCCAAAGCAAAACATTTGGGTGTGATCCTAAGAGCATTGGACAAAAGAACCCATAGATTTTACATAAAGTGCAAGCATGGACAAACTATAAAGCTGGCTTCATGTTCTCTGGGCCAAATTATACGAGTCAAGTGGAAGAGAAGATCTCAGCCTGCTACATCCTGTTCTCACTTGACTGTATTGAACCCCAGGAATTAAACCAAGAGGTTTCCCTGCAGCTAAGCCTCCCAGGCAAGTCAACTATGGCAAGGATGGCAAGTATTATCCAGTGTAAATAATGTGGCAAGAGCATCCTTGCCCTGAGGATACATTGTCATTCCATGTATAGTTAAACAGTTTCTACAGAAACCTGTGGTGCTTCTGAAATCTTCACTCTCATTTATCTGGTCACCAGTGGGACAAAAATTATTTTCCTGCCACAAGAGGGAAATAGACTTCACCGTTCTTTGTGAGAAAGAAGGGAAAGAAAGGTGGGTTTGATATGACTGCTTAAATGCTGCTCTCGCTATCAAGGACAAGCCCTAGATTTTCCAATTTAGAACAAACTGCCAAAGAGAAACAAGACATCTAATAACAAATAACTATCCCTAACCTGAAGGGGAAAAAAATAGTTAACCTGCCATGCAATAAATGCAACTTACCCACAACCTTCAGAGTTTGATTTGCATTTTTTCTCAGCACTTGTGAACCCAACAGGAGGTTGGCCTCACAGAGGATCTCAGCCCCGTCATCGTGCTCTAAATTAGGCACCAAATTGTACTCCACAGATGGTTTTCCATGGCTGCTGTTCAGAATATTACCATCTCTGCTCAGAGAAATGTTGCTGTGAGATGGGATGGAGCCCCTCACCTTCAGGCTAGAAATGTTGCACACGATTTTTTCCAAGTGATCATTCAGAACTTCAGAAACCGGATATATAACTGGAGCAGAGAATTCTAGATTTGGAATGACAAAAGATAGTGATGACCAGTAGTTGGAAAGATAAGTTAGCGCTTCAAAGAGCTTGGCAATCTTGGCCTCCTGGAGGTAGTAATACCATTAAGAATTATATGTAGTTGTTATTATTAACATGTTGTTTCCAGACACTGTAAAAGCCTAGCACTGATGATATTATGGTACCTAGTTAGGGTAATAAAACATCTGCAAGAAAACAATCAAGCTCAGAGAGCACCAAGGACCCCTCATTATAAAAGCCTCCCTAGATTGTCTAATGAAAGAGATATGGATGATACACAAAATCTAAAATGGAGAAACTTATTCAGCCTCCTTAATTAGCACCAAGCATGATCCTTGGGATTTATCTCATCAAGGTGTTCAGCTCCAATGCATTGGAATAACCAGTGGACTATGCTGCCAGATCGCCCCTGTTTTTCCTTGCACTCTGCAATTGCTCCTCATTGCTCAAAGGACCATATCATATTCTTTCTATAACCCACGAGGTGATTACCCAGATCCCTGAAATGTCCTTTTGTATCCCTTCCTTACTGCGTTATCAAAGGGATGGAATGTTGGTTTGGTACCAACATTTAAAGGCAATTTTTTAAAAAAGTATGGCAGTTTTTAATTTTTCCTTTCCCTTAATGAATGGGCATGAAAGAGAAGAGAGATACTATAGTACCATATTTAATAGGGATTTCCCCTCCAAACTAATCTCATATTTTCTTCGACTGAGCTCGCTTTCTTCCCTGCGGTCCCTTGGCATGTCATTCAGGGCCAACGTGTGGCTACTCATAGAAATAAGTTTAACCACTTCTGTCATAAGCCATCTCATGTGATGTCCCAGTGCCTGCAGGCTGTGCAGATCTGGATGGGGAAGAACAGCCTCAAGCTCAACCCTTCCAAGACTGAGTGGCTGTGGTTCCCGGCATCCCGATATAGTCAGTTGACTCCATCACTGACTATTGGAGGCGAGTCTTTGGCCCCCACAGAAAGGGCTCGCAATCTGGGAATCCTCCTGGATATGCAGCTGTCCTTGGAGGATCATCTGACGGCTGTGACCAGGGGGACCTTCTGTCAGGTTCGCCTGATTCGCCAGTTGCGGCCCTTTCTTGATCGGGATTCCCTGTGCACAGTCACTCACGCCCTTGTCACCTCTCGCCTTGACTACTGCAACGCTCTCTACATGGGGCTCCCCTTGAGGAGCACCCGGAGGCTCCAACTGGTCCAGAATGCAGCCACGCGGGTAGTGATGGGAGCAACATGGCGCTCCCATGTAACACCGCTCCTGTGCGAGCTGCACTGGCTCCCGGTGGTCTTCCGGGTGCGCTTCAAGGTGTTGGTTATCACCTTTAAAGCGCTCCATGGCATAGGGCCTAGTTATCTGCGAGACCGCCTACTGCCACAAATGACCTCCTACCGACCCGTGCGCTCCCACAGAGAGAGCCTCCTTAGGGTACCATCAGCCAAACAATGTAGGCTGGTGACCTCCAGGGGGAGAGCCTTCTCTGTGGGGGCACCTACCCTCTGGAACCAGCTGCCCCCTGAGATAAGGAGAACTCAAGACCTCGGTGCCTTCCGCCGTGCCCTTAAAACCCATTTTTTCCAACAAGCCGGGCTGGCTTAGGAAGTAATTTTAGATGTTTTAAATTGGTTTGTTATTTTTTAAAATTGGAGCCAAATTTATATATATATTAATTGTCTTAATATTTGTATTGTATGTTTTTTTAATTCTGGCTGTTCACCGTCCTGAGTCCTCAGGGAGAAGGACGGTATATAAATTGAAAAATAAATAAATAAATAAATAAATCTCAGCTAATGTCAGCCTTTCTAGGTTATGAACGAGGAAACAAATTCCATAAAATGACTAGAACTCAATTTTATTGAGGTGGGCTACATAAATCTTGCAAGTCTGGCTTTTTTCTTCTTTCTCTTCCTCTTATAACCCAGTGAGTCAGAGAGAAGCCAGCTTGAGTCTCTTTCTAATGCTACCTCCCTTCCCAGGACTCAAGGAAAGCTTCTGCCCTTTTTTGTTGTTGTGGTCGCTTCTGAATATTTCTCCCAAGCCTATCTCCATGACTCTCTGTGGCTACTAGAATATCAGTGTATGAATGATAAAAAGAAAGGTAGCATTTTCCACATTAGAACACAATCACATACTCCTCAATTACATATGACATCTTGAATTTGGTGCAAGGAAAAACAGGCTGTACAGAGGAGATGCTTTGTGGTGTGTAAAATTGAAAAGTAACACTGACTGCTGAACATGAGAATTAAAAATGGAAAGGAAGGGCCTATTAACCTTTTGGTGGACATTTTTGTGTATCTTCCAACAGCATGAGAAAAAAAGTGGATCATTTTGTTGTAGTAGTTCTACTGTTTGGGGAGGTTCTTTTTAACTTGTAAGCTTCCCAGAGGATGGGCAGATATGTAAATTTAAATAAATAAATGATCAAGATTCAAGAGGAAGAACTGTCCTATCATATTTTTTCCCAGACTGCACCCTGCAAAATTTAACAATTTGCGAAATGAGTTATAGAATCACATGTAATATGGCATTCTGATCTTGAATAGGTAGGATGATATGCATAGGTGAGTGTGTGTGTGTGTGTGTGTGTGTGTGTGTGTGTGTGTGTGTGTGTAGGGAAGGAAGAAAGATTTTTAAAATGTTAATTTGTTTCTGATGTATCTTGATACTGTGACTGGATCAGTTTCATTTATGAGGAGAATTAAATATTTTTTCCCACACCATTTAATCGTGACTATGGCAGTTGCACCAAGATTCGACCTGAAGAGTAACATTATTATGAGAAACAAACCATGCTTGTGCATGTAGACTCCCTTAGTCTTGGAACAATGGAAACAATCTGGCCATCATCATGGAGGCCTGAGTTCAGTTGCGAGGGTGGGAAGATATGTCCCAGGGTGTGGCAATACACCTTTTTGAGCATGGTCCATTTGGGATGCAGACAGTATATCACAGGCATTCTCACAATTCATGACTGTCATGATAGAGGGGAACCTGCTTCTCCACAAAATAGGCACTAGCTTACGCCCCCTGTAAAACCACCTCTTTATTAAAAGTCAAAGTGGAAAGTTGCTTCCTCGTATCTGTTCTGCTCCTCCAGCATACTCTTAATCACCCCAGATTATTTGTGGGGGGGAGGGGCAAGACAGATGGATCCAATAAAGCACAACAGTGCAACTTCCTCTATTTTAAATCAGTAATAATACCACCAGGACTTATGTGGAGTCCACAGATGGTTCTTTTTGGAAATAAGGATACTGCCAGAAGCTGCTGCTTTCCTCTGGAGTCTCCAGTTTCCTGTTTCCTTATGCAATAGGGAGGACAATTCAATATAGACAAGTTTGTTGCCATGGGTGTGGTCATCCTATGAACTGGATGATGGGTTTATATTAATCAGGATTAATAGCTTATTCCCAATTAGGGGAAGAGGAAGTGGAAATGGAAGGGTTGTGATTATTTGTCTGAAATAACTGATTAATTTTTGGCTTGATGCCTAGAGATACATATAAGTTAGATGTAGAATAAAATATAGGTTGGTACAAGAGATATCCATTAGGGACCTTTTTCCTGGTATTAATTGCATGGATGGGAAATTGCATTGTCTAAGATCTAATATCCCTGTTTTTGGAACAATGTGTTCTGCTGGTGTCTGAGTTAGAAAACTAAGATAGCAAATTCATTTCAGATTATGATTCAAATTCCAAATATACATGTGTGCATTGTTATGGTTATATTTTTATAAGAAACAACCTCACAGAGAGGTAAAATGTATGCTTATATGGTTCATGCTACCTTGGTTTAAATTCATCTTTTCTGAATAGTTTACAAAACCAACCTAAAAAGAAGATAAACTTATTCTTGTTTCATTTTCAAGACATATAAATGCTTACCGAATACAATCTTGAACTGGGGCAAGCAAAATGCTGAATATGTATGATAATCAAACCCTGCATTCAGGTTATATCACATACCATGCCAAAAAGAAAAAAGAGCTAGGAAAAATTAGTTTTATATCTATTGGAGGTAGAGAAAAATCATATTTCTATTATGTATACCAATAAAGGTAAAGGTTCCTCCGCACATGAGTGCTAGTCGTTTCTGGCTTTAGGGGCAGTGCTCGTCTCCGTTTCTAAGTCAAAGAGCCAGCGCTGTCTGAAGACGTCTCTGTGGTCATGTAGCTGGCATGACTCAATGCTGAAGGTACATGGAGCGCTGTTACCTTCCCACCAAAGGGGTCCCTATTTTTCTACTTGCTTTTGAACTGCTAGGTTGGCAGAAGCTGGGACAAGTAACGGGAGCTCACCCCATTACACGGCACTAGGGATTCAAACCGCTGAACTGTCAAACTTCTGATCGACAAGCTCAGTGTCTTAGCCACTGAGCCACCACATGCCCTCATATACCTATAAACCTACTTTAATACTACAGCAGAAGTAAAAAATTAAATTGCTTATTTAAATTAAAATAATCAAGCAGAAAGGCATTAAAACTGTGTTTTGATGGTTGGCCTGGGGCTCTGATAGGGGCACTCTGTGTTGGAGCCAGCTGGTGGACTAACAGAAAAGATGGTACTACCATATCAAGCTTGCCTTTTAATATTTTAACAGTTATAATTTTAATTGTAAGCTGCCCAGAGTCACTTTGCAGAGTGAGATGGATGACATGTTTAATTCAATAAAGAAATTGCAATATATTTTTCCCTCATCTTTTGACTTTTTTTGTTTCATGACAGCATCTTAGCAGCCACTTGGATTGGGGATGTGAGAGCACATCTAGAGAATATGAAGCGGTTACAGGAAAGTCCTAGGGAAGTAGGAAGCACGAGAAATTGAAAGCAATTCTGCCCTCATTGGGGGAGGAGTATGTTGAAATAGAGAGAGGCTTTGGTATACAGTATTTTCAGTTTCTGTTGGAATTTTCTTAATTGCATAACAGTACTTTTGAAAACTAGCATCTCATGACCTTGTCTACCTTGAAGGCTGATTAAGGTCTTCCCTATAAAGGTCATTCTCCATGTTCCCAATGGACTTTCAAAATTTCCAGTGTGTCCACCAGCCCAAAAGAGATTCGTGATCTTGATGCTAAGCCTTAGAATATAACAGTCAGAAACTCTGGAAATTGTCACCCCAAAGTATCTGAAGGTCATTCAATGGTAACTGTGTGGCCTTTATAGTGTCAGTTTACACCTAGAGCAGAAGTACAATGGATCACCAGAAAGGAAGAAGCCAGTATTGGAAGAAATATCCATCTGGTTCAGTTCCAAGCCGGGAGAACAACACTGGAAACATGAAGGTTGATTGGAAAGATGGTTTAATGATGAAGCAGAAGCACATGGATGATTCTGGTGCAGCTGACCACATGGAGTTGAAAGTGAGGGGTATTTATTCCTTTTCTTGGGCTTTGAACTTGAGCTTCCTGTTCCTGTTCAACAACATGTATTCTATTGGCTGTTGTCAGACTCCCATGGGGCAATGTAAGGGTCAAGTTTGTCTGAGCTAAGCTTGATTGAAGTTTGCTGGATAATGCAATGTCAGGAGGTTGTGCAAGGTAGTGAGCTCTGCTGCTAGATGCTAGTGGATTAATCCTATTATGTCCTGAAGGGTCATGTCTTAATCCCATCATCCTGGAGCTGATTTGTTTGGAGATAGGCTGGCCCAATCTTTCTCAATGGGCACAAAATATCTGCTGAGGGCAGGGAGCTAGGGCTCTGAGTTTCTGTCCCTGTTAAGATTTCTATTTGTCTTTTAGGGGAAATATTTTATCCTGCTTTTTAAAAAAATATTTCTCAAAATATTTCATTCTTCAAGGAGGGGGGTGAGTGCTAACTTTCTGCACCAGGTGGGACCCTGCAGACTCCCACATCAAATCCTTTTGAGGGCTGGAAAAAGCTCTAAAGCTGATCATAAACCATTCTCAATTATTTGCCTTGCAATGGCCTCCTTTCTGAGCTCCACTGACAACATTAGACATCATTCACAGACAGGGCAACACTGGTTTGCCACTATTTTATAGTTGGTGGAGGGAAAATAAGCATAGTGATTCTACGGATTTTTTTTTCTAGAAACCAAATATGACCCAAGTCTTACAATATCTTTTAGTTCCAATTGTTGGAATGTTTATGGTAAACAGAATATTAAATACTTACCGTAAACATAAATTACTCTCCTGGTGTAGGTTTGATTAAAGTCTCCATAATTAACTAAGCATGAGAGTGGAAGTGTCCATTCAGTCACATTGGCTATGTACAGATTAATCCAACCCTCTCCCTTCTTGAGCACGAATGGAAGAGCCACTTCCCATCTCAGTTCAGTATAGTTACTACATGAAACTGTGCATGTCAAATTCAAAGAAGCCCCAAACATCACAGCATTTACTTTGGGATGGATACTGACTTCACATGAGTGCACTAAAAAAACAAGAACAGAATGCAAAGAAAAGGTTACAAAAAGATCTGCAGTTCTAAAAGTATGTGTAGCATAGTTCTGAAATATATTTTGATGAAAATTAAACAAGCATTCTTTCTGCCCTACAGGTAGTCCTCACTTACCTTGTTCAAGGAGGAGGAGGACGACGACGACGACAACAACAATGACAACAACAACAACAACAACAACAACAACAATTTTAGTAGTATTTCTTTTTGGGTTGAGGATCCCTTCTCCTTCATTCTTTTACACATTCCAAGCAGTTGCATCGGCTTGGGTTTTTTTCAATTTTCTTTCAGTGGAAAAAGCTTGGATGCCCTGCTTTTTCATTTCCTGTGCTCTAGGTAGGACTATAGATGAGAGACATTTGTACAGTGAAGACAGTTTCAGCTGACTTGGTAAATTGCATGGAGAGGAAATGTTATGGGCTTGAAATATTTCCAAGACATCCGAAAAAACACAAAGTAGCTATTTTGCATGGAAAACAACTGTGTCAAACGGGGGGGAAAATTCAGAACTTTCATGTGAATACTGAAACACAGTTCAGACAACAGCAAAATGTTACAAAGCTTAAATTTGGAGTTTCCATTGGCAAAAAAGATGATCAGTGATGCAGTGTGTCAGAGAACTCACAGATATAGATCTATATTTCCTGGAAAGTCATTTAGTTGAGATAGCAATGATAATTCCACAAGAGCTGAAAGTTGCTTTTGTCATTTAATATCTAGTTTACATCCTTAGTGATTGTTGATATTACATACCTGTAACACTCATATTTTAATTTATAAGGATATTTTAAATCATTGAATTTGGATAAACTTGTAATGCATTTTCCACATCGAAACCAAGAAAACTTGCTATAAAGTATAAAATTGCTGCTTGTGCATCTTTATTTGATTTATGATATGCTAGAATTTAGAGAATTCATCGTCCTTCCAAAGTCTAGTGTGGATTTCAGAATGAGTGTCTGTTAGCCTTGTGAGATAGTCCAGATAGAAGCACACCCAAAACTAGCTCTAGCTTTATTGCAAGGTTACATTAACAGAAACTTGCAAATCTGAAAGTACATCTCTCCCACTCATCTATACAGTCCAAGAAACTAGAGAGGGTTTTTTTCTGAGACATTTGCCATGTCCCCTTTCCTTCTATGACTTTATCTACCTCTTATCTGACTGTTGCCTAGTCTGCAGCTCTTCCTCCTGTCTCCCAAAGTCATTCCCCCAAACCATTACTACATCCCACCCTGTAACCTTTTCTTACAATGCCACATTACCTCCCCTACCACCCAGCCACTCTCTATGTTCCCACTAACATTTTGTGCTGGCCTGATATATGACAGTATTTTTAACAATCCTAATCAGAGTTTTGCCTAGCTATTGTGGTTGTGTTACTGTATTAGTGAGAAAATGGTTTTCTGCTTCTGAGTCCTCCCCAGAATAATTGGGAAGCCAATTATTGGGAGACGAGGTGGATAGAAGATGCTCTTCTATCCACCTCCTCTTCCCTAAAAGGGAGACAGAGGCAGGCTTTGCAATATTGAGACCAAATGAATAAGCACAGACGGAGGGAAAATATTGGAGGCTCAAGAATGGAGAAGAACCATCCTAGGGTAGTAAAGATCGGTTACCCATCCAAAATACTTTGCTTTTTACTAAGATCTGCCCAAGCCAATATGCCTCCTGAAGGAATGGACAACTGGGCACCCTCCATCCTTTCTATATATAAAAGTCCATTGGTTTGCAAGTTGAATTCAATATAGATACTAAACAACATTGCCCGTAGCCCCTAGAGCCAAAGGGCAGTCCTCCAACTGAGTAGCAATGGGAAGGCTGCTGTCACTGTGGCTTCCTCCCCAGTTTCAACTGTTGGAGGGCTAAGGGGTAACCCGCAGGCTGCGCTGCCCCAAGCTCCAACCTCCCCCTCTTTACCTTTGCTTATCCATTAGCCAAAGTCACCACCTTACTCTGGTTAATAGCATCACTATGTTCTAGTCATGTGATTATAAATAATCAGAGAGTAACCATTGAGTTACCAGTGACCTCTCTTTCAAAAGGAAGGTGAGTCTGAAACAGTTCTGTGCAGAGAAGTGCATGATTGAAAAGCACAGAGTGATAGTCTTTCATTCTCCTCCTGGCCAGTTATATGGAACCATTGGTTTTCCATTTTGCCCATGGTGAACTACAGCCCCATTAAAAGCAGAAGCGATCAGTGACGGTCTGCTTGCCAACATTTATTTCACAGAGTGGAATAGGCCAAGACAAAGAGGAAGCGACTTGCCTGAACAGGTCCAAGGGCAAGATTCCAAGACAAAGAAATAGTTTTCCATCAGTTCACAGCCTGCTCAGTCAACTCCATAAAAACTCCTTTACTGTGACATTGGTCGCATTCCTGCTTTACACTTGTTTGTAACATGCCAAGAAATAATGCACACTTTAAAATCACACATCACTTTCCCTTGGAATAGAACTGCCTTCCTGCCATTGTTGAACTGAGCCAGACCCACTGAAAAATGACAAACAAAATTCTGCAGTGGAATTCTTGGCAATGAATGCTAAATTGGCTTCCCCATACTTCTGAGAGCGCACCATGCTGCTGGCCATCCATGTGCTTTACCAAGTGTAAGCCTCTGTCTGCACCTGGGTAGTTGGCACACAGTTTTTACCACTTTATAAGCTAGATCAGTGGCAACTTTAAAATGTTTGAACTTCAACTCTGGGGAATCCTGGGAGTTGAGGTACATGCCTCTAAAAGTTGCCAAAGTTGAGAAACACAGGGCTAGATATTTACCCCCTGAAGCAGTTAAATCTCCATATTGGTTCTAGACAGCACTGATACAGTGATAGAGGCAGGAGGGAATGAATACATTAATACTCAAAAATAGGCACTTTCAAAATGCAACTGGACTTCCTTGATTTTTTTTCCTTGAAAATGTTTCGCTTCTCATCCAAGAAGCTTCTTGAATAAGAAGTGAAATATTTTCAAACAAAAAACCCAAGAAAGTCCAGTTGCCTTTTGAAAATCACCTTTGGGATAACCATGACCGGAATGATTGAGAATCTCTATAGGAATGAAGAAATTAATGCTGTAGTAAAATATCATTAGAATTCATTTGAGATTGTTTAGTATGATCCATTGAATACATTAATAAACCAAAGAATAAGTGCCAAATTAGAAATAACAGGTGAGAGATGGGGGCACAAGATAACTTCCTAGTATTTTGAAAGGGGTAATAGTGAGATCTGGATTTGATAAGAACAAAATGAACACACTTAATGATGTGTTTTTAAATTTTTTTAGATCATTGATCATTGTTTCAAAATCAAGAATTAACGTGTCCTGCATTGTGAGGATCCAGCTAAAGGACCGAGTTTCATTCCAGTGAGGCAGACAGAGAACAAATTATTGAAATACTTTTTTCCATCTTTCCTCAGATTCCCGAACATATATAAATATACTAAGATAAAGAATGAATGGTTAAAAAATAAAAGGGAATAAATATGAATAAGCAGAAATACTTTTCTCCATCTTTCCTCAGATTCCCTCTTCCAGATACATGCTGCACTTTCCAAATTCTCAGCCTATTCCATTTGCTGAGTTGACAGTCTCCATCATCCTTGAGTCAATCGGAAATTACATCAGCATGACGTATGCTGCCTCGCTTTCCAGCCATTACCAGCCACCCAGTAATGGGTGACAAAGACTAATAATTTGTAGACACTTTAAGACAGAATATGGTGTCAGAATTAAGAGGGGAAGTGCTACCGGTGCTTATTGGTCTCACCCATGGACTGTGTGAAAAAAGAAAGGAACATCATGATGTTAGGGTAGAAAAAAGTGTAGTCATGGCATTTGTGTACTATGAATAGGCAGAATTAAAGAAAGGTCAGTTGGTCGCATCCTTGCTTGAGAGCTTTTACTCCCTCTCAACTGAAAAAGAACGGATGAATCAGGGTTGGGAAACAATTTGAGCAATATGGGGGAAGGGGAAAAACCTGCTTAATATTCTTCAGCATCTCTGCCTTCCATTAAAGGTAAATAAGCTGACACATGGACCCAGATAGTAGCAGAGATTTCTAAAGGGATTTAGGCAAACCAAAATTGGATCTATTCAGCAGTGCCTGGTAATTCACAGGGTTATTTGTTGTAGGGAAAATAGGAGGAAGAAGCATTAGGTACATTCGCCACAAGTTGCATATAAAAATAATAAAGATGGGATATAAATAAAATAAGAAAAATAATTAAGAATGGTCTGCTGCTTTTAAGAGTACTCCTGCACAAGAATGGTGCCAGTTTGAAGGCAGCTTTATTTTATTTGGGATCATCAGCACTGATCTGAATGGTAGGAACAATACCACTAAAACAAACAAAAATTGAAAACTTGTGCATAGATTATTTCTACATGTAAGGTTCTACGTTTAGGCAAGAAAAAAACAAATGCACAGGTATAAAATAGATGGTACCTGGTTCAATAGCATTAACTGCCAGAGGGATCTAGGAGTCCTAGTAGACTATCATTTAAATATGAGCCAGCAGTGTGCTGCAGCTGTCAAAAAAAAAACAACCCAAGGCTGACCTTGATTGCATTAACAGAGGGATAGAATCAAGATCACCAGATGTGCTCATACCACTTTAGAAAGCCTTAGTAAGACCACACTTGAAATACTGCATCCAGTTTTGATTGCCATAATGTAAAAAAGATGTTGAGTCTCTAAAAAGAGTGCAAAGAAAAACAACAAAGATGATTAGAGGACTGGAAGCTAGAATATATAAAGAACAGTTGCTGGAATGGGTATGTCTAGTTTAATGAAAAGAAGGACTAAGGTGACATGATAGCAATCTTCCAATATCAGAGGGGCTGCCACAAAGAAGAGGGAGTCCACTGATTCTCCAAAGCACCTGAAGGCAGGACAAAAAGCTATGGATGGAAACTAATTAAGGAGAGAAGCAACCTAGAACATAGGAGAAATTTCCTGACAGTTAGAACAATTGATCAATGGAATGACTTGCCTCCAAAAGTTGTGAATGCTCCAACACTGGAAGTTTTAAAGAAGAGATTGGACAACCATTTGTCTGAAATGGTATAGGGTTTCCTGTCTGAGCAGAGGGTTGGACTAGTATAGGGGTGTCAAACTGTCAGCCTGCAGGCCGGATAAATCACACACCTCCGCATAGGCAAAAAACATTGGGATACATCACAATACATCACATGACACGATCAAGTTTGACACCTGTGGACTGGAAGACCTCCTAGGTCCCTTTTAGCTCTATTATTTTGTTATTCTGTTTCTCCATCTGCAGGTGCTCCTTCCCCTCCTTAGGTAGCTAGCAGGCTTCAGGTTTTCCGAGGAAGAAAGGACCTTGCCCTTTTAATATCTCCCATATAAACTGTTCAATTGGATTGAATTTAGTTTTATTCTATACTATTATGTCAGTGGCATTGGCATCCTTCAGTCTCAAGAGACTATGGTATCGTTGGTATCATGCTCTGGAAAGAGGTCTTAAAACAGCATCTAGTGTGACTAAAAAGGCCAATTCAAGAGTGGCAATCCCTTCCACACTGAGGGCAGATACATTCTGTCCCCTGCCTAGCCCCCAGATTTCGCTGGTTCCGGGACTGCCTCTTTGCCTCAGCCTGCCGAACAAGTGTCTCTTCGAATTGGAGAAGGCCATGCTGCATCTTTAGCCTCCAAGCTGAATGATCGGAGGTCAAGGTTTTCCAGTTGTTAATGTCCATTCCCAGGGCCTTTAGGTCCCTCTTGCAGATATCCTTATATCACAGCTGTGGTCTCCCTCTATTGTGTCAGTAGTGGGTTCGCTCTGGTTCGCTCATGGGCATGCGCAGAAGCATCCCACCGCCGCCGCTACCAGTTTGCCTGATCTGGGGCGAACCAGTAGCAACCCACCACAGTATTGTGTTGTGCTTTAATAATGTTCAGCTGATTGCTTTTTAATGTTCTATGAACATGGAATAATAATATAGCCTTCATTAATAACACCTAAACCAGAGTCTTGTTTTGTGAATATGCTGAACAAAATATTACGTTTATTGAAAAAGAGGCCCTGAATCAAACCAACCTTGAATCAGGTTAATTGCAGACTAGAAAGGATTATTTGGTGTGATCTTTTCAAGCAGATCACTTTAAATCAGGGGTGTCAAACTCAAGGCCCAAGGGCTGGATCCAGCCTGCGGGGTGCTTAGATCTCGTCCATGGGGCCACCCTGAAAACAGCAAAGGATCAGCCTGTGGTGCCTCTGCCAGTGAAAATGGAGCCCAGGACGTAGTATGATGGTATGTAATGTTACTTAGGAACTGCATGTATATGGGGGCCAAGCTCCACTTTCATTGGCAGCGGGTTGCAGGAGGCCATTGCAGCCAAAAACGGAGCTCGGGAGCCCGTTTTCACTGGCAGAGTGATAGGCCACCACAGGCACCCCCAACATGAGTGATGTTGAGCTGGCCACGTCCACCCTGGCCACATCACCACCCACCCCCAAAGTCAAACACAACCCTGATGCGGCCCTCAATGAAATCGAGTTTGACACCCCTGCTTTAAATGGACATGAAGGTCTTGCAGAGCCCATGGTTTAAATCTACATAATTTATTTTTATCTATGCATCTAAGTTCTATCTATGTGGTCATTAAGAGTTGACAATGACTTGATAGCAGATAATTAATTTTATGTATTTATTTATTCATTAATTACATTCCTATAGCTGCTCATCTCACCGAAGGCAGCTCTGGATAGAGCAGAACAATAGAGTAAAAACAGCAAATATAAAAAGAGCAAACACAGATATAGAAAGTAGTAAATATCAAAACATACAAAAAGGCCAATTTGAAATCATATAAACAAATAATTTAATGTTTTACTTTGGGAATTAATTAAAATAGTGCTAGTTTTAATTGCTATGACCTTGGACGTAACCAGTGGATAATAAGAATTCAAAAATAGCAGCAGCTCAATGAAATTTGAGCATTGAAAATACAAGGGATTTGGAACCTCAACTGCAGGAAGGGATGTTCCTCATTCCCTTATTTATTCTTATTTAGAATGCTTGTACTAAATATCCTTACATGGTATTATGTATTCAATATATTTTTTCCTGATTTGGATTAATACTGTATGCTTTTTTCAGATTTATGAATTATGCATTGTTTTCTGATTTACTCTATATTAAGTCTGAATTGTTTTAGTCAATCATAGTTAAAGTCCTCTGTAGATTGACTCCAGGTTACTCTAGGATGCCCTTTGCCCAGTGTATGTGATCAAGCAGGGACAAGTTGCTGACCAATTGCAATTGTTTGCTTGGCTGTTGCTACTGAGCTGCTTTTCTTCTATTCTCTCAGTGTTAAGATGCAAATATTTTATTTTTGCCAAGCAAACCATCCGGAATCTTAGAGTCTAGGCAGTATATAAATCTTTGTAAGGAAATAAATAAGAACAAAGATTTATTAGAAATGTATCCTGTCTTTAACCCAGGTGCACAAAGTAGTATATATACCGTATATACTCGAGTATAAGCCGACCCGAATATAAGCCAAGACCCCCAATTTAACACAAAAAACTGGGAAAACTTATTGACTCGAGTATAAGCCGGGGGTGGGAAATGCAGCGGCCACTGGTAAATTTCAAAATAAAAAAAGACTGGTCAAAAGTGCGAGGACCTGTCAGAAATCACTTTTTTCAGCCCTCTGGGTAGTCCTTTTGTGCATATGGACTACTCAGAGGGCTGAAAAAGTAATTTTTGACTGGTCCTCGCACTTGTGACCAGTCCTCGAACTTACGACTGTCCTCACATTTTACATTTTTGCCCTATCTTATTACCATTTCTCTCTCTTCCTCTCTTTCTCATTCTTTCTCTCTCCCCCTCTTTCTCTCTCTCTCTCCTCCACTCACTCTCTCATTCTCTTTCTCCCCCCTTCCCCAAAGAGAGAGGTGGTAGGTTTGAGGAGAAAGACTGCTGTACAATAAAAAAGATGAAAGGGAAGAAAACCAATCCCAAACAAATATAAAGATATTAAGATAAAGAATGAATTGTTAAACTTTAAAGAATAAAAGAGAACAAATATGAATAAATAGTAATAATTAGAAACACACATACAAACTACAGTGTATTTTCTTTGAACAGAGTATTTGGCCGGTTCACAAATTTAAACAGTGTTCAGTCATTTCACTTAAATTTACAATTTCTATATTTCCTTTTTGCCATATTATTCCTCATCTATTTTTTTAAAAAACCAATATTACCCTTCATCCTCATCTCTAATCTTAATCAAATTCAATTTTTCACTTCTATTCTATATTATACCCCTTCCCATTGTCATCTATTTTTATATC
>WNWU01000054.1:5758750-5785137 GCA_012654045.1 Ptyas mucosa
GGGGGGGGGGGGCAGGAAACCACACCTATTCAACCCATTAACCTATGCTAAGTTTGCACATCACGCTGACCCATAAACTGACTACAGAACTGAATTCAACTCAATACATTAATCTAAAATGTGGCTGATCTCTTGGGAACTAAGGTGACCCAAACTTTATAATGAGTAAGATCTCCAACCTCCGGGTATTTCACTGGGCCCTTAAGACCCTGTTGTTCCGCCAGGCTGGGTTATCAATGTAATAATTTTAAATCGGGTGTTTTAATTTTGGGGGTCTTAAATTGAGCCGAATTATTTAATAATTTTAATAATTTTAATTGATGTTTGTCTTGTGCTTTTAATAGGCTATACACCGCCCTGAGTCCTTCGGGAGAAGGGCGGTATAGAAATAAAATAATAATAATAATAATAATAATAATAATAATAATAATAATTATTATTATTATTATTATTATAAATTATAACTATTTTACCTTATTATATCAACAATAATCCTTGGATATTGAGCCCGATTTATTAAAAAATATTCTTTACGTGGTGAAACCCCAACTGTGAAGAATCACCTAATTTAGGGTGAATTAATTCAACACCCATGGAACATTTTACTGCCATAAAGAAATGAGACGATTAAAAACATTTTATAGTTATTTGCTGAAAATGGAGACTCCGTGCATAGAACCAGTATCCCCCCCCCCCCACCCCGCACAGAAAATATGATCAGCTCTCTCAAGGGTCATCTAATAGGCCCTTAGGGGACTTCTTTCCTTGCGCAACAAATTCTTCCCGGCCACCCAGTAGCTTCCTGCCCGGCTTCACAATCTCTCACCCGCGAAGCAGCTCTCCGGCTCGACAATGGAGCCAACAGGCGGATCATCGCGGCGAACCCCCTTCGGGGCTCCCTAGGTGGCTCAGTGGCTAAGACGCTGAGCTTGTCAATCAGAAAGGTCGGCGGT
This sequence comes from Ptyas mucosa, assembly GCA_012654045.1. Lineage (NCBI taxonomy): Eukaryota > Metazoa > Chordata > Lepidosauria > Squamata > Colubridae > Ptyas > Ptyas mucosa. Next base: position 5,759,704 of record WNWU01000054.1, read on the forward strand.
TCGAATCCCTAGTATAGGTCTCCTGCATGAGCGAGGGGGTTGGACTAGATGACCTCCAAGGTCCCTTCCAACTGTGTTACTGTTACTTCGCCTTGAAATAAGCAAGGGCCATGCACACCAGGTGGCATGTCGCTTCCGGCTCGGAGTGATGACGTCACCGTAAACAAAGTGTCAGAGCAGAAACATTAAAAAGTGCAGGAGATTAGGGGGGGAGGTATTGGGGGCATTCTTGATTTTAAAAAGGATTTGAAGAATGTGTTAAACACTGTAAAGGCGAGGAAGCTCCCTTCCAAGTCATTCTAGATTAAAAATGAAAATCTATTGATAGATGTATAGGCACGCCATTCTGTCGTCAACGGAAGTAATCTCTTTTAACCGGAAGTTGACTCTGCCTCACCACGGCCTCTCTCTATGATCCCCATAAGCTACACGCGCCTTGAAGCGGCTAGTGGCGGGAGCTGAACTTCTAGTGGGCGTGGACCAGACTTAAACCAAGACGGAAGTGGGAGAGGAGAGAGAGGGTTGGGCAAAGCTAAGCTGACTTGTAAAATCGTGTAGGGTTACTGCCTGAGGAATTCTGGGAGTTGAAGTTCTCACACAGCTTGAAGCCGCCAAGTGGAAAAACACTGTCCTACCTAGGGTGATGCTGTGACTTGAAGGTCGGACTGAAGGAGATCTGCATTCAAATCCCCACTTAGTCATCAAGTTCAGTACGTAGCCTTGGGATGATGTCACTCATTTTGTTTTTAATCCACTTCACAGGATTGTTGCAAAAAAGGTTAGCAGACAACTATATTTTGTTCCAGTGGAGAGGAAAGAATAAAAGAATGAATATAGAATACAAGAACAAAAGAATAGAATGATAGGATAGAAAGAATAAAATTGTTATTATCAAGTATTTTTTTTGCCTGTATATATATCTGTTCTTTTGCTTGTTACTGTGGGAAGCCACCCCCTCCCAGAAGAATAAAATATTTTAGGAAATATTGAAAAGACAGAATATTATATTTCCCTAAAGGAGAAATAGAGAAACATGCTCTTGGAAGCAGAAAACAGCCCCCAAGTCTTTCTTAATAGCCCCCAGCAGTTATTTTGTGCCCATTGAGAAAGATTGAGCCAGAGAAGAAGAGATGATGGATAAGAATAATCGCCCTTTAAATATTAAAGTAGCCTGATTGTAAGTTGAAAGAGGAAATATTAGAATGTAAATTTTTATAGAATAAATAAAAATAATAGATATATGGAAAGATTAGAAGTTTACATATGTTAGGCATGTTAGGAGATGCCCTTTGCACAGTCACTCATGCCCTAGTTACTTCCCGCTTGGTTTACTGCAATTCCCTCTACATGGGGCTGCCCTTGAGGTGCACCCAGAGGCTCCAGCTGGTCCAGAATGCGGCCGCGCGGGTTGTTACGGGAGCTCCTCGTTACTCCCGTGTAACACCTCTTCTGCGTGAGCTGCACTGGTTACCTGTGGTCTTCCGGATCCGCTTCAAGGAGCTGGTACTTACTATAAAGCCCTACATAGCTTAGGTCCAGGGTACCTGCAGGACCATCTCCTGCCTGCCTCCCACCGTCCTGTCCGCTCTCACAGGGCAGTTCTCCTCAGGGTACCGTCAACCAGACAATGTCGTCTGGCGACATCCAGAGGCAGGGCGTTCTCTGTGGGCGCCCCTACCCTCTGGAACGAGTTACCCACCGAGTTCCGGACGGCACCTGATCTCCGTTCCTTCCGTCGAGGCCTGAAGACTTGGCTATTTCAACAAATGGGCTGATTCAGATTCTTGGGTTTTATTATTTATTATTATTTGATTTTAACTGTTTTTAATTCGGATTGTATGTTTTTGCTTGTGTTCGCCGCCCTGAGTCCTTTGGGAGAAGGGCGGCATATAAATATGTGCAAATAAATAAATAAAAATTTTAATGTATGTTTAAATAATATGAGGATTACTTAAATTTGACAAATGTGATAGAGATTATTAATATCGTTACTGCAAATTGGATTAACATGACTGATACCCAGAACCAACTCTGTCCACACACAAGATGGATGTATATTTTAAAAAAAGAATAAAAATGTATTTATGAGCACATTGCATCAGCCAAACCTCAGCCAAGTTTGGCTCAGACAAAGTCCTAGAATTTGTACTTGGCACCATGGGAGTCTGACAACAGCCAATAGAATATATATTCTTGCACAGGAACAAGAAGCTCAAGTTCAAAGCCCAAGAAAAGGTATAAATACCCCTCACACTCAACTCCATGTGGTCAGCTGCCCAGGATCATCCATGTGGTTCTGCTTCATCATTAAACCCCCTTTCCAATCAGCCTCCATGTTATCAGTGTCTTTCTCCCAGCTTGGAACTGAACCAGATGAATATTTCTTCCAACATTACTAAGTTAGCAAATAATGAAGATTATTTTTGAAAAAAACCCTCCCCAAGAAGTTTTTCTTTGTGTTTAGTTTAGTTTAGTTTAGTTTAGTTTAGTTTAGTTTAGTTTAGTTTAGTTTACTGTCATTGCCCATGGTACAACGAAATTAAATGCTGTCTTCAGTGTATATTGTAACTATAAAAATAAAAACACAAACATACATCCTTTACATTCCATATAATTGAACTTTCTTAAGGCACCGGGAGCTATAAAGCTCTTCCAAAGAGGGGAGAGGGCAACCAATGATCCTCTGGGCAATGACGTTGACCCTCTAGAGTGCTGTCCTATCTGACACTGTGCAATTGGCAAACCACATAGATGCAGTAAGTTAAAATACTCTCACCATATTCTCACCATATTCGTGTTCACCATATTCTTAATGCAACTTTAAAACAATTTTGTTGTGCCCATCTTTTTATTTATGATTGTGTTCCTATATATTTCTAATACGCTGCTTCAATGCATTGTGTAGGGACGCAGTGGCTCAGCAGCTAAGACGCTGAACTTGTCGATCGAAAGGTTGGCAGTTCAGCGGTTCGAATCCCTAGTGCCACGTAACGGAGTGAGCTCCCATTACTTATCCCAGCTTCTGCCAACCTAGCAGTTCGAAAGCACGTAAAAAATGCAAGTAGAAAAATAGGGACCACCTTTGGTGGGAAAGTAACAGCATTACGTGTGCCTTTGGCGTTTAGTCATGCCAGCCACATGACCACGGAGACATCTTTGGACAGTGCTGGCTCTTCGGCTTTGAAACAGAGATGAGCACCACCCCCTAGAGGCGGGAACAACTAGCACATATGTGTGAGGGAAACCTTTATGCATTATGTATATTGTAGTATGTATGGTGATACTGCAGCCTTTTCAGAAGAAAAACTGAAGGAGGAAATGTTTCTTTTCATTAATTTATTTTACATAGACACATTATTCTTTAGTGGATAAAAAAAGTCAACCTGCATAGGAAGGGTAGCAATTGACATAGGATTAGTTAGCCAAAAGCAGTCCTTGTTATAGCTGCCACCTGTGAATCAAGTGACAGCTGAGGATCAAGCAGCAACTCTCTGACTGCAACTATATTAAGCATATTTCAGTTACTGTTTCCATTTCAGAATGGCAGGATATTATGCCATCAATTTTAGGAACCTGGCTTGAGATAGCTCCCAGGATTGGAGACTATGCAGGGCTCAAGTTGCCCATCCCTATTGTAGAAAATTACTATACAGGTCTGGGAACAGCGTTGTGATTAATGCATCAGACTAGAAACTGGGACATGGTGAGTCTTGCCTTAGGTACAAAGCCAGCAAGGTGACCTTGGCTCAGACCTTTTCTCAGTCTTAGGAAGCAAGCAATTCCAAAATCTTGCCAAAAAAACTGCATGGATTTGTCCAAGCAGCTGTCAGGAGTCAAAAACTGACTGAAAGGCACAATTTTTTTAAAAAGGGGAGTTTTAGGAAGTCCAGGCATATTCCATTACCAATCAATCTTCTGAGGTAAGCATCTCCTATCTAGATAAACCATTGTTCAAATGCTGAAATTGGAAACACAATTTCACTGAGATTTATTCTAGTTTGTCTAGACAAGAAGATACTGGATCTCTGAGATCTCAACCACGGTGTTTCTGAATGAGGTATGTACTGATCTTTAGAACAGTGGCAGTGACCTAAGCCAGGATATTGGTACCTCCAATAAAGCACAAGTTGACTTTAGAATCGAGCAATTGATGACACAGAAGAAAAAGGGGGTGGGGGTGGGGAATCAAGACGTGACTGTGACTGAAGCTCTGTCCTTTTTCAACATGTGTTATGAAGCACATTTTAAAAAGGATGAGGCTTTTTTAATAATAATTTTTATTAAACAGTTTTTTTTAAAAAAAGTTATTTTCAACCATTTCGCATCAGTAAACATTTTTATTAGGAATACTTCCAGGGATGTATGATAAAAAATGCAATATTTAATTATACATATTACAACAGCGGCAAGAATAATATACACACAAAATTGGAAAAATAATAATATACCAACAGAAGAAAATTTGATTAGAAAAGTTTTGGAGTGTGCAGAGATGGACAAACTTACAAAAGAAATACAAGAAAAGGAAGAAACAGAATATTATATGGTATGGGAGAAATGGTATGAATGGTTAGAGGAGAGGGATAAAAGGCAAGGAAAGAGTAAATGAGGAAGATATAAGAGTTGAAATGCAGTAACATACGAGTGGAAATGGAACGGACTCAGAATGTATGATCACTATTGAGTACACAGTTATCTTTATGTATCAATATATGAACTATATGTATAAATGGCAAATAGAAGTAATGGAGAAAAAAGGATATATAAGAAATGTTTATTGATGCGAAATTGTTGAAACGAAAAGGATAGGGCTTTAATTGTGCAGCAATAACTGCCATCTTGACTTTTTTACCCATTCATAGACCTCCAGAAGGGCATTTAAGTCTCAGCTCTGGTAAATTGTACAAACTTAAGGAAACCTCTCATTTTTCAATTACATTAATCTTTTGGGGAGCACTAGATATTTTTTCTATCATATGTTTATTATAAGATTTGTTAATAATCCCAATCAATTAAGATTATGGAAAGTGAAGAACAAAACAAAAATAAACTATTTCCTGTGACAATATCAATTATTTGAAAATATAATTTTCAGTCTGCTTACTATACACCTAAAGTCAATGCCCAGAATCATCTAGAGCAGGGGTGTCAAACTCACGTCATAATGGCGATGTATCGGGACTTTTCTGCAGGCTGGGAGTTTGACAGCCTTGATCTAGAAGTAAAGTTATGCTGGAAAAGTACAGCCTTTTTAACAGCCTTGTGAAATGCATTGCCTGTAATATCCACTTTGCTCTAAGACAGAGGTGTCAAACTCAAGGCCCATGGGCTGGATTCGGCCTGTGATGCTGTCGGATCCAGCCTGGGGGACTGTCCTGGTCTACCCAATGCAAAGAGGAAAGATTAGGCTAGCGTGGCTTCAGCCCAGTCTACCCATTATGAAGAGGAAAAATTGGGCCAGCATGGCTTTGGCCTGGTCTACCCAATGAGAAGAGGAAACATGCAGCAGTTTGGGGGGTGAAATCAAGCCAGCCACGCCCAACCAGTCGGCCACGCCCATCCTGTCAGCCACTTCCACCTGGCCCCTCGAAGTCAACCACAACCCTGATGTGGCCCTCAATGAAATTGAATTTGACACTTCTGCTTTAAGCCAACTGAGAATTTAAGCGTCAAATACCTCTTCCATTTTCCACCCATTTTTATAAATAACTGTAGCTCTGTTATTTGTCACTGCTGTTGCCAGAGCAACAAAAGGAACATAAGGTCAAAAGCTGGTTGTATCTCAGTATGATGCCTCACGGATCAGACCATGTAGACCTGTAGCTCTGGCTATGAAAACACTCAGTATCAGAACAGTAATAATAGCCATAGTATCCCTCTCAAATCAGGAAGCTGTCTTCCTTCCTGCCGCTGGTGCTGAATACCTCCCCTTGCATATTCAAATTACAAGACTTCTCAAATCCAAACCTGAGTGGTGGGAAGAAGCTTGGAGTAATGTAAGCACTATGAGCCAACATAGTTTTTGTTTTCAAACTATTAAAAACAAGTTTATTAACACACATGTAAATAAAACATAATTCAAGTTTCATTTATTGAAAACGTTCTTCTTTTTCTGCAGGAAAAAGGAGTTCTTGTTATGGGCTCTTGCAGGAAAAGGGAGTTCTTATTTGTTCTCCAGTTCCTTGGCAGACATCATTGGAAATCATGACCTTCCGCTTTCCAGGAAAATGGTTTTATTAAAATCAAATGACTCAAAGAGATCACAAATATTTGCTCACAACTGGATTCTGCCTGAATTCAGATGGATGAAAAACATCATGTAGATGCAGCTCACGATTCATCAAGAAGCTTCCCTGTGCAAGATTTGGAGCAGCTTTCGGGTTTTTTAAAAATGGGAAATTATTTACAAATATAGTAAAAAATAAATAACTTACAAAAAAAGCCACATAATGAGGGCCTGTAAAAGAAAGCATACCAGATGATTTTCCAGCAGTTTGTGTGTGAGAGAGAAGAAACCTTTTCTTGTACATTAGTATCCTAAGCGCAGCCTTCATGGGAATGCTTAACTTGCCTAGGCAGCTGAGTCAATGTGCAGAGGCGTAGAAAAAGGCTTGCTGACAAATCAGGCTGTGTTTGTTCTTCTCCTCCCCATGATGCTAAATAGAGCACTGACCTTATGATCCTGATACTTTATAATCTAAACAGGAGAAAACTTTTGTTTAATAGAACTTTGAAAGCATCATAAAACAAGCTTCCTTGCACATTTCTTTTGTCTCAGTGTCACTTAAAAAAATATACAGAACCTGCCAGCAAATTTTTTAGTAGTGATAAGTACACAGAATAATTTTTCCATACAGCCTCTTAAATTTCAAATTGCCAGTGTAGTCATAATCTGAAATTGCTGTCCTCTGGTTCCAGATGGACCCTCAGGAAGTGCTGGATTTGTTGGAGTCGCCCCCTCTGAGATTATAGAAAGAATTACTGGTAGTCTTCTCACCAGAAGCCTCTGGAGGTACTTCACTTTGGTGTAAGTAGAAGGCCAAACAAAGCACTTCAGGAAAGAAGATGGGAATTTGCTAGATTCAAAATCCCTCCATCTTAAAACATTTTCTCATCAGAAGGAGGGTTTTATGCTAAGTGCTGGATTTGTTATAAAGAATTCCCTTTGACCGACAAGGAAGAGGAGAGGAGTAAAAAAATGTATCATCCAAAATTAGCATCGACAAGCCTTTGGATTTCTCAACAGCACTGACATTTGGCTCCCAAACAGTATACTTAGGGTTATTCTGACTAGCGATGATCTCAGTTTGTTTGGTTTTAAGTAGTTTTTATCTAATATAACTAATTTTTAAAGAGGTTTTCATAAATTGTGCTCACTTTATTATCAAATTCCTGTGAGACAGATTTTATAAACACAATTATAGAAGAAAATTCTCATGATTATGCATCCTTTTAGGCCACAAAAGTATGCCTCAATGCTAGAATGTATTTCCATTGTGCAGTAATTCTGTCCCAACCTTCATAACACCCCTGCCTATTTTATTACCCATGGATTTCACCCATCCCATGAGGTGGATGGACTGCAAAAAGATTAATGCCACTAGCGTTTTATGAATACATGCCCTTAAATTCAAAGGACTTTGCCTTTGAGCAGACCTACGTTTATTTAAATAGTTTCTGTCCTGCCCTTCCAACTTCCCAAACAGTTCTCAAGGCAGCATATAGCATTCAAAATACCATAAATTATTTAGAGCAGTTTTCACACACTTGGCAACTTTAAGCTGTGTGGACTTCAACTTCCAGAATTCCAGAGCCAGCCAAAACTGATAGGAAACCACAAAAACAAAAAACAGCATAAGTTATCTATTTTTGCAAAGACTTCATGTGTGCAAATTTTGTTGACCGGCAGAGAAAAATACCTCTTACACAAGTATATCATCCAACCATAGTTTGTAGATGGTAAGCAATTATGCAGCAGTTAAGTGTCTTATACACAAGCAGAAGTTCAGTGACCCACCTTAAAAGAACCAGCAGAGGGCAGTACAGATATAATAAAGTATTGAGTAAGCCATTTCCTAGAAGGCAATAGTAAAATAGGAAAGAAAATGAGCAGTACTGTACAAATAGATGAGTTTCCTCTTGCCTAATACTCTATGTAGTTACTCATAACCTCATAACAGGAGAGCAAGACTTGATCCATTTCACCCCGTACAATAATCCTGAACCATCTAAAATGTGAGAGGGAACAATATACCCTCCGTAATTGATATCTTTACACCTTTGCAAAATAAGGCTTTAAAATAGAAATAATGATTGAGATACACTCAAATTAGAAGTTCCTGAAGAATTACATATTGAAGCTAGTAGTCTAAATGCATCTTGGCTGGAAAGAAATCAGCTACACACCCCTGACTGATTGCTTCAAACGCCAAATACACGGAGGAGGTTTCCATCAACCAGCTGACTGGAAAGCAAGTTTCACCTTTGCAGCAAGCTTCTTAGTTAAAAATTCCAAATAACATCCATGTGATTTCCTCTTCCTCGGTCATCTATCTTGCCTTTTGACCTTAAATGGATGTCTCTTTATAGTCTATGCAAGAAAATGTAAGTCAGGAGAAGACAAAAAAAGGGGGGGGGATCCTAGTTTTATTATCATCATTATTAAATGACAGAGCTATTGCAATGCAATCCTATGTGCTCTATTTGAGAGTAAACATCACTATTAAGTATTCAGGATTAAAAACCTTTGACATGCTGAAAAGATTATATATGGAGCAAATCAGGAAAGCTATTAGAGAATCTGAGAAATGCAGGCCAGCCGAAACCCCTTGCATCTTCTGCCACCCTGCAACAATGAAGTAAGGAGGGGGGGAATTGGTCAAGAAAGTCAAGGACAAGAAAGAAAAATCAAAAGAAAACAGTTGGCACATTCGGAAAGAATTCAGCAGAGTCACACATCACTGATTATTACATCTATCTCATTCCAAAACTTGGGCCAAAAAGGCCTGTCATGATTTGAGGAGTTCCTTGTCCCACACATACCTCCTCTGCTCTCATTAGAAACCTTTGCCAAAAGTCTTTTGTAAGCCCTGCGCTCAGGAAGGGAGGACCTACCAGCAAGGGAGGCAAAGAAGCTTTTACAAAACAGTTTTGAATTCTTAAAAAAAATAAAGTACAGGTTGTCCTCGATTTATGGAGACAAAATTTATGTTGCTAAGTGAGACATTTGTTAAGTGAGTTTTGTCCCACTTTACGACCTTTCTTGACTTAGTTGTTAAGTGAATCACTGCAGTTGATAAGTTAGTAACCCAGTTATTAAGTGAATCTGGCTTCCCCATTGACTTTGCATGTCAAAAGGGTAGAAAAGGTGATCCCATGAACCCTGGACACTGCAGCCTTCATAAATATGAGTCAGTTGCTGAGCTTTTGAATTTTGATCATGACCGTGGAGATTTTATTTATGTATGTATGTATGTATGTATGTATGTATGTATGTATGTATGTAATTTATGTAATTTATATGCCGTCCTTCTGAAGGACTCAGGGTGGCTTACATGGAACGGAACAAAAATTACATAAATATTTAAAATCAATTAAATTTAAATTTAAAATTAATTAAAATTATTTAAAATCACCCCTGCAGATTCAGCCCATTTGGTAAAAGAGCCACGTCTTCAATTCGTGGCAGAAGGAGAGGAGGTCAGGGGCTGACCTAAGGCCGGTGGGCAGCCCATTCCAGAGGGTCGGCGCTCCCACAGAGAATGCTCTCCCCCTGGTGGCCGCCAGCTGACATTGTCTGGCTGACGTCACCCTGAGGAGGCCTGCTCTGTGGGAGCGCACCGGACGATGGGAGGATGGCAGGAGATGATCCTGCAAGTACCACGGGCCTAAGCCATGTAGGGCTTTATAGGTAAACACCAGCACCTTGAAACGAACCGGAAGAACCACCGATAGCCAGTGCAGCTCGCGGAGGAGAGGTGTCATTCTTTCAGTGTCATTGTAACTTTGAACTGTTACTAAATGAACTGTTGTTAAGTCGAGGACTATCTGTACTATTTCTGTTAATTATGTCAATATGATTTTACAATTTTATAGATGTTTAGCTCAGGGATATCCTGGACAGCGGGAGGGAGGTGTTTCAGAAAAAACCCAAAACCATATGATTGAGGCCCTGCCTCTTTTTAGAACCATCTTAGCCAGCATCTTGGCTTTTTTGAAACCTCTGCCCCATAGATACCTGTCTTTTATTTTTATTTTTTTATACTTTCAGTTAAATTCCCTCCAGGGTGGGTTATAAAACAAAACCTATTTGGGAACATATCTGAAAGCAATATAAATAAGACTGGAATAAATAGAATAATAAACGGCATTAATTCTAACATTTCTTCCCTCTCCATATTTCTACCAGTTTTATATGCCAAAGGCAAATCTCCTAGACTGGCCCTGAATATATCTGTTTTATTCCAGCATGGATATTCTTGTTCCCTGTTTATTTACTTATTTACATAAGAGTTATAAAATGCTTGACTCACAACCATTTGGCATTTTAAACTATAAAGAATTAGTACAACAGGTGAACGGGTTGTTGCAAAATATAATGTAGGAAACCAACATACAGAATTTCTTGCAAAATTAGACATTTAATCTGAATTATCTGCTGACAAGGTTTTAAAAATGTTAGCACTGGCAAATGATTAAAGGTTTTCAAGTGGATTAATCAGGCCATTTATCTGCTGACTTGAAGTAAATTTCCTCTCCAGGGTAGTAAGGCCAGCTCAAAAGAGGAGTCAGAACCTGAGTTTTACTTTGAAGTGCTTACAATGTTAGCCAAGAAGGAACAAAAGATTCTGATCTTTTCCAAGCGTCTGTATATGATAAGGCAGAGAAGCTGCTCCCTGCTTCCCAGTTGCTGCTAACAGGCCTCTTTCCTCTTTTCATTTTTAGTTTAATGGAGACATGGCGAGTCTGAGAAAAGGTTAATTGGGTGTCTCTTACAGCTTTTTTTTTCTGCTGCTGTTGAGAAGCTGACAAGACATGAGAAAGCACAAAATGCTAATTTTAGTCCTGTTTGTTTTGGAGGATAGTTTCTTCCGGTGTGCCAGACCTCTGTGGAAACTGCACGTTTAGCTTTTCAAGCCCCTGTGTGCTGTTTAAAGGAACAACTGTAAGTACCTTTGCAAAGCCATTCTGTAGCCATCTGCAACCCGTGGCATCATCTCACCACGTGCTGCTTCTCAGCTGAACTGCTCAACTGGCTTGGCTTTACACAGCTTCCGATCACAGCTGCATTCAAACCACATAATGCCATTATGTGGTTGGTTGTGGCTCAGCGTGTTGTGTGAACCTAGCCATTTGTGGCTTTGTCTACAACTGTAGCAAACTCTGGATTAGTGCCATGCATGGACCAAGTTAAAAAAGCCAAAGCAAACAAGCAAACCACAGTATGACAGTATAGGATGTGAACTTAGCCACTGTCATTTCTTCAATCAATGACAAAGCAAACCATGATTTTAATGTAATGTGTGAATAGGGTCCATCAAACCCATCATTGGCCTCTGCCTTTCTTTAGACTTTCGACAGGCAAAGGGTTTTCTTGTCATTTTTCCACCACATCCTTTCTGAACCAGAAATCCAGGAATTTAATTTAGAATTTTCCACATCAGCCTTTCTCAAGTGGGTGCCCTCTCAGTATGGATGGATTCAGTGGTGGGATTCAGCCAGTTTGCACCACTTCGGGAGAACCGGTTGTTACCTTTTGAGCAGTTTGGCAAACTGGTTGTTGGAAGAAATCATTAGGTCAGAGAACCAGTTGTTAAATTACTTGAATCCCACCACTGGGTGGATCTTCAACTTCCTGAATGATACACATAACTGAACTTTAAAAAGTTAAGCAGAGTCATCCCAATTAATATTTGGGAGACCACCAAAACCCCAGGATTGAAGGTAGGCTAAGAAGTTGAAAATATCCTGGAAAAAAATAACAAACAACTTTTCCATTAGTGGCAAAAAAATAATAATAACCCGGCCATGTTTACAAAGGTCCCAGAAGTTGAGCTCAACTTAAAACAAACAAAAATAAAAAATAAACTCACAACCTGCAGTGCCTCTTGCATCTTTTGATTGTTGCTTAAATGAAATTCCACTGCTGAAAAATTAGCGCTCTGGGAACTGCAAAAATGGGCTTGGCATTTATGCACAGTATAGGATGTGAACTTAGCCACTGTCATTTCTTCAGTCAATGACAAAGCAAACCATGATTTTAATATGCACAGTCTACATCTTATTGGCTGGCTATCCCTGGATCATATAGCATGGTGTTTGACCCAGCCAGTTTTGGTTAGCAGCAAGCCATGTTTAAATTGCATCTTAGTACAAGGCATAACCACCAGTGTTTTCTAAGTGTTTTCAGTTGCCTTAAGTATGACTTCCTGCCAAAGCACTAACGTTGCTTGTGGTGAACAAGCTGGCTTTTCAGAAAACTTTCAACCAGGAATCAAAGAAACGAGAACCCATTTTGAGACAAGCAGACCCGTATGTGAAATCTGTAACTTTTTTTTTTTTACTCATACATATTAGAGCAGAGGCTATTTTGCTAATTATTTTATGATAGTGGCCTCATTTTAGATTTTTTTAGAACATGTTGTGGACCAGGGGTGGGTTCTAAAATTTTTTACTACCGGTTCTGTGGGCATGGCTTATTTTGTTGGCGTGGCTTGATGTCATGTGACAATTCTTTAGGATTTAGCAGAAGTACTGGTCTACCAGGCTTTTAACTGCTTGCAGAGCTGTACCGGTCTACCCATTTATTTTTGGAGGCACCAGTCTACTCATTTGTTTTTGGAGGCACTGGTCTACCACCACACTGCCTTTTAACACTCATCAGCTGTAGGGCGGCCCTTTGAAGCCCTGCGGCAAGAGTTTAAACAGTTTTTTTCCTTCTAGCCGATCAGCTGAGACTCGGGAGGCAGCAATAGATTGGGGGTGGAGCCAAATAAAAGGTAAGAATAATGTGGGGGCGGGGGAGGCGGGGGGCCAGGAGGGCTCAGCTCCCGAACAAAGAAAACCGGTTCAGTGATGTCATATCATCACCGCTACCTGCTTGGCCGAACTGGGCCGAACCAGGAGGAACCCACCACTGTTGTGGACGCTTTTGTGAAATGGTTGCAGTGATGGCCTCACTAAAATATCCTAAACTGGCAGCCAAAAGAACATTAACACTGCTCTCTTGAATCGGACCATCTAGTTCAGCAGTGTATTCTTACAGTGGCCACCCAACTGCACAGGGAATCCCACTAATCTCCCAGCAGATGGCCTTCATGCTGCCAGCAAGTCTAATAGCTACTGATCCCTATGATTTCTGTGAATTAATCCAATCCAATTGTGAAGCCAGCTAGTCTAGTATCCAGTACACATCTCCTAGTAGTGAATTCCAAAGTGACAGAATGAGCAGGTTTGGTATGCCAGTGAAGGTGCTGGCCTACAAAGCAGGAGATTGTGAGTTCTAGTCCCCACTTAGGCATGAAAACCAGCTAGGTGGCTTTGGGCCAGTCGTTCTTTTTCACCCCAATTCACCTCATAGGGTTATTGTTATGGGGAACATAGGAAGCAGGATTATTTGGTATGTTTGCCAACTTGAAGTCCCAAAATACATAAAAGGCAGGACAAAATTTTAATAATAATAATAATAATAACCCCCAGTGCGCCATTACCTTGATATGGTTGTATGCCTTGCATGGTCTGAGGAGGATGAGAGCTATGTCAGATGTTCAACCATATTGAATAGGTCAGGTGTCATTAGAAGAGCCGAACAAGTGTCTTTCCCATAAAAAATTACAGAAACTCATACTGAATTGACCATTGTTCAGGTCAAAAAGGGCTATGCTAGGTTTTGGTGTTCCTGGACATCTGGTGACAAATGAGCTACAGAACTCGGGACTGTTAACTGAGCAATCAGGGCCAGCAGCTGCAGGATTATTGGAAGAAAAGTAGTTTGCCCACCACAAAAATATGAAGTCTGAAAACAAAGAAATAATGATCTGTTATTACAAATCAAATCCAACCAGAAGAGAATACCTGAAAAGAATGCAACAGTTCTGCAAAGAACAACATCCAGAATTGAAAATAACAGAACAGAGGCTAGCAGATTAATGTCAATTTATAATATGTCAATTTATAATATGAAATAAAGTATTCACAGAAGCAGAATTGAAAAAATGCAAAGGTCTAGCCAGGGCAAAGAAATCAAAACCTTGTGAAAAGTAACTCTGCCTGTAGAGGCAAACCAAAGGGAATCAGCATTAGAGGAAATGAGCATGGTTCCTGACTTGTTTTTATTCCCATACCAAGTACCCTCTCCTCTGCCTTCTCCTCAGAAAGAATAAAGCTCTTTAACTAAAAAACAAAAGGAGTCAAAACAAAGAATAACTGGCCATCCAGAAAAGCACAAAAACAACAGAATAAGGCTGCCTGAATTGAAGTTTGTTCCAAAGAAACAACTAGTAGAAGTATTAAAAGATGCCAATAGTGTAATATCAAATATAAGCAGAAACAAACCAATTAATGTGGTTGGGGAGGAACAGGCTCAGACTCAACCCATCCAAGACCGAGTGGCTGTGGTTTCCGACGTCCCGATATAGCCAGCTGGTACCATCGCTGACTATCGGGGGTGAATCATTGGCCCCGGCAGAGAGGGTGCGCAACTTGGGCGTCCTCCTGGATTCGCGGCTGTCTTTTGAGGAGCATTTGACGGCCGTGACCGGGAGGATTTTTCATCAGGTTCGCCTGATCCGCCAGTTGCGTCCCTTTCTGGATCGGGACTCGTTACACACGGTCACTCACGCCCTCGTCACCTCTCGCCTGGACTATTGTAATGCTCTCTACATGGGGCTCCCCTTGAGGAGCACCCGGAGGCTCCAACTGGCGCAGAGTGCGGCCGCGCGGGTGGTGATGGGAGCGACATGGCGCTCCCATGTTACTCCCCTCCTGCGCGAGCTGCACTGGCTCCCGGTGGTCTTCCGGGTGCGCTTCAAGGTGTTGGTTACCACCTTTAAAGCGCTCCATGGCTTAGGACCCGGGTACTTACGGGACCGCCTACTACCACCAATAGCCTCCCACCGACCGGTACGTTCCCATAGAGAGGGGCTCCTCCGGGTGCCGTCGGCCAAACAATGTCGGCTGGCGGCCCCCAGGGGGAGAGCCTTCTCTGTGGGGGCACCCACTATCTGGAACGAGCTCCCCCCAGAGTTACGGAGGATCCCGGATCTTCGTGCCTTCCGCCGTGAGTTAAAAACTTTCCTGTTCCACCAGGCGGGCCTGGCCTAATTCTTCCCTTTTCCCCTTCTGTCGTAAAAGAATTTAGAAATTTTGAATTGTAAAAATTTTAATTTGGGGATTTTAATATTTTAATATTTCAATATTGTAAATTGGGATTTTAAAGTATTGGGGCCAATGTTTAATTCGGTTTTATTTGGTTTTTAAATTTTGTACATATGTTTTTTATTTATGGCTGTTCACCGCCCTGAGTCCCCCCGGGGAGAAGGGCGGTATATAAATTTAATAATAAAATAATAAAAAAAAAAATGTACAGCACAGCTGCAATTAAAACTGAATAGCTGGGATGCAACATCAACAAAAAAGGCAAACAGTGCACCACCAAAATAGCCCACTACCACTGGAGGGATCCATACCAAGCTGCCCTGCAATATACATGGTCCTATCTACCAACATTGCTTGGCTGTAGGACCCATAGCAGCGGGGGCCCTTGTAGTACTGATTATTCTCTTCGCTAACACAGCCATAGCAGCAGAAGCAGCCCTCCTTCGGCAACTGCCAAGCCAACAAAGCCAATGCTTCGCCGATCCTAAACTTTTACCCGTATCCCAAACTCAGCCCTGCCCTGCCTCCCTTGGCAACGACGCCCCCTCAGCCAATAGAACCAAAAAGCGCTCCAATAAAATAGTAGATACGGTTGGAAAATAAGATCAGCGAACTAAGATCAGATGTAAGCAATCCAGAACAGATTGAAAATTTTTATTTAGGTGGGTAGACGCAAATGAAGACATTCTAAATGCTGTTGGAAGACGTGAACATAAGAAGATTAACAACTGGTTTAATCTAGTATGAAGAATTTAAATGTTTGATATAGCTACTAAATGATGTTTTTAGTTGATTTGTTAATATGTACTGATAAACTAATAAGAGGTTTGATTACTGCTTTTTAGCTAGAAAATGTTTTTTTTAAGTGTTTTAACTATAATTGGACCTTAATGGTTTAAAAGTGGAGGACGGAAGAGTTTATATAATATTTTATTTTAAATTTGGGGTTTTTGAATTAGGTTTCTTTTTTTGTTTTCAATGAAAGAAGTTATAAAATATCTTGTTAAACTGTATAGATTTAATAATCTGCTAAGTATGTATTAGTTAAATTGAGTAACGATAGGTTTGATTAGGTAATATTTAACTGTTTTATTAACTGCTGCAATTATAAATGGATACTAATTCTGTTAAATTAGATGGAATAAGAAGAAAGAAGACTTGCTTTCCTTTTATTTACTTGTTTAATGATTATGATAAGTGAGAGATGGAGTTGAATTTAGGGGATTCAAGCTGTATTTTATATTTTGTATTTGCTCTGGGAAGTCGGGGGGGTGGTTGGGGAGGGGGGGAAATGTATGTAAAACTTTTAAAACTTTTTCAATTAAAAAAAAGTTGGAGAATGAGAATATCAAAGAATATTGATCTAGAGTATTTCTAGACTCTAGGGACAAGGAAGATTAAAGAAACATTGGAAATAACAGCGTAGCAAGCAACAACTATAATCAAAAATACTAGCATATATAAAACTCAAATTGCACATAATAGGCAGAATCTCCATTAGCAGTCAAATCAGATATTTCTACTGATCCTCTCAATGGACAGACTGCAATGAACTGGTCAACAACTGACAAAGGAGAAACAGTGCAGTTCTAGGCAGAGCTATGGGACAACCAAAAGAAAGGAGAAAGAGAAAGAGAAAGCTGAAATGAAATAAGTTGAAATAATAACTGAAATGATGAAGAAAAGGGTAAGAATGATCAATGGTCAGCACCAATTGAAGATGAACTGCATGGTTTTGGGTTGAACATTTGATTGCTCCACACCCACTTGTCGCCAAGCAGTTTAACAACACACTGCAAAGAGGTAAAATTGAAGATTGGGTGATCTGGTAAAACCTACCTTATAATGAAAGATCCAAGAAAAGGTGTAGCCACAGAAAACTACAGGCCGATTACTTGGTTACCAACAGTTTTCAAATTGCTAGCTGGTGTAACTAATGCAGTTGAACAGCATCTAGTTGAAAACAAGCTCTTGCCACTTCAGCAGAAAGGAA
This sequence comes from Ptyas mucosa, assembly GCA_012654045.1. Taxonomy (NCBI): domain Eukaryota; kingdom Metazoa; phylum Chordata; class Lepidosauria; order Squamata; family Colubridae; genus Ptyas; species Ptyas mucosa. The sequence continues at coordinate 5,777,072 of WNWU01000054.1, forward strand.
ATTGACCAAACAGCAGAGGAACAAAAGATCACCTCCTAATTGACAAGATGATTTGGAAAAATGCAAGAGAAGGAAGACCAACTTGAATATAGCCTGGACTGATTACAACAAGCCATTTGTTTCCCTGCCACATGGCTGGATAATCAAGTGCCTAGAAATAACAGGAGTCAGTAGAAACATCAGAAGCTTTGTGCAAAGATCAATGGCACTATGAAAGACAAGTTGCTGGTCAATGGTGATAGACTGGGAGAAGTTAATATCAAGAGATGAATCTTTCAAGGAGATTCACCATCACTATGGTTTATCACTGCATTGATTCATTTGTCATCTACACTGAATAAGTCAGATCAATGTCATCAAATATTAATAAAAATCTGCCAAACTATCTCATCTTCTTTATCTGGTCAATCTGAAGCTGTATGGAAAAACTCCATCAGAAATAGAACTGGACAAATGTGCCACCCTTACCATCAACGGGGGGAAATAGTGAAAACTAAATGACTCAAATTGTCTTAGGGAAGTAGCATCAAAATTCAAGTTGAAGAAAATCACTACAAATGTCAGTTCAAGCTGACAACATCAAGTCAAGAAGAAGGTTAGAAGCGACTGCATCATGAGAGTGAAGAAGATTTTAAAGTCCAAATTTAGTGAAGGAAATACCATCAAGGCAATTAATACCTTGGTAATTCCAGTCATTAGATATACAGCTAGAATAGTGGACTGCACTCAAGCAAAATTAAAAACCGTGGAGAGGAAGACCAGAAAAATAATGACAATGAATTATGACCTTCATCCATACAGGGATGTTGTCAGTTTCTACTTACCAACAAAAATAGATGGGTGTGGAATATTGGAAATACTGTATACCAGATAGTTGAAGAAGGAAAACGAGCATTGGAAGAATATCTGAAGGACAGTGAAGAAGATACACTGAAGCTACTACACATATGGACACCACAGAGACCAAGCTGGTCTGCAAGAAAGACCAAATAGAGAACAGAAAAGAGACATGGCAAGGCAAAGTGTTACATGGCCATTGCATTAAAAAAAAAAAAGCAGGCAAAGCAGATAACAAGAGCAGGAAAGTTGATGAAAGAGACAGAGGGCTAATTCTGGATGCACAAGACCAAGCCTTAAAAGTAAATTCATACAAAACTAGAATTGAGGAGGAGATTCTGAAACAGCAACAGACAGGAGATGCCATCTCTGCAAAGAAGCTGGAGAAACAATTAGCTGCTGCAGGAAGATCATATAGATTGATTACAAACAGTGACATGACAAAGTAGTGATAATGTTGCATTGGACTATCTTAAATGAATATTACTGTTTTTCCTATGGCCAATACAATTATTTTTATATATTTTTACAGACGCAGTCGAAGTATCTGCTGACATGTCAAAATATCCAGTAATAAAATTCTTGAAAACTGCAAACATAATTGTGGAAATCACTCTGCATATGTTTGCTGCTTTCTTTTAGATGTTGGGGGATGGAGACAGGGGGCTTGGTGTGGAAAACAGATTCTAAGATTCAAGACTCAGGCTTTAGACTTGAAAAAAGGGAGTTGTAAAATAATTTATATTTGTTATACTTATTAAAGGAGGAAACCATTCCCAATAAGATGAAGTTAACTGAGATGTTCTCAAAGTTTGTAAATAAATTTAGTCGCTAATGTCTGTACTCAAATTAGATATTTTAATTTGAAGTTCCTTGATGTTTTGGTCCCTGCTGTAAATTTCTGTAAATAGTACTTCCATTTGGTTAGACATCTAATTTTTTGAATGGTTCAGCTATTTTTCCCAAACAGCTCAAATTTATGAGATGGCACCAGATTGGTCAAGGGAAACAACTAGATTTGCTTTTTTTTTTTTGAGTCACAACATTTGAAAGGCTCTTTCTGTCTGATTTTCAGGCTTGAACTTCAGGCTTTTGAGGATAATTGAAAGAACCTTTACTGTGAAGTTTGGTTTTCTTATACATAATACATTTGCTCCTTATTCCTTATCAGAAATAACAAAAATAAATGATTAATATAGTACTTGCATTGGCTGAAAACAAGATTAAAGGTAGAGGTAAAGGTTCCCCTCGCACATATTTGCTAGTCGTTCCCGACTCTAGGGGGCGGTGCTCATCTCTGTTTTAAAGCCAAAGAGCCAGCGCTGTTTGAAGATGTCTCCATGGTCATGTGGCCAGCATGACTAAATGCCAAAGGCGCATGGAATGCTATTACCTTCCCACTAAAGGTGGTCCCAATTTTTCTACTTGCATGTTTTATGTGCAAGAAAACAAGTTTACTGTATATTAAAAACCAGCACCAAGAAAATGTCCATTTAGGACATCAGATATTTCATTACCTGTACTATGTGTCCGTGTTGCATTTTGTCCTCTGACCTCTTGCATAATTATTAAATTGTCAACTAAACCAAGATGATATTGAATTGGCTACACCGCAAAAACCAGTCACACATGAATGGCACAAGAATGTCTCTACAGTGACCATGTGTCCTTTAGTTACTATATAGTAAAGGATAGTCCTTTATTTCAGAAGCTGCCCTTTAGATTTGCTAAATGGAGCCACTCAATGCACAGTCTTTCTCACATTCATATAAAAAATGTGGAAATTTAATTGTCTTTATAAACAAAATTTACATATGCTGTTTGATTTTGAATATTTTATTATTATATACATTCACAAAAAGGTAACATTTTTTCTTGGTTTTGCTCCTGAATTTTGCATTGTAAAGCAAAGTAATGAACACAAAGAACTCTTTATCTATAAACCTCTTTCAAATTTGCCCCTTTTTCAGGTTCGTCTTGTATTTTTTCCAAGAAAATATGAAGACTGTATTTTAGAAGGACAAGTTACTATCTAAAACCTCTTTACTGTAAAACCCTATTATGTGGTTATAAAAGGTAAATTCCCCGGAGTTCAGCTATGCTTATTTCTATACATTTGGACTCTTGATTTCGAGTCTATTGCAATGAAGTTAAAGAAGCATTTTGAAATGCTGAATAAACCACATGGCTGCAGTTTCTCCTTAAATCAAGTTCAGATGGGATCCTTTGTTGCTGTGTGGACTATGTCACATCAGCAAGCCTCAGCATGGTTGTGGATCTTTACTGAGGGAAGGACATTGCGCAGGATATGTACAGAAGCATGCAGGTAATCCTTGACTTACAGCCATTCACGTAGTGACCATTCAAAGTCACAACAGCACTAAAAAAGTGACCCACAACCATTCCTCACATGACCGTCGCAGCATCCCTACAATCACATGATTAAAATTCAGGCTGTTAGAAACTGCCATGTATTTATGATGATTGCAGCATCCTGGGGTCACATCATTGCCATTTGCAATCTTCCCAACCAGCTTCCAACAAGCAAAGTCAAAGGGTCAAGCTAGATTCACTTACCAACTGCATGAGTCACTTAACAACTGTATGGTTCACTTAACAACTGCAATGATTCATTTAACAAGCATGGCAAAAAAAGATTGTAAAATTGGGCACAACTCACTTACCAACCACCTTGCTTAGCAGTGGAAATCCCGCAACCAATTGTGGTTGTACGTTGTGGACTAGTGTACATTCTTTAATTTAGTGCTTTCTGGCCAAGAGCACTCTCCATATTTGTGATACATGTACAATCTTCTCCCCCAAGATCACTGAGCTTGGGAAAGCCAAGTGTAACTTCCCCCACCCCCACCTCTTGTCTTGCTCATTACTTAACTGATGGCTCTTAAAATAGTCTTACCTCAAGCAGCCATTTAGCTGCTTGTGTGGCAGTGCCAGTTTTGATTCATGCTGCGGATGTTTCAATCCCACAAATGTCCCACAAAAGTTGCTAGTTGTGAGCTGAGCAAAGCTCAGCCAAAATGCAGCCCGGAAATGCAAGCTCCACCACAGCATCTAGGGGTTCAAGAGGTTATGACAATAAAATGAAATCATGCGTCTCTAGTGCTTTCGTTGGCTCAGTAGAGGAGTCTGCGACCTCCCTGCCCGGCCTCCAGTTCAGATAAACATCTCAAAGCTTCCCATTCCTTCCAAAGGCAGTTTGTTTACAGTCACTTCCAGGCCCTTCCAATACGCTTCTGCTGGGTTTTTTTTTTTCTAGACTGAAACTGACATTCCTAAGTGCTTTTCTAGATGACTTCCGGAGGTCTCAGTTACATTGTCCAGTAGTTCTGCCCCCCCCCCCCCCCCGACCCTTTGGGATCCACTGCAGTGGCTGAAAAGGAGGAAGGTACGATGAGCAAACACAAAGAGCAGATACAGCAATGAATTCTGGAACCTTTGAAATAGGATGTCAAACTATTACAGAGGGGAGGAAAGAGACTGATTTGGAAATGTTTCTACTCTTGACAATGATGAAAAGCATACAATGTAGGCAAAGTTACAAGCTAAATGATCATTTATAATTCATCTTGAGTATGTAAATTATCTTGCTAATATCTGGAACAGACCTTATTGAATAGTTTATTATTTCCCGATCGCAGCTGGGAGAGGAGAGAATCGCAGCTGAGAGAAGAGGGAAGCCTTCGTATCAGAAGCTTCTCAGTTATTATGTAAATTCGTTTGTTTGTTTCTTTTCAACCACTTCTATAAAAATGTGTTTCCTAAATATCATGTCACTGTTTTACAAATAGTTTTCTAAAATCCAAAGACTAAACTACAGTTTCCCTCCTGTTTTCTCTACATTTCCAGCACCATAACATTTATTTTCCCAGAGGAAAACTGATGTGGCTACTGTATTCAGTACGTCTCCAGCTCCTTAAAATATTGCATATTTATTTATACAAAATATTGCATAGATTGCTACTGGAAAATGAAAGACAATGCCAGAGACAGCTTTTCAGTCCTCTTTAGGAGCCATAACTCTGTAGCTGCTATTTTCCATTTCTTAGCTGTAATAGAGAAATCTTCCATGCTTTTTTACCTGCTAACAGCAATAGGACTTTTAACAGCAAACTGCAATATGCTGCTGAGTACTATTTAATAGTTAGTAGGTTTCTGATCTCCTTTCTATTCTGCCATGAATAAATATCATATTGGATTCCTGCATGGCATAGGAAGTTGAAGATCTCAAAGATCCCTTGTCTATGGAGATTCTCAGTCATTCAGGTCATGGTTGTCCCAAAGCTACTTTTTCAAGAGGCAACTGGACTTTCTGGTTTGTCTTTGAAGATGTTTTGCTTCCCATCCTAAAAGCTTCTTCAGTTCTGCTTTCACCTCTTGGATGAAAAACCAGAAAGTCCAGTTGCCTCTTGAAGGAATCTTTGGGTCAAAGATTCCTTCCACCCTTTAGATTCGATTCTACAAATCTAGGAATTATGATGAACCTCATAACATAAAGTCATAAGATTTATTACTTTCCCCGTGCCATTTCATGAGCAACAACTATTCAGTGTAACCATTTCTGTTGTGCAGTTGCAGACCACAGCAGATGATTGAGTGATACTATTACAGAGATAAGGGGGAGGTAAAGTCAAGAGGGTAACATGATTGCATGATCAAATCCTTGCCCTCTTTTTATAGGGATTATATGCACAATGCACTTCTAAAATAGATGGGCCTCAATTGCACAATCATAGCTGCCATTTTTCCTTTTTGGCACACATCACAGCTGGTGCCAATATACATTTGGATAGTTTATTTTTTAAAAACATGTTTTAAGGGTCAGAACTGCCATAAATGTTTCAGGGAGACAGGTGATATTTTGTGCAAATAGAAGTTTAGGGGGAAATGTTGCTTGAAATATCTGTTTGCAATCCTGACAGGCTACAGTTTGGGAATCATTTGTTGGGGAATTGATTTTGTTCTGCCAAGTTACTGTGACATTAACACATTAGCCAAAACTGTTGTACGATGGCATTGTTACTAGGCAAACAGAAAGGAAAGGTCAAGTTGGAGCAAAAAAAAATAAATGCTGAAGTTTCAGAACTTTTACAACAAGGCTATGCCCCTTTCTGAAGGACTGGAGGGAAGGAAAAGGCAGGATAATCACCAGTACTGATGATGCTACCACGTTTGGACATCTGCAAGAAACATCTGCAAGAAAACAAGCAAGCTCATAGAGCACCAAAAACCCCACATTTCAACCCTGAGCTACAAATATTCTCCTTTACAGCTGTTTCTAGTGTGGAGCTACGAAGTGCAGAAATCAGGAAACCAAGGCAGTTCAAATTAATATAAGGGTTTATTTCAAGTTTAAGACTCTACAAGAATCTGAACTACTAACAGTCAAAGCAAATTGGCAGTAGATAAGAATTCAAGGTGGGCTGGACTTAGAGCTCTTGTGGGTACAAAGGGACTTGAGACTGATGACACATTTGATCCCTTCCTCGGGCTCAGCCTGGTTATCTCCTACTGTAACATGGCATTTCAGATGTGAGATAATGTATATTTCACTCCTCTAAATTTTTACTCTTTCGCATTTTATATTTGAAAATAGCAGACTTTTTGTGTTCTTCATACAAAACCAATCACCAGCCAAAGGGGACATGGCATCATTTAAGAAACATTCCTCAAGGTGATTTTTTCTTATGTTCATTTATGCTGCCCTACCTAACCTGCCCATTGTTGTTTTGTGAAGCAAAGTGAAACTGTGAGTATAATATAACTACAGTAATTTCCTTGAAAATCAAAAAACTAATCAAGGAAAAAATCAGATTTTACTTGGAATAAAATAGCTGCAACAGAATGATATAGTAGTATGCTGAGGTCTTAAGATAGAAAGGAAGTTACAGTATCATTGTACATTATATACATATATTTATACAATTTTACGCATATCTTAATTCTTAAAACATTTCTGGAAGGCTGAGCTAGAATGAAACATAGGAACAATTAACAATGAGACAAGCAGCATAAAATAATAAAATATAAGAAATACAATGATTTACCTGGGAAGATTCTAGAAAACAGGGGAAAATCCTGGTAAATAACAGTTGATTGCAGAATTCCCCAAGTTTAGAAGTCCACTGAAGATACCTTTCAAATCCAAGTAGATTAAGAAGAATTAAGAGCAAGGCATTAGTCCTAAAGCATTAGTTGACATTTCAAATCATAGTAATTTGTTTCAATCACAATTTATTGACTAAGGCACAATTGTCTGGTTCACATATAGCATGAAAAACAAACCTCAACAACTGAATTCAAAGTGAAGGATCCAGATATTTTTTAGGCTTTTGCTGATTTTATTTATTTTCTGTTTCACGCTTTCCTGGATTGAAGTTTGAAATGTTCCTACTGAATTTTCAACCTTGATTTTAAATTAAGATATCAATTGTATGTATATATGTTCATTTGTTCATTTAAAACATCAGTACAGTGTGTTGATAATGGGTCACAATAGAATTGGAAAGGATTGGTAAGAAATATACTAAACTGCACATGTCATGTAAAATATCACAGATAAGCTAAGAAATAAAATAAGCAATGAAACAGTGTATTTAAAAAATATAAAGGGAAAAACAATAAAATAGAAATTACAGGCAGCGATAGAATACCATAGAGTTCCTTTTAATTCTTTTTGTGAGGGTTTTGATTGAGAAAAGGTTGTAAAATGTATTTTAAAGGAACCATAAATTTTGGGCAAGGAAAGTCAGGGCTCTCTTTCAAAGGGGCATTCGAACTAGAATCATAAAGTGTGCGGGCAGAAGCAAATGATCACATGTTTTAACCTGAATCTAGTGAATTCCTATTTCAAATGCTACAGACGCTTAACCTTTTTTCCACCTCTTTCCTAAGAACAACTCATTGTGGTCTGTTCTAAGTTTGTTAACCTGGGACTAAGCCAGTTCCACTCTATTTAACACAGTAGCCTTCCCATAAACCATTCTGGGCCTTTCTGCCAGCATGAGATCATTGTCTTGGAGAAGAGAGGGCGGCTGAGGAGGGAGCCGGGATAGGACCTTTGCAAACAGCTGGGACCACTTCACGTCTGAGTTTGTTGACTTCACCGCTCGGCAAACACAAGATAAATCCCTCAAGTGCAAATGTGCCTGAACTATGCCAGAGACAAATGGATTCCATGTGAGCTGAGTAATTCTGGGGAGAGGAGGGGG
>WNWU01000054.1:5785147-5910179 GCA_012654045.1 Ptyas mucosa
GGGGGGGGGAACCATTCCAGCAGGTTTTGTAATGGAAAAAGTGATCGTGTATTTAGACATGTTGCCAACCATTTTCAATGCAATCCTTCTAGTAATTTCTCACTGCACTGAAAGTCTTATGTGTGTCCTTTTTACCCTGTAACTCTGACCTCTGTAGGCACCATGAGTGAGTCTCCCACATTCTTTTTTAATCACTGCTCTTTTAACAGTGCCGTCCGGGGGCCGTTGGCCAAACAATGTCGACTGGCGGCCCCCAGGGGGAGAGCTTTCTCTATGGGGGCACCCACTATCTGGAACGACCTCCCCCCAGAGATTTCGGCGGATCCCGGATCTTCGTACCTTCCGCCGTGAATTAAAAACTTTTTTGTTTCGTCAGGCGGGCCTGGCCTAATTTCTTCCCTTTCTGTATGAAAATTTTAATTTTATCATTTTTAAATTTTAAATTTGGGGTTTTAATATTTTGTAATGGGTTTTAGATTGTTGGGGCAATTATTTAATCTGGTTTTAAATTGGTTCTTAAATTTTTGTATCTATATTTTTTATCTTTGCCTGTTCACCGCCCTGAGTCCCTTCGGGGAGAAGGGCGGTCTATAAATCTAATAAATAAATAATAAATAAATAAATAAAACAGCTTGAGTTCTGCTTGGCATCTAACAAAACCCATTTTTCTGTGCCCACAACTGTAATGTTCATTTATTAGATTTTTATTCCACTTTTTTTTAATCAACTCAGGTTGGCATACATACCTAAATGTTCCAGCTTTCCACAACAACCTTGTGAGGTGGCTTGTACTGATAAAGAGTGACTATCCCAAAATTACCCAGCTGCCTTTCATGCCTAAAGGAAAACTGGGAGTCATGATCTCTTGGTTTCTAGTCTAGCATCTTAGCCACTACACCAAACTGGCTCTAGATCAGGGGTGAAATGCTCCCAGATTGCCCAATCCGGTAGTGATCTTGACCAGTGGTTCAGCGATCCGGTAGCGATGGCAGAGCATAGCTCCGCCCACCCATCCGGATGTCATTACTTCCTGGTTGTAACCAGGAAGTAATGTGTTTTTTACCTCTGCACATGCGCAGAAGGTCTGCATGCACCTGTGACATGAGCGAAGCGCGCACATGTGGCACGTGCGCTTCCAAACCGGTAAGGAAGGTAAGTAGATTTCATCCCTGCTCTAGATCCTTTAGGGCAACCTTTTGGAGAATGGGAACTATAGATATGACTGATATAGAGAAGTACAGAGCAATGGTATAAAACAGATACAGCTATGTCGGGTGTATGGATTGAAGGACCTGGGATTTTCCATTTCTTGTCAGTTCTGGGAGATTGATGGGGGTGGAGTTTTTCAGTAATTGTAAGCAGAGGCACCACCAGCAGGATCCACAGAAAGGGCTTCAGTGCGTAAAAGTGTATCCTTCTGTGTGTTCATGGGCCATATTGGTTCTTTCAATGCAATGGATCTTTGCAGTAAAGGTATCATCCAACTTTTAATACAAAACAGGAATGAAATTAAACTACAGCAGCTGAAAGATAGTGAAGTTAGAAGATCTAGTCCTGGAACTTTTGAATGAGCAAAAGGTTTGGAATCCAAGGAAAATCAAGGCTATTCTGATTTTGGCCATGATTTGTTCTGCTTGTTTTTTCAAATTTTAAGAATTTTATACTGCTTTGCTACATAGGGCTGTAAGCAGTGTATAAAACAGCAGTAATAGCAATGAAGTACCTTAGTTTGAAATGAAATACCTAATTCAATGAAACAGTGAATTCTCACAGTACTGTCTAATGTCTTACGTATAGAGAATTTAAGTTGAATGGCTGCAATAGTAGTATTACCCTTCTTATCTTCTTTACTACCCCCTCTTATTGGTATGATGATGATGATGATGATTACTCTGTTGCTTTACATGTACACTGAGAGCTTCTGCACAGGAGACAAATTCCTTGTGTATCTAATCACACTTGCCAAATAAAAGTTTTCTAATTCTAAATTCTAGTTTGGATAAAGGCAAGGTACAGAAAAGCTTTTGTGAACAGCTTCAGTTATTCAATCTCCGAAGACTTTCTGGAAAAGCCAGGTCCAGCCCTTTTTAGGAGCTTCCAGTGCAGGCTGGCACACATGAATAGAGCTGCCACCCAGCATGCCAATCCCTTTATTTCCTTCCACTGTAGTTCATGACAGAAGGAAACTCTCCACAAGCTTTCTCTAGTCACCTGGTTTGGTGAAGAAAAACATACCTGGGATAAGGTAAAGGTAAAGGTTCCCCTCGCACAAATTTGCTAGTCGTTCCAGACTCTAGGGGGCGGTACTCATCTCTGTTTCAAAGCTGAAGAACCAGCGCTGTATGAAGACATCTCCGTGGTCATGTGGCCAGCATGACTAAATGCCAAAGGCGCACGGAGCACTGTTACCTTCCCACCAAAGGTGGTCCCTATTTTTCTACTTGCATTTTTTACATGCTTTCGAACTGCTAGATTAGCAGAAGCTGGGAAAAGTAACGGGAACTCACCCCCATTACGCGGCATTAGGGATTCAAACCACTGAACTGCCGACCTTTTACCTGGGATAGGTAGACTCAAAAATACCAAGCCAGGTAAGGTTTCTTTGTTCCTGTAACCAGTGGAGAAGCAAACTATCTACCCCAGCAGTAAACTTTGTTCCCAGCTCCTTTGCTCCATATATTGTCCTTTGGGAGCCAACGTTGGACTCCCATGGTTTTTTGCCATTACCAAATTGAAATATTATCTCCCCATCCTCAATACTGAAGAAAACTATACCGGCATAAAAATGTGCTATCCCCATCATGGATCCCTACTCTAATTAAAATTTCTAAAGACACTCTGTAGGTATACTGATCATGTGTCCATTATTATAAAGAACAGTCTTTAGTTCAGATAGCTTCCTTTAGTTTTATTTGTCCTTTATTTTAGTCATTTAACTTTTACCATACAAATGGTACCACTAAATGCATAGTCATTCACATTCATCTGAAAACTAAGAATTTGAATTTTATGCTGTTTAATTGTAGATGGTTATTATTAGAATATGTAGTTTTGTAAAGGTTTTCTTGGTTTGGGCTCTTGAATTTTCCTCTGTGAAGGAAAGTTATACATATAACCAATTGAAAGAAAAAACAAGAAAACATGGTCACCATACTGTAAGGTTGTGAAAACAGAGCCTAATAAGAGCATAAATGCTACTTTAACTTCAGAACACCTTAGGACAGTTTAAGGCTGGTCTGCTCAATGGCCAAGGATGAGATGAAGGCAACTTAATGGTGACACAGCAGAAGAAAAAATAATGCCGACACACTGGTTAGGCTCAACAAAGAAGGGCCTAAGTCTCTAAGTCTAGGTCATTGTTTTATTCTGGACAGTTCAGCTGTTCTGAATTTCTTGTTGCTAAATATAGATGACACTTTCAGTTTTACTTCTGTACATAAGTCACAACATGCATTTTATATCCTCTTTCAACCCCTTATTTCTATAGCAGTTTTACTGCTAAGTTTTTGTTTCCAAGAGGGCTGTCTTTACTCTCAAGTATACTGTCTTCATTTGTTTTAGTTATTTATTTATATACCAAATTTAGAAACTGCCCATCTCCCTCACATTCTCTTAATGCCTTTGCAAGAGGTTTTACACTGTTGAATTGCTCATGTCAAATAGAATAGAATAACAGAGTTGGATAGGGATGTCATTCCTATCAATTGCATTGTAGGCACTTCCTCTGCAGAACGCATAGTTGCTTTTTCAATGAGATGGGCAGCATATAAATTTAATAAATATCCCTTCTTTGTGCCATGGTTAAATAATGTCTCTAACTTTATTAGAATGTTTATTCATGCTACTACCGGTAGGAGAATAGGCCCATCGCACATACTGTACGTACTAGTTGTTCCCGACTCTAAGGGGTAGTGCTCATATCCGTTTCAAAGCTGAAGAGACAGCGCTGTCCAAAGATGTCTCCATGGTCATGTGGCCGGCATGACTAAATACCAAAGGCACACGGAACGCTGTTACCTTCCCACCAAAAGTGGTCCCCATTTTTCTACTTGCAATTTTTACGTGCTTTTGAACCGCTAGATTGGCAGAAGCTGGGACAAGTAACGAGAGCTCACCCCCATTACGCAGCACTAGGGATTCGAACCACTGAACTGCTGACCTTTTGATCGACAAGCTCAGCATCTTAGCCACTGAGCCACCGCATCTCTTAACATTCCTTTACCTGGATTCTAATTTTATGGCAAAGCTCTATGGTATAGTGTAGAAGTGATTTCTTGCATTTCTGGAAGGTTGCCCAGAAGGATCTGAATTGATGGGTTCTGTATGTTGATCTCTACTTTCCTCATACAAATCTAATCATGTACAGAGTGAAATAAATGAACTGGGGTTCTCTTTGTAACCTTGCTTAGATTCTGTCATATTTTATCTTATACTGTATTGTAATAATCTGTATAACCTTCAAATTCACAGGTTTGTGTTTTCTACTTCACTTCCAGTAAAACTCCCAGTAAAACAGTTTGCTTTTCATATGTAACCCTTTTTCTGAGTATATAAATTTATTCAGTATATTAGTTGCTTCCTTTGCTTCTTCAAACTCTTCCTTTCATTTGTGGTGCAAGACATCTCATATTCATGCCTTTCCAAAAACAGCAGTTTTGACAGCCTTTGCTTCAAACACAAAATTTCCTGGAGGCTTTTTGTTAGTTGGTTTTTTTATTTTGATATTTTAATTTCAGAATCTGCTGTTCTTGATGCTGCAGATTTTAAACTGATGCCCCCTTAATAGACTGATATTTGCACAAGCAAATTCTACTTCAGTTATACAGCTGTTGTTAACTGAATTCAAAATTGCTTTATTTTTCCAAAGCTGCCTTTAACTAACAGAATAAAGAGTTGGAAGGAACCTTGGAAGTTTTCTAGTCCAACCCCCTGCTTAGGCAGGAAATCCTATACCACTTCAGACAAATGATTATAGAGCATTCTAATTTCTAATGTTGTGTTCTATTTTTATTTTATTTTTCATTTTCCAATAGATTGGGCTAGAGACACTATTATTCTTAAACACTATCTATATGAGAGTTTTTTCCTTTTGCAATCCTTTAGTTTTTGGCAGCTTTAAGAGCCAAAGAAGCATAGCAGTTATGAGAATGAACTATGGATTTGGTGACTAGTTCATCTATAGCAACGTTTCTTAAACATGTTGCTCTCAGGCCTCCTTCCCAAATTTAATAATTGTGGAGGACTCCAAAAGAGTTGTTTATTTGTGTGGATTGTACAGTATTTATCAATATTTACTTTATTAAAAATTAAAGTTGATGCATTTGTAAAATATGTATTGAACCATGTAAAAATGACATTAAACCCATTAGATATTAATATAAATACAATGTTTTTCATGACTACATTTTAATGACTACATTTTAATGACTACATTTAGAAAAAGCAATGAAGAGTGACATTCTTTCAAATGTTTGCAAATCTGTTCAATATCTGGCAAATAATTCTGATTTTGCAGACCATTCAGAGGGTCTTGGGGGAATCCAAGGAGTCCTTAGACCACACTTTAAGAAACCTACAGTATAGTGTAACCTACAGTATAGCCACAATGTAGAAAACCCATCTCTCCCTCTCTGTTTCCCAGCCTACAATAATCTCAGAATCCTTGAGATTAATGTCAAGAGAATATGCCTTTCTTACGTTGAAGGCGGAGTAAACCCAGCAACATCCATGGGAAATGTGGATCAAAAAAATGAAGAGGTGGGCATTATACTTCTTCTGTCAGCAAAAGCAAAACTTTAACAAAAAGGCTGAATAAAAACAGGAAATGAGGTCTAGTGCAGAGGTTTGGGACCTGTTATTTAAAAAAAGATGACAAAATCTCTAATTAAGAAACAAAGTTCCAGTACTGTAATAGAAAATTGGCTTCATCTGAGTGATTTTCCCCCTTAGTCTTTCATCAAATTGCCTATCAAATTTTTGGGAAAACAAAGGGTTCCATAGACTACAATCTGAAAACCCATCTTGTATTAGCTCTCACTGTAATTGTTCTAATATTTCAGTTGTAATTATTATTATTATTTATTAAATTTTTATACCGCCCTTCTCCTTTCGGACTCAGGGCGGTGAACAGCCAAATAAAACATTTGTACACAAGCAGGATTTTTTCATATCTTAAGTAATTACAATTTAAAAGTTCTATTCTAATTTTTTTAAAAAAAATTCTTTTTATTAATATAAATAAAAAAGAGCAACATACTCAAAATCCATATAGACAGTGTGTTGTCTGGTTACAGTTCTATTCTGAAGCAGGGTAAACTTGGGTGAGTGACTTCTTAGAGAACTATTGTACATTTGAAAGGGACACAAGTATCACTGCCTTTAAAAAAAAACAACCCTCCTCCTCTTCTTAAAATAAGCATTCATTTTGTAAATAAAGCCTGCTGTTGTTATATCAGAAATTGAAAACCTTTTTAATTTTTTAAAAAGCCCCAAAGATGAATCACTCCTCAAAGTAAAGCAAATGCATCAACTAATCCTATCCTATCTTAAGTCTGTGAAAAGGAATAAATGTTGACATGTTTATTATGGCATCATCACACAAATAATGCATCTTACAGGCTTGTACGGAATATCAGTCTGCCAGTACATGTCAATTGAATGATGAAGTCATGAACTACAGTATTAATATAGCAATAGTACTTAGACTTATATACCACTTCACAGTGCTTTATAGCTCTCTCTAAGTGGTTTACAGAGTCAGCATTTCTCCCCCAACAATCTGGGTCCTCATTTTACCCACCTCGGAAGAATGGAAGGCTGAGTCAACCTTGAGCCTGGTGAGATTTGTACTGCACTCTAACCCCTGCGGCTCTTTTAATATGTACATGAAATACATATATTTCATACACACACACGAGAGATGTGTGTACTTTGTTCTGCAATATACACAGAGATATGATTTTCATGTCTGCAAAATAGCAACTTACTTGAACATGTTTTACGGGAAGCTTCTGCTATAAGCAAATTGTTGAACACAGGGTTGACTTTCTGTAATATGGATTGTTTAATTCAATTTCTACAACCACCTATATCAGTCAATGACTCTGGGCGGCTTACAATTCAAAAACTATATTACAATTAAAAATATTACAAACATTTTAAAACAATAAAAACACTAAAACACCCAGATTAAATATACATAGCAGCCGAGATACAGTTAGCAATACAGCCAGGGAACGGGGCCCAAAACATATTCAGCAGCCTAGTCATGGGAGCCCGGCCAGGTTTGTAGGGTAAGGCTAAGAGGGTTGGGGCCATTCTGATCTCCAAAGGGAGGATGTTCCATAGAGCAGGGGCCACTGTAGAAAAAGCTCACCTTCTGGTCTCTGCCAGCTGACGGGATCTGCAGCATGCCCATTCTGCTTGATCTAGTTGGACAGGTAGAGACTCTTGGAAAAAGGCAAATCCTCAGGTGTCCTGGGTAACATTTATTGCTAAGTCTGATGTGGAAATTGAGAATGGTGCCAATAATCGCATCACTATGGAAGGGTGGTCTGTGGTATATAGCTTCCTCAAACCTCATTAACCATGGATCAAGTCACCAATATTGCCCTAATATCAGAACTCAAATGTAGAGGTAGTCTTCGACTTACTGCTACAACTCATCCCAAAATTTGTGTTGCTAAGCAAGGCAGTTGTTAAGTAAGTTTTGCCCAATTTTACAGTCTTTGTTTGCCGTAGTTCTTAAGCAAATCACTACAGAATCATGCATTCATTAAGCAAATCTGGTTTCCCCCACTGACTACATTTCAGAAGGTTTCAAATGGTGATCATACTGCCCCAGGATGATGCAACTGTCATAAATACATGTAGTTGCCAAGTGCCCAAATTTTGATCACATGACCATGGGGATGCTGCAACAATGGTAAATGTAAAAAATGGTCACAAGCCACTTTTTTCAGTGCCATTGTAACTTCAAGCAGTCACTAAACGAATGATTGTAAGTCAAAGACTACCTGTAAAATGAAATATGAGGCAAACTCATTTTTCAATAACTTTGAAGCCTTTGTGTAAATCCGTGTCTGCTTATACAGTAGAACCTCTGATTATGAATGCTTCTGACCACGACCAAATCGGGTTCCGACCAAAAAATTCACACATTTTTTATCCGGTCACGAACACATACTTGGGTAATGATCAAAACGGCTGCGGCCAATTTCCCCTTCCGCACCATGTTTTTGTAAGCGCCAAGCAACAGACCTTGTGTGGCCGCTGCATTAATTTTGCATTAATTTTGGTTAGGTTCTGGTCATGATCAAATCAGGTTGCGACCAAAGTTATGGAACATTATGGTTGTGACCAGAGATTCTACTGTATATCAGTGTGAAAGGCTTTGTGAAAGAATATGGATAGGAAAGGAAAGTACTGTACCACTTTCTGTTTTATTCCATCCCCTCACCCGCATATTGGGGACATTAGAGCTGTGAAATAGTAGCAGTCTCTACTTCAGAAAAGTTAAACTAACAAATAGGTAGTCCTCAATTTATGACCATTCATTTAACAACCATTTGAAGTTACAACAGGACTGGAAAAAAGTGATTTACAACTAGTCCTCACACTTATGACTGTCACAGCATCCTAGCGGTTACATAATCGAAATTTGGGCACTTGGCAATCCGCAGATATTTACAATGGTTGCAGCATCCTTGGGTCACATGATGGCCATTTGTGATCCTTGGGTCACATGATGGCCATTTGTGATCTTCCCAGGGGGTTTCCATCAAACAAAGCCAATATGGGAAGCCGGATTTGCTTAACAACAGTGGTTCATTTATCAACCATGGCAAAAAAGGCTGTAAAATCAGGCATGAGTTATTTAACAATGGCATCAGTTAGCAATGGAAGTTCCAGTTACAATTGTCATAAGTTGAGGACTACCTAGATCTAAAATCTTATTTATATGTTGAAAATCTGGCCACTTACATGTAAGTGCCATGCTAAGAAATTGCCTTTTCTCCTGACGTTGTCAAGTAAGTACTGTGGAGAAGGGAAGAATTTGGTAACCAGATGCTCCAGATCTGTCCTGTTGGGAAATGAATCTATCATTTAGAAGTCTGGGTACCCAGAAATCAAATAGAATTCAGACACATACAGCTTTGGGATCATCACTCACTATTCTGCAGAAGGGACTTTTTCTTGCCTTGTATGCCCAATAGGTAGATAATACTGATCAATTTGGAAACAAATTCAGTAGACTTGCCCGTTTCCACAGTTCTGTGGCTGTACTATCAAACTCCTTCTGGAGGTCAAATTCCCACAAAATGTCATTACCCAATGCTCAATGCAGTGTTGGCCTACCAAATGAGAACTTTCAAAAGGCTTTATCTACCCACTTTTGCCCCCACCAGGACTCCTCTATCTATGGGCCACATATTGTTGTGGTCTGCCAGCGACCTGCGGAGCTGGCAGCGGAGTCGGACAGTGATGAGGCTGAGGAAGAACATGGGCCAGTCCTGGAGGCTGGGGAAGGCCCAGATGAGGGCTCTGCATCAGAGGCAGAGATGGGACCAGGGCCATTGGGGAGTGAGGTGCGGACTCCAGAGCCTCCAGAGACAGATAGGAGTGAGGCAGAGGAACAGGAGGAGCCTGTTCCTAATGCATGTATGAGAAAAGCTGCCAGAAGGCAAGAGCAGCTCAAGCAAAGAGGACAACTCGGGAGTAGGGCCAAGAGATGATTGGCCCCTCCCATAAGGCTTAAAACAGACCAGCAACGGCATTTGGGCTTTGCCGGAAAACAACGTTGGTAGCTTCTTCGTCTTCTTAGTCTACGTCTTGTATTTATTTTTGTATCTGTGACTTCTGAACGTTTGCCAAGAAAGGCCTTTGGCAGTTTGCCTAATTGGATCAAGGTTTGAGATAGGACTGAGGAATTTGTGTTGGGAGAAATTTGCTTTAATTTAGTTGAATGACGCTGGGAATGAAGTAATTCTCACCTGTTCAAATAAAGTTAGTTTGCCTTTTCACTGACTGATTTTCCTACTACTTACTTGGATCACAAGTACCTGGGTCACAACAGCAAGAACTGTTAAAATGTAAGGGATGACTCGGGAGTAAGGCTTAGAGATGATTGACCCCTCCCATAAGACATAAAGGAGGAGCAAAGGCGCATGAGCCCTTTGCAGGGAGCAACTGTTTCTCGTGCTGGCCGGTTTCAAGACTGCAGCTCTATGTTGACTCTGTGTTCCATGTGGCTTTGCAAAGTTAATTGCCAATTAGGTCTTGGCAGCATGTCAAGGGAGATTTATCAGCCTTATCAGAAGAACTATGGCAGACTTCTGTCGGACTCTTTACAATTATTTGGGACTCCTCTGTGAATGAACAGATTGGAAATGAACAGGCTCTGAATGAGCAGAATTCACAGTCATGGAAATAAAAAGAGGATTTTTGGGACTCATTCATTGTGTGCTTTTATTGTATCAGGAAGCCTAGGTCAGAACACATATAGAGAAACCATAATTATTGACTCCTGAACTCTATAACTGTTACCACCTTCCCAACTACTGGAATAACTGCAGAAGGCGCACGTTTTTAATAGCTTGGGTGTTAGGGAGCTTACAATCTAATCTACATTAAAGACAAGCAACAAGACTTAACTGCATTTGATTCTTATTATGGGAAATGCAAATATATAGTACAGTAATTCTGTTTAGATTGGCATGCAGCCTGTTAGCCTTCTTAAGATTTTTGAATTACATTTATATGAATTTGGACAATTGTTGTATTGTGCATTTGGACAACTTGCTTATTTTATTCCGAAAGTTTTGTCCTCCGTACTGAGAATATTTGGAGCATTGCAGTTATGACTTGCTGTCCAGTTTCAACTCAAAAAATGTGCCTTTCATCTAAAGCATGGTTTGGACTATTTGGACCATTGGATTTTCTTGAAATAAACTGGATTAGATCCAGCTAGTGTTGAATTTAATTTGTTTTCTTAGAACCCTGCAGTATCAGAGATATAAAGTATATTTTAAGCTTTTCCTATTTTTGTAAATTCGTTCTTAATCTTGATTCAATTTGCTAAGAAAGTGTTTCACTTACATTTAGCATATTTCTTCTTGCACACTTATTATGCCTTTACTGCTCTACCTCCTCCGCTTCTTCGCAGACCACAGTGCTGCTGCAGATATCCCAGGGTAACCTATCTGAGCAACAGATTTTGTCAAACTTCCTTTGTTGTATTGAGATTCTACCTGATCTCTCCCTCAATCACACTGAAAAACAGAGTGTATGAATGCATCTTTAAACAGCACCTTCTTTGCTATGTACAGAAAGATAGTTGGCTCAATCTTTTAACTCTTGTTCAGTTTGCTTATAACAACTTAGTTCATACATCTACTTAGATGTCATTTGTTTAGGCCATCTATAATTACCGCCTACTCCTGCTGGAAATACTTTCAGGCCTTCTCCCATTCCAGAGACCTCATTTTCTCCAAGTTATTTATGAAGGATCAATTGGACCATGCAAAGGCCTGTTAACTATCATCAACATCACCCCCTTCCATTGATGATGGAGACAAGTCTGGTCTGGTTTTGTACCAGATTTCTTCCCTTGGACTGTCTTAAGAGAAGGGTGCCAATCCTGTGGCATTTTGTTGGCAGCTTCTAGGCCTGGAATGCTTCTCCATACCCCATCTTGGTATATGAAGTGCATATTGGATTACAGTATTAGATCAATGAACCACATAGCTGTCAGGAACAACTACCCCGGCCAGATGCATTTGAGGAGGTCATCCTGGAAAAGGCTGCTTGTAGTACCCTGTTTTTGTGAAGTGGTGGGAGCTCAGATCAGAAAGCAGAGGCTCTCCATCATGGTGCCTATGCTATAGAACAGCCTCCCTCTTAAAATTATAAGACTGGCCTCCTATTCAATGCCCTTCTGGAATCTTTAAAAGACAGATTTCCTGGAGGGCCTTTGGCTACCTATTTTTTATGATTAAGTTTTATAATGATTGTCTTGGATGTATTGGGCACTGTGTTTTTATTATTTTTTAATCATTGTGGAAGTTTTACTATAGCATGCCACATATATGTATATAGGCCTGATATATGATCATGTCTTTCCTCTCTGCAACAAAACAAGTTACCTACCTCATTCATGTCTGTGAAGCTTCGACTATAAGCAGGATCCTGAATACAAGGCTGAGTGTCGGGACTTACTGTGGTACTTGATGTAAACTCTGACAAAAAGGGAATCTGGGCTTTTGTTTACTTTCTACTAAAGCTTTAAGTGAATGATAGATCTGGTCTGCTTTGTGCACTCTTAGTGATTTGCCACCAAAATATGTGTGGCTCTATTCAGCTACTACAGCATATAAAAAGAATATTCCCACCATTGAATCAAGGTATTCCCTACTTGTGGGTGTCTCCATAGGCAAAACGGGCTTGTTTTTTTGGACTTCAATCCTGATGAGTACCTGTGTCTGCAATGCACCGCTTCTAGGAGACGACAAACATGGGTGTGGAGAATGGAGCTACCTCCTGCTCAAAAGTATGTAAGTAATAGCTTCTCGCTGCATCAGTCTGCAGTTCCAAGGGCTTAGATAAGGGCATTGGAAATATTTGGAAAATGCGGTTCCAATAAAGCCGTTGCCATGTGGCATTCATTCCTGGAGACAAGGTGCTTATGTTAGGCTCTTTCTCTTATGTGCTATGGAAACAGCAGATGATCCCCTGCCAAAACTTCAAAGGAAGGAGCATGGAAAATAGCCGCACACACCCACTTACCTATTTTGCTAGTATGAAGGAGTGAATCAAGCATACTTATTTTCCTGAAGCATTTTTGCCGCTTCAATTAAGCTGGGGATAACTTTTAGTAAGCTGAAGATCATTTACACTCCTTTGGGCAGGCATTCTTCCTCAGTGTACGATGACACTTTGGCAAGTTGTCAAGAGCTTAGAAACCTGCGAAATGGTGGTGAAGTGGTGGCCAATGGTGAAAGAATATGCATCTGCATACCCCTCAAAAGGTAATGCCTCCCACACACCAACTTCAGGGTTTTTAAATTGCCAAAGGCTGGTGATAAAAGAACTTGCTTGCAGCTCTTTGTTTTTTGTTTGTTCCTTAGAGCCCTAGTGTCTTCTGTTCTTCCTAATATAGTATTTTTTCCAATGCTTCCTGTTTTATACTGTATTTTTTCTGATGTTCCCTGTTTCAGGAATGCATTTTAACATTCAGTTTCCTCCCTCCTCCTCCTCCTCATTTTGTTACTCACTTTTTTTACACTTGATTTAAAAAATGTTAATTCATCATCATATGTACCCAAATGATGTGTGCATATAAAATGACTGATCCTATTGGCTATTCAGGGTGCAAAATGCATCTTATGGGCCTCAAATAACTCAACTCTACCTCTTGCAACCCCAAGAACAGGTTCCCTAAAATGATCTCGGCTCCAAATTTTGGTCCATTTAGAATGTGGTGACCTGATGGAGGTTAAGATGCAAAATAAGTCTTTCAGAGGCTTAAGACATTAATTTCTTCCTTTTATCCCCCTCCCTGCCCCAAATCAAACTAACTTTGGATTTCGTCCCTGAGTACTTTAGTGAAGCCTTTGACATTCCATGCAAAGCCCAAGAACACCTCAAACTAACATACTGTACAGTACACCTCAAGCTAAGTACAATCCAAAAAGGTGTGTTATTTTATCAGATGCTACTATTAAGCTTCTTCATCTTCTCTTCCCACTTCTATCCACATATCTTTTCCTTCTGTATAGCTTTATCACTCCCAGTTGGGTTTCTGTTCCTGTTTTTAATCTGATTTAGAGAGGAGATGGTGATCTAATTTGTATGAACCCCAATGCCCCGCAGGAGGCATGGTATATGTATGTGCAGATGTCTACATGTATAGTTGGGCATGGTCTAATCTGGAATGGAAAAAGTGTTTGGGGTGAAGACAAGGAAATAACGGGGCGTCTTTCTCTGTATATATAATCAGTTCCCAGATAGAAGGGGCTTGAGTCTTGGGAGGGTTTGAACAACATCTCCTTTGTATTCTCATCTCTGAAGCAACTCTGTAGAGGAACAGCTTTCTATGGGAAAGTCAGAAAGTCTCATCTCAAGCAGAGCTAAACTAGATAAAAGCACGGAGCGAGAGATAAATAGGATAATATCGCTAAGAAATGGTGATTCAAAACTTAACAGCCTTAAGTTGCAATTTAGTGGCTATGCCACTCCCCTACTGTAGCTCTTGATACTCAGTTGTTTTCTTCTCTCTATGATGGTCTGGGACTGTTAACTCATTAGCATCTTTGGATGGGACAGCTTATTTATCCATGAATGAAACTTGAGAACCTATTACTTTTGGCTAGACTTTATAGAGAATACAGTAGGTATGGCAGGAACAAGAATAATTTATTCATTTTCCATTGTTCAGTGATCAAGTTCTTACTCAGGCCTTTTGTGGCTCACATTGCATAGATGTTTATAAAGAAATGATAAGGTGCATTGCATGATCTGACAACACCTTCCTTTAAAAACCTGCCAGTCATAAACTCATTCAGTTACTTTAGAAAAACACACTGTGTCAGCTTCAGTCTACACCCCAACACCCACTCCTGTACCCTCTAGCCTGAAAAACAGAAATAATATTTACCGGTTCCACAGTATTATGATAACTCCTGAAAATATGAGTAAATTGGAAAAAGCTGCAAGCGCTTGAACACTTTCACTCAGGAAAGCCTCTCTCTTGTTCCTAAACAAACTCTAGGTTGTTTTTTAAAAAAGCAAACAGAGAGGAAAGCAATCAGGTTTAGTTCTTGGCATTTTTTTTTTAAAAAAATCTGACATATGATTGCCTGATTTGGATGTTTTAGTCTAAACTTGAAAGGCATATACTGGGGAAGGAGGAGTCATTGACTTACCCATTCAAAACCCTTCCCTATGGTGTTTTTCACCCAGTTAACATTTATTGATAATTTTGGCATCCAGCTTGTGGAAAAATGAGCTAAAATGGTTGGAAGAATATGACCTGGAAAAGTGACAGTGAAGGGAAGTATTCACCATCCTTAATCGATTTTTTCCTGGCCCCCTTTTTTGCTCATATGGCTCCTTTGAAGAGAACTTAAAGTCATGAGCCCTGGGTTTGCCTTGTGATGCTTGGCTCATTTACTTATTTTCCTTTCTTGTTTCCTGAGTAAAAGGAAGAATCAGTAGGCATGCTGAACTCATAAGGCTCCAGTTCTAAACAATGGAGTGCTTTGTAGACCAGTCCTGCACTTTTTTCAAACAAAACCTCTCATTCACAAGACAATTCTGCCTAAAGAACTCTGGAAGAGCTAATATCCTTCATGGCTTTATTGGAGCCGGCATGCGCCTGTTGAAAGGAGAGCATTCTTTATGAGCAGAGTGCCATTCAGCCTGGAGGGACTCAACAGTCCTCTCCCCCCATGGAGCAGCAACATGTTTTCATAAAGCCGCCTTTTTCCAGTAAGACATCTTTGTTTTCTAGTTAAAGTGGCGGCTGGCTGACTTCCGCAAGCCAAATGTATGGGCAACATGGAGCAAGAAACTGAGGTGTACGTGGAAAAAAAATGCCAAAATGATTGCTGGCAGATAATGAGCCTTTGGCCTCTGCTGAGTGGCTGGCTAACTCATGTGGTCACTTCAGGATGCACAGACTGGGATGGAACAGGCAATGGCCTACTCCTATAGTTAGGTTGCTTAGAATTTGAGTTAATTTGAAGCTTAAAATTTAAAGTCCTCTCCTTCGCTGAACATCAAATCAAATCTTTATTATGGTCATAGACCAGCATATCAAAATGTAATACTAATTAAATGGTGAACGACAGGCAATCGGTGGTCCTTTTATGACACTTGCAATGAGTAAGCTCCTAATGGTGGCGCTGGCTGAGCTGTTCCTCATATGTCCTCTCTAGGAAAGAGCAAGGTCAAAGAGTCCTTGTCCATCTTTCTTGCCTTGGAAGAGTGAATTCAAGGCCAGAACTTACATGGGTGAAGCCCATGGACATTCCTTCCCCTGTAGCTCCTATTGAAATGAAGTTGTGAAATGTGCCATAGCATGCTAGAAGCCAAGAGCAACTTTGCTATGAAATGTTTCATGCAGAACAATACTTCACTTACCTGAAAAGAGTATTTTGTTTCTCTGATAATTTATCTGTATAAAAGGAGAAGATTGTCTTTAGACGTACTGGCTACAGTAATAGAGACCGGTGATGTTTTTTCCTGCCTTCTCTTCCTGGATTTGGGGGCTGGAGTCTTAAATTCAGGATTGCCTTCTTTTGGGTTAGATTCTGATTTGAAGACGAGATGTTGACTGGTTGTCCGAAGTTGTAAGAAGCAAGAAGACACGCTGGGAGTTCCCTTCAGCCTCCCTTGACCTTCTTGGGAATTCCATTGGGACTCCTGGCCTTCTGCCAATTTTGTGGGATGGGCAGCCAGTGTCCAAGCTTCACCAGCTTCTGCAACTCAGATCTTGCTTTTCATTGACGCCTGCTCTGCATCACAGTAAAGTAATACAGAGCAGGCATTGCTAACTTAAGTACAAAATACTGAACTCCTAAATTCAAGCATTTCTTGTGTTTATTTAGCACAGGACAGACCAGGGGCTGCCAAAGGGTAGGAAAGTTTCCAATTCTAAATGCAGCCTTTAAATCAGATTTGAATCTGTTATACAGAGATAATTCTAGAGGCTACAAGACTGCCTTGCTATGTATCTCAGGATAGCTAGCACAGTGATTCCTGTGAGCTGCTTGAGGAAATTTACTCAGGTTCTGAAAGGTTGTATGTGATTCTCATTGGCCCTTTATGGCAGAATTATAGCCTCCAAATATCAGATGTTTATGAAAAGCTATTTTCTGTATTCTGAGTGTTTCATATATATAATTAAAAACCTGTTTGGGTTCAGTTGTGGGTTTTCTTTTTTAAATCCTGAAAATCTGGATTCTGTGACCTTCCTATATGATGCAGCCTGAGAACATTTGCGTGATTCCTGTTTTACTACTCTGGCCCTTTGTAGCTATCCCTCTGGCTTTGGAGATTTCAGTAGGCATTGCCCACTCAATTGGAATATATCTCCAGTCATAGGAGGTACAAACTGGTTTCTCCTGTAGTTGCTATTCTATAAAAACAGGGTTTCTTGAAAGCTGGATTTTTGCCTATTGCTATATTCTTGCTCATTTTTCTTATTTCCACAAAGTCACAGAACTCGGGTTCCTACAAGACACAGCTCAATATTATTTCTCTCTCTCTCTCTCTCTCTCTCCCTCCCTCCCACCTTCTCTCTTTCGCTCTCTTACATATATTGCAGCAACAAAAAGTGCAGTCTTCAAAATAAAAGCAATGTAGTTATACTAGTACACATGTCATAAACCTATTTACATTTGATTTCTAATTTCCGATTGACCTCACATAGGCCAAACAGGGACAACCAAAGGGCAGGATGTGGCCTGGACATTGTAAAATGCCCAGATCTGTCCTATAGTCACCTTACCATCCTCTTCAGTCACTCTGAGGGCATCTTTTGCTGCTCCCTCAGAGAATGGCCGGATGCTAACTCCCCAACCTTTTTCTCTTTATCATGAAAAGCAAACAGAGTAAGAAAGAAGTCAGATCAAATGCTCCTGGGCACTGCTTTTGCTACCCTTATTGTCCAGGGATGTCAGCAGAGAGGTATGGAAGCTTCAGTGCACTGGTTGGCTCAGTGGGGAGATGGAGTGCAGCAGCAAGAATATTTGCGTGGTAACACAATGTTTCTTCAAAGAATAGAAAGAGCAAGGTTACTGGCTACATGGAAGAACTTGTTAACTCACTTGCTCTTTCTCCTTTAAACTAGACCTAAGCATTTTATTTTATCAATGCATAAAATCCAAATGCAAAGCCTATTCTTACCGACATAAACTCAGTTTGGTTAAAATAAGCAATTAAAAATATTGTCAACTTCTTTAAAAATTCTACCATACATAAATACTCAAATTATACTGTGTATAATCTGTTGATCTGAAGATGTTTCTCCCTGCCGGGGTTGCAAGCCTGCTCCATGCACTGAGCTGAAGCATGCAAAGTAAACTAGTTGCCCCTGGAGATTCTCAGAAACTGAGTGAGGTGGTTCCCAAAATTATGAAATGGAGTGTTTGTGGAAGTATGTGCGTGCATGCGTGGGTGTGTATATATGCAAGCACAAGTCTCTGCTAGGACAGAGTAGTATTTTCTCTTTGGGTAGATGAAGATAAGCCAAGCAAGCTCTTGGCAGCTGTAAGAAATGGCAAAATTGGAGTCAGTTGGATCTATAAACAAAGCAAAGCTGGAAGCATTTTGGATGGCTATCCAAATACGGAACACCTATGGCTCTTCTGTTCTTCTGAGGTTAGAGAACCTTGGGACATCAATGTTATGTCATATTAACTCAAATTTGGAGAAAGCTACTTTTCTATGGCCAACAATAATATTTTCCAGTTCATAAAGCAAGGATATTTCTATGAATTGGGCAAGAGTTGTCTGAAAGGTGCTTTTTTTCAAAAGGCAAGAAAAAAAAGCCCAGTTGCCTTTGGAAAAAGCAACTTTGAAACAGCTATGACCTGGATGATTGAGAATCACCACAGACATTTGGGCAAGAGTTGGTTTCTCTTCCCTCTCTTTCTTTAGGGAATTGATGTTGCAGGGAATCCTATGGCTGAAATATAAAAAGGTGATAATACATTATTTATAGGTCAATGCTTACAGATTTATTTTGAAGACACGGACTTATCCACACAGCCCATTTGCCCCATAGCTTGAATAAGCCAACAACCAATTTCAGAGGGCGAGAAGAACAGTGTTGCTCTATATTCAACCAATGAGTTAAATACAATGAGTGCAATCAGTTAAATCTATGGTTAACATGGCCTCTAATATTTTCTAGGGGTACCATTACCAACCATGCTTTAATAGCACCGCACTGAAAGAGTTGCCTTCTAAGTTTCCTAGTTGAAAACCCAGCAGAAATGTCTGTGTTATAATTATTTTTCTTGTCCTTTGTTTTTCCCCTGTGTTTTTAAATAGAGTAGCTCAAGAAGTCATGAGAGGCTGTATGGAGAAAAAAATATTTTAAAGCTGATCATTGTATTTTCGTGTTATATAAATTCACTTCCGTACAATATATAAATTCAATTTAATTTTGCATTACTAATCATACGTACACAGTGTGTGCGCACACATGCAAACACTTCTCCATGCATTTACACACAAACATAAAAGTATACATCTCCAGGAAGACTCATAATTGCACAGAGCACATCAGTTGAGACATTGTCCAGTGGGAGGATGTGATTGTCTATTGTCCAGACTGAATCCCTTGCAAGCTATTGCTAAAGTCTAGAAAAGATTGTCTTAAGCCATTTTAGAATCAATCTGACAAGAGCAGGAGAGAAGCAGCTTAAGAGTGCAATGTGGATAAGCCCTGTGATTGACTTAACCTAACAACACTTTAATCTGAAGTTTTAAAGCTGGTCCCTTGGGAGAGAAATATGTAATACTAAGACTATACAATAACCTGTCAAAACCAATAGACCAACACGATCAGAAGTCATTTCTTCTCTCTCATTCTTATAACTGCTGGTAGAGCTAAGTCCCAGCTATGACATCATAGTTGTGGAGACTCACTGGCTGAGATGTGCACCATCTAAGGAAATGGGGGTGGTGGGGAGGTGGGAATAGATTTTTATACATAGTAGAAGTAATAATTGTATACACTGCTCTTTATAAACCCTTTAATGTATTCCTTTCTTCTGTCCTCCCATACAATGGCCTTCACCTTACTGGTAATATACTGTATATAACCGTGATGGCGAACCTATGGCATGGGTGCCACAGGTGGCACGCGGAGCCATATCGGTGGGCACGCGAGCTCAGCTCCGGAACGCATGCGTGCGCCTGCCAGCTGATTTTCGGGCCTTCTGGGCCCACCAGAAGTCAGGAAACACACTGTTTCTGGCCTCCAGAGGGCCTCTGGGGGGGTGGGGAAGGCCGTTTTTGCCCTCCCCAAGCTCCTAGAAAGGCTCTGGAGCCTGGGGAGAGCAAAAAACGGGCCTACCGGGCCATCACGTGCCAAAAGCGAGAATTATGGATGTGGGCACGCGTGCGTGTGACCCCACCACGCTTCCCCTGCTTTTGGCACGTGATGGCAAAATGGTTAACCATCACTGGTATATAATCAGCTGCATTAGGCTAAGGTCAAACCAAGTACTGTACTGATGTTCCCCGCTACAAAGTTGATAGCAAAAGATGTCGGATAGGCAATCAAGTTAAAGTATAATCAGTGCAGAATCTAATCAATGTTTACAATCTGAAAAAAGGGGGAGGGAACTGAAACATTTGAGTTTCTATACAGTGGAATTTTATCAGGCTATGTTGTGCACCTGCCAAAATCTTCTTGTTGATGCAAAAGTTCACTGAAAGGGGGGAGGTTCATCCTTACCTAAAATTAGAAGTGAACTGAATGTTTTTACCCCCTCCCCAGTAATCATCATCACATTGTAAAATGTTGATTTCATTGTCTTATGTGTTGATCACATGTCTCTGGTTAAATTGGTCCTTCAGTTTTCAGTTTCTTGCACAGTATGTCCCAATACTTACTTGCATTTATTACTGAATAATGCCGAGGGAGGGGAAAAGGGAAAGAGTTGCAGTACTCGTTTGGGAGGAAAGGTGAATTTCCTGATCTGGCCAATAAAAGCTATAGCCTGCTGGCTTCATCTGAATTGCTAATTTTTTTTTCTAAATTGAGTTCAATGATATATTTTGATTAATTGCAATAAATGCACGTCCATCACAGAGCCACCACTTATGTTTTAATACATCGCTGTATGTATCCTAAAATTAAAAATCTCGTGCCTTCTGTACATGGCACACATATTGTATTATGCCATCAGTTATTTATTAAACAAGCCCTAGAATCCTGCTGAACTATAAACCATGATTAATAAACTACAGAGCCTGGGTTCCACCTAGCTTACTAATTCAAAACAAAATCACATTTCTGCTTAGCACATTTTGTGTATCCTCTGTGTGTGTTTTTCTGCATATGCCTTAGTATGCCTGTACATAGATTTTAAAAAGTCACTGAAGTTTAAAAAGACATTTTAAGTCCAAGCAGTTCACTTGCAGTTTTATTATTCTCTGGCACAGTAAATTGGGGCACTTGAAATTTGATTACTTTAAGGCAGTAATGGAAAACCTGTAGCTTTCCAGATGTAACATAAATACATTTCAAAAACAGTGTGGTATAGTAAATAAAAGGTTGGACTAGGACATGGGTCTCCAACCTTGGCAACTTTAAGCCTGGAGGACTTCAACTCTTAAAGGATTAAAGTTGCCGAGGTTGGAGACCCCTGGACAAGGAGCAGGGAGACTTGGCTGAAGTCTGCCCTCAGCTATGGGAGTTCCCTGGGTGACTTTGGGTAATTTACTCCTTGCAGTCCTACCTTCCTCAAAGAATTGTGGGAGGGAGAAGGGAGAAGAAGAAAAGGTGGGATATAAATAAAATAAATATACTACAATCCCCAGCATCCCTCACTTTTGCTCAAATTCTATAAATCTGGCATATGTTTTCAAATTGAAGAATGAGTCTGACAAATATTTTGGGAGTAATTGGGGTATTATTTATTAGTAATATTTCTGAATAAGATATTATTTTATAAGAAATTAAAATTAGATAATTTATCATGGTGAAGTATTTAGCATAATAACACATTGTTTCCTATGATATATAATCGTATTAAAATTTTAAAAATTGGGAGAAATTTATTAGCAATATTTCTCACAATTGGCAATGCTGGCTAAGGGTAATAGGAAAGTATTTAAAATATTTGAACTTAAAAAATTGCCAAACATGGTAAAAAAAAGGAAAAGAGAAAATACTTTTCAAGATACTTTACTTTCATTATATTTAGGATCAGAGTTTCTTGTTTAAGTATCATTCTTGAGCCAGAATTCTGAAGTTTAAAGATGTTTTGCATAGTGGAAAAAGAAGTGTGTGTGTGTGTGTGTGTGTGTATGTATATGTATACTTGTATTCAAAATAATCTATGATGTAGATGTATTTACTATTATGCTCTACTTTTAAAAAGTGTTCTAATTAATTATTTGGTCATGGTTTTCCATATGTCCACCCATCAGTCCACTCTAAAATTGTATCAAATAAAATGCTCAAAAAAACAGCTATAATTCAGTCTTTTCACTTTGCCAGAGGAATATTAGCATACTTCAATGCTCTTCCTGCTGCAATTTTTGAGGGCCGTTACAAAAAAGACCCCTGTGAGCTAAGACTGTGTCTCGGTGGACAATCAACTCAGGTCCTGCTATATTGTACCATCTATAAAGACTCAGTGACCAGCCTTATAATTCCTTATCTGGTAAAACACCGTGGAAATTCTGATATATTTTTTTCTTTTTGTGTGTATAGTTGTTAGCAGATGAGCATGATTCGGTTTCTTTGAACATAGCTAACATTTGTTATACTGCCTATAAAATTAGGCAGACTTTGATTATCCACTGAAGAATCCACTAACATTTGTAATGTTTTATCTTGTTTTTTTACTTTATTTTTAATATATATTTGTTAGTTCATATTCTTTATCAATTTGAAGCTTCAGCCAAATGTCTTTTTTAATTACTAAGATTTGGGGAGAAGCTATTCTTATGTTCACAAATTTTCTTTTTTTTTTTATTGAAAAAGTTTTAAAAATTTTACATACACTTTCTCCCCCCCTCCCCAACCACCTCCCCCGACTTCCCAGAGCAAGTACAAAATAAAATACAGCTTAAATTCTCTAAATTAAACTCCATTTCACACTTATTATAATCATGATCATTAAACAAATAGATAAAAGGAAAGCAAGTCTTTTTTCTCCTTATTCCATCTAATTCAACAAAATTATCTCCATTTATAATTACAGCAATTAAAACAATTAAGTATTATCTAATCAAACCTATCATTACTCAATTTGGCTAATTGTTACTTAACAAATTATTAGGTCTATACAATTTAACAAAATATTTTATAACTTCTTTCATTTAAAACAAAACAACAACAACAACAACAAAAAGAAAAAAAAGAAAGGAAACCCTCACTCAAAAAACCCCCGATTTTAAAAAAAATTACTATATAAACTCTTCCGTCCTTCACTTTTAAACCATCAAGGTCCAATTATAATTAAAACACTTAATAAGAAATAATATTAACAATAATTTTTAATTAATAATCAAACCTCTTATATCAATACATATTAACAAATCAACTAAGAACTTCATTTAAAAACTTTATCAATCCTTTAAATTCTTCATACTAGATTGAACCAATTGCTAATCTTGTCTTCACATCTTCCAACAGCATATAAGATATCTTCATTTACGTCTACCCACCTAAATAAAAATTGCTTCTATATATATAAAAAACAATTTTCTTGATAACTGTCAGTCAGAAAGCTTGCTACATTTGATGGAACCTGATTACAAGATCAAGTTCCATGATAGTAACCTTTATATCTATAGAAATTTCTAGATATAGCGGGTTTTTTTTCTAGATATAGCGGTTATAGCACTACTGTTGATGAGGGATCCTTGGTGCTCTCTGAGCTTGGTTGTTTTCTTGCAGACATTTCAGTACCCATACTAGGGTACTGTGCACTGATGATGTTACCAAATTTGGGTAATGAAACATCTGCAAGAAAATGACCAAGCTCAGAGTGCACCTAGGGCCCCTCACTTTAACCCTGAGCTACAAATATTCTCCTCTATATGTAACACTGTTCATGTAATGCCCATCAAATTCAGTGGGACTTAGGCACAAGATTGGGATTAATGCAAGATAACTTCTTCCAAAGGATAAAGATGATTGGAATATGGTCGGGAGCAATACATCTGGCATTTTATAGAAAAACAATTTTTAATAGAATTAAAGCTGACTTTTCCCATACATCAACAACATACATTTAAATAACACTAGAGCAGATGTGTCAAACATGTGGCCTGTGGGTTGCATTCAGCCTGCAGTAGGCTGCAGAAATGGCCCACAGTGCCATCCCGAAGACGCTGAGGGACCAGACCACTGGTGGGTTTCAAATTCTTTTATTACCGGTTCTGTGGGTGTGGCTCAGTGGGCGTGGCATGGCTTGGTGGGTGTGGCTTGGTGGGTGTGGCAGGGGAAGGATACTGTAAAATCTCCATTCCCACCCCACTCCAGGGGAAGAATACTGCAAAATCCCCATTTCCTCCCGATCAGCTGGGACTTGGGAGGCAGAGAATTGATGGGGGTGGGGCCAGTCAGAATTTTTACTATTGTTCTGCGAACTACTCAAAATTTCCGCTATCGGTTCTCCAGAACTGGTCAGAACCTGCTGAAATCCACCTCTGGACTGGACCCTGGCACCCCAGGACTGGCCATGCCTACCCAGTTAGCCATGATGGCCAGGCCACACCCACACCCAGCCCTCCAAGGGCAAACAAACTCTTGATGCAGCACGTGATGGGATCCTCATTTAGAGCAGGGGTGAAATCCAGCAGGTTCTGACAGGTTCTGGAGAACCAGTAGCGGAAATTTTGAGTAGTTCGGAGAACCGGGAAATACAGCCTCTGGCTGGCCCCAGAGTGGGGTGGGAATAGAGATTTTGCAATATCCTTCCTCCAGGAATGGAGTGGGAATGCAGATTTTGCAGTATCTTTCCCCTGCCACGCCCACCAAGCCACACCATGCTCACCAAGCCACGCCCACAGAACCAGTAGTAAAAAAATTTGAATTTCACCACTGATTTAGAGTCTATAAAAAAGGGTTACCAAAAAGTAGGTCTCCTTGCAATCATGACTGAAAACACTTACATTATTAATTCACAAACTCAAACAAATACACAGATACTAATTTCCACTTGACTCTGGGATAGTATATAGACTTATTCCCTAACAGTTTTGCTGAGTTCAGCAGGTCTTTGGTTGCAATCACCTGTTTATTTCAGCTCAGATTGTGATGGTATAAAAGAACCTGGGGAATTTGCTGTGCACTTGAGCTCTTGAAAAGAGCTTTGCTGACTGTTACCAGCTGAGGAAGAGGACTTCCTGTCTTGTTTTTCAGCACAAAAGGCTTGGCTCGGCCTCCTATTGAATATCCAGGCTCTTTAGACCTCTGTTTACATCTGACCTGGCTTTTGTGATCATTCCTATTGCCACTTTTGAACAATGATAATAGGACACCCTTGGCCAGGGGTATCAAACTCGATTTTATTGAGGGCCACATCAGGGCTGTGTTTGACCTTGGGGGGCCAGGGTGGGCGTGGCCAGCTCGACATCACTCATCAAGGCTCCGTTTTTGGCAACGACTGCCTCCTGCAGCCCTCTCCCAGTGAAAATGGAACTCAGGGAGGCCATGCACGGCCCTCCCGGGCTCCATTTTCATTGGCAGAAGGCTGCAAGAGGCTGTCACGGCCAAAAATGGAGCCCGGGCAGGCTGCGTGCAACCTCCCCAAGCTCCATTTTCATTGGCAGAGGGCTGCAGGAGGTTGTCGCGACCGAAAATGGAGTGTGTGGCCCTCCCAAGCTCCATTTTTCCTGTCAGAGGCACTGCAGGCTGGTCCTTCACCCCACAGGCCGGATCTGGCCCCCAGGGGCCTTGTGTTTGACATCCTGCCCTAGGTTGTCTCAAAGTTTTGTTCTGGATTTGAGCTCAGAGGATTGGATAAGGGTGCCTCATGAAGTCATCTAGAAACTTTCCCTTCCCTTGAAGTGGAGGGAAGAAGGAGAAATGTTCATGCCCTTTGTGGCTCATTTGCTCTTCTATTATGAAGATGATTTCATGTCCCTGTTCAGTGTGAAAAGAATAAATGAAACACTTTTTGAGTGGTTTTTTTTTCCTTTTGTAAGATGGGCATTCTAAATTTGAATTTAGACAAAAAAATGGCTGGTTACTTTCATTCCCCTTTCATTCCCTTTGTTCCAGAGGTGGGTTTCAGCAGGTTCTGACCAGTTCTGGAGAACCGGTAGTGGAAATTTTGTGTAGTTTGGAGTAAAAATTCTGACTGGTCCTGCCCCCATCTGTTCTCTGCCTCCCAATTCCCAGCTGATCGGGAGGAAATGGGGATTTTGCAGTAACCTTCCCCTAGAGTGGGGTGGGAATGGAGATTTTACAGTATGCTTCTGCCATGTCCACCAAGCCATGCCACGCCCACCAAGTGACACCCCCAGAACCATTAGTAAAAAATTTTGAAACCCACCACTGCATTGTTCCTATGTCTACCATCAGTGGGGACATGTTAGATGTAAATAAAATCCAAGCATTCCAGAAATCCAAGCAGATAGTAGAAAGTTGTTTTGCAAAAACAGGACTCTCAACTGATTTCTTTTGACATTTTCAACTGAAAAGCATGAAAAACATTATCCTTCCTGTCTAACATACTTATTTCAGACTTTATTGAGCCTGTCAGCCTCAACATAATACCCTCCATATGGTTGGATTATAATTCTTAAAACCCACAGTTATTGGCTTTACCAGCTTGCTGGCTGTGGATGAGGAATATTACAGAGCAACACATTTCCAGGACACGACATTAAAGAAATTTAATTTTAATTTTAATGACATTTTTAAAAAAAGAAAAAAATGACATTGATTTTCCTAAGAGGAAGTGGAATTAGTAGTAAAATAATAGAGGAGTGAAAGCTTAAATTACATTTGTTAGGATTTTCCAGAGGGAGGGATGAAAAAAAGTGCTCCTCCTCTCTTTTCTCTTGTCCACGAGCCTGTGCTTAGCACAATTATTAAGCTGAGAGAAGAGATAGCAAAACATTTCATATTCAGTACAATAGTATAAATTCAGTACAAAGGGATAGCAAAACATTCCAATTCAGTACAAGTGGAAATGAAAATTTGGGCATTAAACATTTACGAGATGCTTCCTCTCTGATTTCTGTTTTGTGCTCTTTTTTTAGCAGACTCGCATCAGTGCAGACTTTGTTATTTTATGCATTATCAGCCATTTGCTGTCCCAGACTATCAACCACTACTGATTTACATTTTTGAGAACTAGACTGAAAAATGCATGTGCTTCTAGAGGGTTTGTAACTTGGGTAATGATTTACATGAATGGTTGAATTAGTTATGCAAATTCATTATAACTATTCGGCACCATTACCTTGCTGCATGAAGTATAAATCTTTTTTTTTTTGCTAGGTTAAAACCTAACATTGTATTAGATAAAATGTGCAAATATTCTTGCCCTCACAGACAGATTACCACAGTAGTGTAGTAAAGTGATTCAGGCAATTTTTCATGTTATTTTTTTAGACAAATGGAACTTGCACAGAGCTTCAGCTTCCACATGTGTTTTCTTGCAATGTACAGATTTTGAGGGGGGGAAAGGAAGGGTATGTATGGTGCCCATATGTAGCATTGCTTCTTAGTCCCCAAACACACAAAAATAACTTGAAGAGGAACCCACAGTTCTCTTCAAATGTGCTAAGTCTAACCACAGGGAAAAAAAACCCAGCAGAAATCCCACAAGTGGTTTTCAGTACTGCAGCTATAACAAAGGTCTTCTCACTGCTATACCATGCAAAAGAGAAATAAAGCAATTTGCTTGTGTAGGCACACACACACACACACACAGAGAGAGAGAGAGAGAAAGGTCCATGTTTTTACTTGATGTTGCTGTGCATTTGCCTGACTATATGCAAAAAAATAAATCTGGGAAGCAATGGCGTCTTTCAGAAACCATGACAATGTCAAAATAATGAGATATGCCATCATGCCATTACTTAATTGGCATTATTACATAATGATGTCATGACACCTGATGCAAATATGTAAGTTGCATTATTTGTATTATGATGTAATGATCATGTTTCACCCTTCCCCAACATGCAAAACACTATAAGATAAAGTAGAACTTTCTGCAAATGGGAAACTGAGCTTTACATAAGCTCTATAGTGTTGCAGTGATTTAAAGAAAGGCTACTTTTACTGCATTTTCAAAATACATGAGCCAGAAATACATCATGTTCATATTTTAAGACAGACATGTCGAGTCAGAAATCTGGAGATGCTTTCAAAATGGATTTTTCAGCAGAAATGATGTAATATTTTGAACTATCTTGCATAATATTTCAGGCTTCCACTTTTTCTACAACCGTATCTAATTGATTTTGGCTAGTTTTCTACCAATGGATAAAAGGAAAGAATATTGGAAGACACTAATTCTGTTCGTTAGATTTTATCTATTCAAAAGTCTTGTTTTCCATTTGCCTTTAGGTGTCACCAGTATATTTTCAAATATGTTTCTGTGCAAATTGCAGTCAAATGGGCTAGAAATTGACTTAAAATGACAGAGAGCTAAGATCTTTCAAATCAAAACAGCAGCAATTTTGTAGAAATCAGAAAGGTACATGTTGTAGGTAAAATTTCCGTGAACCAGAGAGACATACTGCTTGGAATACTAAGGCAACAAAGATCTTCAGTTGTGGGTGATCTTCAGGAAGGATCAAGCACAAATTCAACCTTAGGTTTTTCTGGTCCTCTGAAAAAGAGCTTTCCAAACTTTTCCAGGCCTTGGAACCTGTTGATTAAAAAGAAATTACCTAATCAAGAGACAAAGCTCTAGTGACTCTGTCACAGTGAACTTTCTTCTTTCTCCATTAAGTTCATGAAAAGTTAAAAGAACTCCTTGTGAAAAACCTTGCTTTAAACCACACTACAGTTCTCTCTGCATTATATAGAAATGAAGAAAAGCCATTTTCAAGGGGATGTGGTGGCTCAGTGGCTAAAACGCTGAGCTTGTCAATCGGAAGGGCGGCAGTTCAGCGGTTCAAATCCCTAGTGCCGTGTAACGGGATGAGCTCCCATTACTTGTCCCAGCTTCTGTCAACCTAGCAATTTGAAAGCACATAAAAAGTGCAAGTAGAAAAATAGGGACCACCTTTGGTGGGAAGGTAACAGTGTTCTGTGCGCCTTTGCTGTTTAGTCATGCTGGCCACATGGCCACGGAGACATCTTTGGACAACGTTGGCTCTTCGGCTTTGAAACGGAGATGAGCACCGCCCCCTAGAGTCAGGAACAACTAGCACGTATGTGCGAGGGGAACCTTTACCTTTTTAAGGATGCAAACCTGGAATTTTGTACTAATGCCCATCAGCAGCTCAGTTATGGGATCTCATATTTGCTATCAATGGCAATAATCCTAAATAGTCAGAATTTGCAGCTTTATTCAGTGCTTATTGTTTCAGTTTGTTATACAATATGCCTTTTTTTACAGTGAGGTGGCTTAATAGCAATGTATACATTTAACAAAGCTGGAAGTAAGTGACATAGAATGACCCATCTGCTAATTCTTCTGCTTTCTGTACATTTCCTCAGAAAAACATAATGCTGACTGTTGCTGAAAGGCTGGGAATCCGAACTAGAGATGAATCCGGGGCTTTCTGAATCAGACCAGCAAGCTGCCCCCCACACCTTAACTAAGGATCTCCCCAGGTAACTTGCTTTCTTTCTTTTTTTGGTGCCCTTGAGAAATGTTGAGTGAGGTTCTCTATCTGGAGCCATTTGAAGAACTCACCCACCCACCCAATTTCTCTGCCCACATATTTGGGGACAACTTGACTCCTGTTGTTCTTGTTGTTATGCAATGAACTGCCTATTTCTATGAGTCAGATATGTTCAGCAATTTAGTGAGATGAAGAAACAGAGATCCAGAATGGTAAATGCTTGTAAAGCTGAAAGGAAATGAATTACCAGCTGTGATTAATGTTTCCTATAATAGCTGTGTCAATATTTGGTGCACGTGGTCAAATTCTCACTGCTTTTTGCGTACATCATCTTGCTTAGGAGATGGAACTGCCTGAAAGTACTTGTTTGTGTACCAGTTTGTCCCATAGTCAGTGCTGCCCATCCCAGCAGGCGTCCTCCTTTCCAGAGACCTTGGGAGGGGCTGATGTCTAGTTGCTTTTTAAGTAATTAATAATTTGGAGTGGAAAGTAAGCAGAGGGCTTGCCTAGTTTTTTAAGTTGGAGGGAAGCAATTTCACTTTGTATTCCATACACACTCACACACACACCGTGGGAGTGAGAAGCTGCTCCCAATCCGCCTGGGGTTCAGGCCTCTAACTTTTGGAGACTTATGTTTCAGGGGAAGGTGAGGCTCCCAACCTACTACTTAAGTGAAAGTTGAAAGACAATGTATTTTAATGAGGGGGAAAAAAGGGCAACGCTATTACCTGAATATCTGCCTTGTTTCTTTGACAATCATGTTATGTCCTTAAGTAAGCAAAGGCACACCTTAATTGTTATACAGATGTTTGATTAAATGTGGGAATCTCATTATCGTTCTACTGTATATTCTCTAAAAGCAGGCTGAAAAGATCAAAGCCATGAGTTGTGGAAACTGGAACTTAAAAGTGCGAGTAATGTTTGTGGTGCTTCTTTAGCTAGGCCTGTGTTCAGCAGACCTAAGTATTTGAACCTTAGTTCTGCTAAATCTTTCCTGAAGCCTTGGACCTGATTTATTGAGCCAATGCAATAAATTGTCAGCCAAGCACAGTAGTCAGAAACTTTACAGGCTTTGAGATTCCACACACCTTTGACTAACCAGAGTATCAAGACTCTAGGCCTGATATTAATCGTGCCTGATCTAATTTTTGATTCCTAATCCATTTCCTTTCAAAAAAGAAACTTTATTGGATCTATGTTATTAGAAAAACAGGAGGAAATGATGCCATAGATGCAAGTTTTAAATGGCTTTTCAAGCTAGCAGCCAAATGTAGAAAATAACTTTCCTTGGCACACCAATTATGTTATTCTTATTTGAACATATGCTATTAGGTGTTTGAGATATTTTTTCCTCCTCCAGTGCTACAGTTTGATAAAAAATAACTCAGTGCAGAGTTTATACTTTGCATGTTGAGGGTTCCAGATTTGTTTCTTGGGACCTCTGTTGCATACAGAGTTCTGAAAAACAAAAGATTGCGGAAAGCCTTCAATCTGAATCTCTGGAGAGTTGCTTCAGTAAGAGTCAATAATAGAGAGTTGGTTGTTCCAGTGTTTTGACTCAGCATGAATTATATTATCTAGAGCTTGATCGTTAGTGCCCTTCACCCTCATAGATTTTCCAAAAGATGTCAGTGAATCTTTAATTATTGCTATGTTTGGAGTAAACAAACACAGAAGTGGAATGGAAAGGAATGGTCATTGGACAATTTGTGATGAGAAAGTCAGACAGCTACCAAGGCAGTTCTTGCTGGTAATATGCCCCAATGGCTAGAGAAATCACTGTGGGTGTATGTTTCAAAGCAGCTCCTTAAAGAAGAGGCTTTTTCTTCTTGAAATGTATTCTTAAAGCTGGCATGGTCTGAAAAACAGATCCCTCTCCCATCCTTCCTATGCATGGGAAGACTTGCTGTCTGAACAAGAATAAGGAATCATAATTGACGTACAAATAATCCCACATGAGAAAGGACGGGGTGGTACAGCAGCTTGCTGCCATAGCAAGACACCTCTTCTCCTTCTGCCCTCTAACCCGCAGATGCAAATCTTCCCAAAGAGACTGATGTTTTGAACAGGAAGTTTGTACTGCCAGTCACACCATAGCCGTTTCCTTAGTTAACCCACATTTCTCTCATAGTTGGCCTAATGTGGAAATAATAAAATTGACCTACCTTGCAACACCACTGCAAGAATGATTCCAGAGATAATAGGCATGGAGCGTTTAGATAGTGACTGATCAACAGTTCTAACTCCCCTGACTTTCTCACAGCAGATGGCAGCATGTAGCCGACCTTGATTGATCTCAGAAAAGCTGCACAATATCAGAACCTGATTAGTTCTTGAATAGACTATTGAGGCTGTAGGCTACATTGGGAAGTTAAAAAAGGAAAGAATCCCCAGAAGGTAGTAGTAGCAAATCTCTTGTATATTGTTGTCACTGGAAGTTGAACTTGATTCATGGAAGACTTTATCTTACTTCGACATTTTTCCATATCTCTCAAGCTTTGTTCTGTATTTCTCAAATATCAAGTTGTCTGAGCCTTTTAAACAAATATGTGCAAAGCCCCTTGGACCTGATTTCTCCAGTGCTGGTGGAGGAAGATCGGGTATTTCTGTGGAGAGATTTGCATCTAGCCAAGTTCAGGGATTCCCATGGTTATTGGACCATTTGTGCGCAGTGCTTAATGAAGTACTTGTGCTGGTATAGTAACACCTAGCCAGTATCTGGAATTATAAGCACAATGAACTTTATGACCCAGCCAAAAAAACCCTCAGACCATTATGAAGTGGGTGGGATACAAGGGGTACCTGAAATACAACCAAGGGAGGCTGTGCCTGAGCTGTAGATAAGGCAAGAGTGACAGTAGAGTCATGGAGTGACAGTGAATAAGGATCAACAGAGTGGTACTAGTTTCCTTCCTCTTTTGACCAAGACAAATGTTTTTAAAGAGCAATGAGCAATGCTAGCATTTGCATTTTCTATGGCAACCTTCCCCAGATTTATTGGAACTACCACTGTGAGAATACCCATCCAACATGGGTGTCTGGAACGAAGGCTGATCCAAGAGCTGATATATTTAAATGTATATACTGTGATGTCTGTCCAGAGGGATGTTTCTGTACTGTGGTTCTTTAAAAAGATGCTTGCTGTTAGAGTGCGAAAGCTCCCAATCATATGTACACATTTCATCCTTAAGTCTTTTGTAGGATTGGTTGAACTTTTTTCCCGCCAGAGGAGGAAAAAACCTATTCAGTGCACTTTCGGAGACACCGGAAACATATCAGTTCTCAATCCTAGGAACAGAAGTGGTATGCTTGCCTGTTGATCTTGCAGTTGGAATCGCTCAGAATTTGCCATTTTGAGAGAGTCTGTTGCAAGGAATCAACTAAAAGGTGACAGAGCAGATGGTCAGATTCTGAACATACCTGCTGCCTTGAAATTTAAGGTAGACCAAGAAGTTTTGCCTTCCAATTATTAATGGCTGCAGAATTAGAATAGGGCCCATAGAAAGAAAATTATTTTCTTGTGCAGGCCTGAGATCCAGACTCTTGTAAAAATCAATAAAACAAGAAACATACCAACATCATGATCTTGACATTAAAACACTAATCCGTTAAAAGGCCTCTGTGAATGTTTTCTAACTCCAGTGGGGGGTTTCTACCGGTTCGCCCTGGTTCGGGCAAACCGGTAGTGGCGGCAGTGGGAGGCTCCGCCCAGCCATCCAGACGTCATCACAGATGCTCTGCGCATGCGCAGAAGTGCTGTGCACGAGCGAAGTAAGCACTTACGAGCACGCGCTCACAGTTCCGAACCAGTAGTGAAGGTAAGTGGAACCCACTACTGTCTAACTCCCTCTAAAACTTAATAAGACATTTTATTCAGCTCCAATAACAAGTTCAATGACAACATGCACCCTTCCTGAAAAAAATAGAATGAGTGTCTGTGATCAGTATATCTGCTAGGACCTGCAATA
The DNA here is from genome assembly GCA_012654045.1 of Ptyas mucosa. Classification (NCBI taxonomy): domain Eukaryota; kingdom Metazoa; phylum Chordata; class Lepidosauria; order Squamata; family Colubridae; genus Ptyas; species Ptyas mucosa. Next base: position 5,818,627 of record WNWU01000054.1, read on the forward strand.
GGCACTCTCAGAGGGGGATGGTGACCTATGGGGAAGCTAGGACCTAAGCTTTATACATCATCCTGGACTTTGCATGAAACAAAATGCTGCTGTCCCTAACAATTCATAGTTTCAAACTATTGCCATTTAGTTCTCTACCAAAAAAAATATGACATACAAAACTGCATGTATTAGGAAGAAATGTACATGAAAATATGGATCTTGATGAAAATAAAATGTACTGTTGAACATTTCTACAGAAGGAAATGTAGAAACGTAGCCCCAGACTGCAAATTAGGAAAATTGAATATGCAAAGATACTTATGTAAAATATATACTTTCATTTAGCTTTTTTTTTTAAAGTTACAAACTAATGCAGAAACAGGATAAACTGAATTTCAGGTAAGACAAATGTAAAAGTGTACTGAAATTGTCAGGTTTATGCCTCCCTAAGCTTGTCAGCACAAATCAGCAAAGAACTTAATTACGTATACTCGAACATGATTAATTTGGTCCAACCATACAGCCGTTTCCCATAAAACAAGCAATGTCATGTAAATGAGGCCATTCTTTTGGAGATGTCCATGCTAAGTAGCCAGAATGTAGGAAGCAAGGCTTAGGTTTTTCAGCTGAGGAACCGGCTAGGAACTATCTCAAACATCCCCATTAATTCAAAATATTGCTTTAAAAACAAAAGATGAAATCTGAGCATTGGGGGTGGGAGGGTTGGATTATTTTACAGTGAGATTTCTTCAAATGATGGCCATGTTGATGAAGTCAGATGAACATACTTAATGCCTCTATTCCCTCACCTGTTGTACATTGGTTTTTCACCTGCTGTTTTAAGCAATAGCCTGATTTGTATGTCTTTTTTGTCTCCAGATTTCACCTAGTTGATCCTCAGTTCTTCTGTTCCAAATAAACTCATTTCTGGTGGACTCTTATCCAAATGTCCTCTGAGAGAGACCTCCCCAGGGAGGCACCTCGGTAACCAGCCATGGGAAACGTCTACAAGTACTACTTCAACAAGGACAAAATCTTCCAGCACTACAACTATACTAAGGATAAGCTGGAGAAAGATGAGTCTCCACTGACTCTCATTGCCACTCTCACCATTGTGCTCTGCTGCTTCATTATCCTGGAGAACCTGCTGGTGCTCATATCCGTCTGGAGGAACAAGAAATTCCACTCTGCCATGTTCATCTTCATTGGCAACTTGGCTTTTTCGGACCTCATGGCTGGCTCGGCTTTCATAGCCAACATTGTGCTCTCGGGCCCAGCCACCTTTCGCCTCACTCCGATACAGTGGTTTGTGCGAGAAGGCACTGCTTTTACCACCCTGGCCGCTTCGGTCTTCAGCTTGTTAGCCATTGCGATTGAACGACACGTGGCTATAACCAAGATGAAGGTCTACACTAGTGACAAGAACTGCAGGATGATGATGCTGATTGGGGCCTGCTGGGTCATCTCAGCCACCATTGGGGGGCTACCCATCCTTGGCTGGAACTGCATGTCTGATCTTGAGAAGTGCTCCACTGTTCTGCCCCTTTACTCTAAAAGCTACATTGTCTTTGTGGTTACCATTTTCACTGTCATCCTCTTCTCCATTGTGGTCCTCTACGTCCGGATCTACCGCATTGTCCGCTCCAGCCATGCTGAGATAGCCAGCTCCCAGACAATGGCCTTGCTCAGGACAGTTACCTGTGTCCTGGGGGCCTTCATCATCTGCTGGCTGCCTGCCTTCATCATCCTCCTGATAGACGCTTCATGTGCTAGGAAGTCTTGTCCTATCCTTTACCAGTCAAAGTATTTCTTTGCCTTTGCTACCCTCAATTCAGCCATTAACCCCCTCATTTATACCCTCCGCAGCAAAGACATGAGGAAGGAGTTTCTAAGGGTGCTTTGTTGCTGGGGGATGATGGGGCAGGGAAAGCCAGCAGAGCGTTGCATGATCCCTCTCCGCAGTTCCAGTTCCCTGGAGCGGTGCACTCCAAAACAGGATCTTCCCACTTTATCTTTCATGAAGGAACATTCCACATTTGTGTGAAAAAGACACCAAGAAAGGAACTGTGGCGCAGCCAGGCAATGGCAAAGAATGGTGGGTGGGATTGGACCCAAGAAAGCGGTACAAACATGATGAATATATTGGTGGTCAAATCAACCTGCCTTGGACTTACATGGAGGTATCCATTTGTTCACTAAGACCTGCACAGTATTATGATTTTATGTTAGGAGTGTGTGAGAGACAGAGTGATTGGCTGCTGAATGGTTGAGTGACATGAAGTGGGGAGGCCGGGTAGCTGCTGAGCTACCAAGACTCTGATTTGGTACGATTCTCCTCTTTTCTAAAAATTGCCCTTGCCTGTATATAGACCCACAATTTTTTTTTAACCTGCATCTCCGAGCCATTCATTCTCCTCTTTGCACAAAACATCCACCCACTCTTCCCTGGAAAGCAATTGGTTGCTTGGATCAGTTAGGCCGTTTGCAAGCTTAGTTGATTTAAACCAATCTTCAATTTGAGGCACACAAGATTACAAGGGCTCCTAATCCCAACCCCTTGAACTCTGGGTTACCTGTCTAGAGGTAGTCCTTGACTTACAACCGTTCATTTGGTTGACTTGACTTGCAACCATTCAAAGTTACAACAGCACTGAAAAAAAGTGACTTACGACCTTTTTTCACACAACTGTTGCAGCATCCCCAGAGTCACGGGATAAAAATTTGGATGCTTGGCAACTGACTCTCATATTTATGATTGTTGTGGTGTCAGTTGATCACCTTCTGATAAGCAAAGTCAATGGGGAAGCCAGATTCACTTAACAACCATGTTACTAACTTAACAACTACAGGTATTCATTTAATAGCTGTGGCAAAAAAGGTCATAAAATGGAGCAAAATTCACTTAACTGTCTTGCTTAGCAACAGAAATTTTGGACTCAATTGCAGTCATAAGTCAAGGACTACCTATAGTGACTGAAGTTGAAGACAATCATATCTTTAGAAGTACGGAGGGTATTTTGATTATTCTTCTGCTGCTGAAAATATGAAATATCTGGCTCTTTACTTTCTGAGGGGAATGCAAAGGCTGGTTCCAAAGATGTATGTAAGTATTTTTGGGCACATATCTGCTAATGTCTATGACATCACAGATGCCAAAATATATGTTCTCTTCATCCTTGCCAAGACACTTTTATTAATGTTTTTAAAAGTCATCATCTTCCTCTGCTGTAGCCTGAAAGCCAAACAAGTTTTGAAATTTGTTTTTGTTTTTTTTAAATGGCAAAGATTATACATATTGATTAAATAAATGCACAAAAATGCATAATGAGCTTTTGTGGAAAGTGAAGAGAAATAATTGCAAAATTATCATAATCCCTACTAAATTTGTTCTTTCAGTTTTTCATATTTTTTCACTGAACAGAATGCATTTTCATTCTCCAGGACAGGATTCACATCTGGCTTTAAAAAAAGCAATAACAAAGAATTTCTCCACCTTTCAGTAGCCACCCCTTCCCCTTCCTATCCTGAAGTAGGTTTCCGATTTCCTTCCTTAGCCTTGTCTTTTTGAAGCTACACTGAGATATAATCATAGGCGCAATTAAGGGGATATTTTTCTGAAAACATCACATGCACAAGCAATCTGGATCTGTAGGCTTGTGTTCACCCACACTGCTCCCTTGTAGTAAGTATGAAGAGACTTAATACATATTAAGAAAGAGTGGACTTAAAAAAACAATGTTTTAAATGAAAGAGGGAAGATTTCTGTTTTATTTTATTCTTACACTTAGAAGTTGCTGAAATAAGACTGGCATTTCCTAGAACTCTTGATGGAAAAAAAAGCCATCATCAATGTATGATTGCTATTGTTTTATGTTTTCAGCATGGATGTCATTATCAGTGATGATGTCATTATCACTGTTATGTTATTAGTCATTAATCCTTTTGATCTTCCTTCAGGAGTCAAAAAAAAGTTTTAATATGGACAGATTTTAATCCATTTTGTGGATAGGCAGTTTAGGTACTATTGACATGCCCTGGTTTGGCCAGAGATCTTACAGGCAAATGCCAACTTCTTAATTTATTAAGATGCAGTCCGGAGGAAGTTTGCCTGCAGAAGCATGATTGAAATGAATGGAATTTATACTATTCAAACAGGAGCACTTATCTACTCTAAGCCTTTTTTTAAAAAAAATGTGAGGAAGACCAGCTTCTCTCTTTCTATAATGCAATAAAATTCAGGAACATTAAATATTTATAACCAAACAAAAGACAAAATAATAATAATAATAATAATAATAATCAGACCAGCAATTTTGGAATCACCATTTTCATAGGTTTTGACTTTGTCTTGCAGCTCTATAGGACTACTAGAGGAAAACTTTCTTGAAGCAGGTTTCCCATTCTCTCTCTAGGGACCTGTTTCCTTTCCAGGATCAATACCCTTGTACCACATTCAGGTAGTCCTTGACTTAATAACAGTTCACTTAGGGACCATTCAAAGTTACGACAGTACTGAAAAAGTGACTTATGACAAGTTTTTCACACTTAGCAACCATTGCAGCATCTCCATGGTCATGTGATGAAAATTCAGACACTTAGCAACTGACTCATATTTATCACAGTTGCAGTGTCCAGCAGTCATTTGTGACCTTCTGACAAGCAAAATCAATGGGGAAGCCAGATTCACTTAACAACCATATTACTGACTTAAGAACTGAAGTGATTTGCTTAACAACTGTGGCAAGAACAGTCACAAAATGGGACAAAACTCACTTAACAAAAGAAATTTTGGGCTCAATTGAGGTTATAAACCAAGGACTACCTGTACTGTTTAAGAGGCATTGACAGGACATGGGTTCCTAAAATCTCCCAAAGCTTCTTAAACTATGCAACTGCATGTATGCCTACACAAAAATAAGCCCCATTACACTATAAATTTTGTTTAACATACTCCCAGGTTGGTATACAGCTGCCTCAATGAACTGAGTAAACCAAAGCTCATATTAGGACGGTACCTCAGGGAACAAAAGCACTGCTGAGACATTACATTCTTAGAGAACATCTTATCCAAAGTCCTTGTCAGTTCCTAGTGTGCTTTTGGAGAATGGAGCTCAAAGAGACCTCAGTTTAACATTCCGGACATCCCTTCTCAGATTATGCAGTAGTGGACTAAGTTGAAGATCGGCAATTAGCACCTTTAGAAACAAATATGGCTGTGTCATCAGGATCAAGTCCCCAGGTTCCAGCCCACTGGCAATAGAGGTAATCTGATTTGCTGGCATTTCATGTTGGCATTTCATGTTGAAATTGTATGGCCAACCCATGGTTCATCCCTTTTGAAATAAATGGTGAAGTGGAAGACTGACCTAGAGCTGCATTTGGCAGCAACTTCTAGTCATTCCCCTGATCTCCCCCCCCCCGCCCCCCCAAGGACACTAATTCTGAGAGAAAATTTTGCATCGGAATAATCATCAGCCCTAAGCATTTGTGTGAAGAAGTTAGGTTTGTACACAAATGCAGTCCTATCTTAAGTATCCCTGTTCCAACCTGAAATTCCAGTCTGCCACAGAGGCTTTCTAACTTCTATCCCAATGACAACAACAACAATCGAGCTGTAATGTGAGAACAAAGGAGTGCTGGGGGGCTTACAGGGAGTGGATTTCTGAGGTTGGGGCATCTCTAAGAGAGAAGTGATGAAAAGCAGGAAAGGTGGCAATGCCTTCAAGGAGAAAGCCAGAAGTGGGTGTTTCCTGCTTGCATAGCTGGTTCCAGCCTGGAACCGTGATTCACCCAGCATGATGTGTAGGAACATGCTATAGGAGGGTGAGAGGAGGATGTTTTTATGAATCAGAATGAGATGCAGGCGTGGGAATCATTTCCCTCCTCGGGCCCAGGCAGTGCAGTCCAAAGTTCTAGAGGTAATTTAGAGAACCTGCTGCCCACACTTCCTTTACTCCGGAATACAGCTATGTTCCTACATACAGCTCATTTAGCAACCACAATTGAGACCAGCAGTTGGTCACTAAGTGAAGCCATTGCTAAGAGAAACTGCAAATGTGCTCATGATCTTACCGCAGCTTTCCTTTGCAAAGGTCATAAATGCAAGAATTAATCCTAACCACCATTGTAACTGCAAATGATTCCTAAACAAGGAGATGTTACAAACAACAGGTATAGGAAAGGCAAGGAAAAATGTGCAGGGGTAGAGTAACAAGAAACTATGAGTTACCTTCCTGTCGATATACCTTTAGCAGTTAAGCAAATTATATGAGGAATTATTTAAATAAAGTAGGATAATAAGTCCATCATTCATTCATTCATTCATTCATTCATTCTCTCCCCCCCCCCAATAAGTAGATTGTTGACCTGCCTGCTCTAAAGTAAGTCCCATTAAGTTCAATTAGGATTCAATGTATGTCAAATCTTGCAATCTTAAACTATGAAACCATGTATGTTTACGCTGCTTGTCATAGTCATGAAGTATCACCATGTTTTTGCTGTATGTGTGTGTGTGTGTGTGTGTGTGTGTAATTGTTAATATGGGAGTGCCAGTTGATGTGGATATGTGACATAGCCTCTCTGTGAGGTATTCCTGATGCCTGCATTGACATCAATATACAGTGATGTAAATGCCACCCATATCTACACTTAGGCTGGTGTCTAAGCCTATTTGTCTTTACGTGAAGGGGCATGGCGTAATGCCCATCTTTGGCAAGAAGGAGCTCTGCTGTCACATTTCTGTATGCATGAAGGGATGCTATACACCAGATGTCTGGCTCTCTCTTCCCTTGGCTAGAGTTTGTACTTGCCTTCTCTCTTTCACTCCTTCTATGTGTTCAAATCTGGGGTAAGACCTTTGGCTGCTTTCCATCAGAGACTGATCAGTTCCTCTTTTATTGGGAGGCAGACCCCTCCCAAGCAACTGACTCCATTCACTTCTTATCAGTAACAATCATGTTCCCATTGATTGCAGGTGATCTTGAAAGGGAAAATACAAGCAAAATTGCTTGCTGATATTATCAAGAATTTAAGGTGACAGAGAACTGCTCAGGCTGTGACCATTTAATTCATTGTTGTTTCTACTGGTAGATTTTTCAAGGTCTTGTAGGGCTTCCAAAATCTATAAAAACTTTTTTTAGTAGAGCAAACTGGATGTGTATGTATTTGTGTGTTTGTATACATCCTCATAAGTAATATTGGTTACCTTAAATTATCCATCCTTTGCTATTATCGCCATCCCCAATCCCTGATTAGTTGAGTTGCTATACATACATTACAAATTGAACAATTTGTGTTTTGTGTATGTTTTGAACCAATATACCAAGATTTCCTTATCATTTGAATTTTGTACATTTCTGAATTACTGTTTTAAAAATGCACTTTTTCAAATTTTGTGGTGCCACAAGTTTGTACATATTCGTTTATGCATATATTCATGAAAATGATGTACGCAAATTTATCATATTAAGAAAGTTTGTTTGCAGAAGCTATGTAACATTAGGCAAAATCATCAACCAAATGCAACCAAAACTGGATAAATGTTTACCATGCTACATTCGGTTTTTGATGGAAACTTGGAAAAAAATCTCCTCAAGTTTGACCAATCAGGCTTGATCAATCTGCAAAAACCAAGAATCAGAGCTGACAAAATTATAAAAATCATGTCTGAGAGAAAATGAAATATTTCCCTATCCGTTATAATCTATGCCCAAATTGAAATATACCTATCCATTCATTCTATGCTAAATATCTCTGTGGCTCATTGTTTTCCTATTCCATCCACATAATGAACTGTAGCAGTTCCTTCATAAACTGGTTTACTGACAATCAACCTAATATTGAATAGTGGTTAAATCTGGACCTCAAGTTCTAAGTCCCCTCTTAAGTATGGGAACCATTGGATGACCTTGGACCAATTACTCTCCCTCAGCCCAGCCTACTTCACTGGATTATTTTTGTTGGAAAAACAGGAGGGAGCACACTCATGTTGTTTTGAATTGTACAATATTATGGGGGGATATAAATTAAATACAGAAAGGCTGGAAACAAAGCTAGCACACTTGAACTTGCAGGTGGCCACTTTGTAGGTATGCCTTTAACAGGAATAGCATGCCCCACTCGAGTGCAGCAAACCTGCAGTCAGAGGGGCTCTTTATAGTACAGAGATGACAGTGTAGCAAAATGTAGGGATGGGGAGGGCATGGAAAGATCTTGTGGTATGCCAACTAACCTAATCATAATAAATTTCCAAGATTCTGGGCAATCACCCATGATTTCAAACAGTTAAAAGACTATTTACAATGTATGGTATACATTCTGTCTATAATAGAGGCTGAAGAGTTGGAAATCGCTGGTCTGGTCTGTGGAGCAAACTTTATCCTAGCAACGAGGAGCATCCATCATTCATACCACCATGTTTCAGCCTCTCTTTGGCACATACACTAAACGGTACAGCCTTTATCCCTGCAGAATCTTGCCTGTGGAAACACTAACTTTTTTAAATACACACACACACACACACACACAAACTCCCTCTTAATGGATATATGTGTGTATTAAAATGTTTGCTTCTAAATTGGGCCCTTGTGCATTTTTCTGCTTGTGCACATTAGATACACTCATATGGAAAAGCAATAAGGAAAGGAGGGAGGAATTAGTGGTCTAACAGATGATCCTTTTTCTTTATTTGCTTATTTTATTTTTAGACCATCGCATTCCACTGTTCAAAGCACTGAACAATGAAAACCAACTATAATAAATAATTGTTGCAGGCAGTTTAAATATAATAAACATAGTATTTATGATATGAACATAAGTATTCTCCATCATTGGCTGCACCACCAGCTAAGATTAGTAAGAATTTTACACCAGCAACATCCAGAAGACCATGTTTTCCCGCATTCTGATGATAAGTAAGAAAATATAGCCAACCTTCTAGGAGCATAAAATATTCAAGGACAGCCCCCCCCACACACATATTACTTCCTATTCCTCCTGCCCCTCACCAAGGGACTCCTTTTTATACAATACTGGAAAGTGCATCCCTTATAACAAGGCTCTCCACCCTTGACAAGTTTACGACTTGTGGACTTCAACTCCCAGAATTCCTCAGCCAGCGCATGCTGGCTGAGGAATTCTGGGAGTTGAAGTCCACAAGTCGTAAAGTTGCCAAGAGTGGAGACCCCTGCCTTATAATATATGTGCTATGAAAATGTGGGAAAGTGCTGATTTTACATATAGATTATGAAATACAGTAACACGTAGGGTAGAAACTAAGCGTGTGTTTCAAATACTAAAAGCAATTGTGGTAAGAATCTTGGGTAGCAGTTATAATACTCAAGGCGATGTGACTTTCAGAGGTGAAAATGCTTAGAAAGCATTGTAGAATCCTTAGAATTGTAACTTTAAGGGGCTCTGATGCTGGAGAATCCAAGGAATCTAAAACTCTGTCATTGTTCACCAACATGAGCAATTTGTAAAAATGATAAAGGCAGGATACAAATTAAATTAATAATAATTGTGAGGTAAGTAGGCAGAAAAGGGCAATTCTTCCTTCTATGTTCTGGTTTCCTGGTCAGGAAAAAGATTTTGAATGTCCTCCCCTACTAGGGATTATTGTTATGGGTAGGGATCACTGGATTTGGCATGCTCTTGTTGACCCTTTCTCACAGAAAACTAGCCTTCAGGTTTTCCAGAGAGAGGAGACAAATGGGAAAAATCTGAAAAACCTTTTCTCTGAGTTGCCCTTTATAGGTTAAGACTCAATTTACTTTATGTTTTTATTCTTTTCAATAATAATTGGTGTGTGTGTATGAGAGAGAGAGGAATACCTTGTTAGGTGGTAGCTAAACTGCTTCTAAATTCTCCATTCTCTTCCAAAAAATGGTATCTGCTCCCATGACACAATTTGAGTAGCGCCCCATGTTATTAAAGCTGTACCCATCACATTTTCTAGCACAATGTTCATTGGGGAATGATTTTGAACTATTCCCATTACTCCTTATTGTTTACTATACAGGCTAGGACAAATTAGTATTTGGAAGACCATTTTTTTTTCTTTTTATGATCCTGTTATCCCTTAATACGGGGTAGAGTCGGGGTGACTGAATGGAGCTGAGAGTTTACTAGTCGGATGCCCTTCCTGAAGCCTACATAGAGTTCACAGCAGATATTTTCTCTTTGCGCTCAGAGAGAGAAACATCTGCCGCTACCTAGGATTGAACTCTCAACCTTCCAAATGGGAGGTGAGTGTCTTCACCACTAGGCCACCATGCCACTCTGGAAGACCATACATTATCTACACTTTTACATCTGAAATGGGAAACTGGTTTATATTGGGATGAAAAACCTCCAGCTTCAAAAAATGCTTGCATGCCTAAGATACTTGCATGCATAAACCCACATATAAACCCAATTCTCCAAGAACTTTAATGCAGCAAAGCCTGAGGAAAAGGAAATGCCCCTTCCTACTTTGACTAACCAACCTTGTAACCTTTGCTATTTTCTGACTTTTATTTATTCATGCCTGTAAAGTCCACAGTGGAGAATCAGAATATCAAGGCAACCCAACTATTACACTGAGAGGATTGTGGATACCTTTGAAGGACTGCATCACAAGGATTCTGGATAGCCCAACCTGGTTTCCATCAACAGAACTGTCACTTTCTATCACTCCCTCCTGACACCCCACACTTTAAACTGAACTTTTTAAGTAAGCCTTCCCAAGGAAAGGAAAGCACAGTTCTCAGCAGGATTTTTACTTAGATCTCTCTAGGGAGACGGGGGCAGTGAGATGTTTTTAAATAGAAAGAGAGACTGTTGTAATCATTTTGTCCCCCTGGATATAATTGTGTTTAGCTCCCACAACCTGAGCCAGAGAAGCGTTTGTAAGGGAAAAATGCAGCATTCCATTTGCTAAGAGCACTTATAAGGAAGGCTATTTCTTCCCTTTTGTTACCCTGAGGATGGAATAGGATGGAATCAAAGAAGGCAAAAGCCCGAACCAGATATACACTGCAACAATAGGATTCATAAACTAACTGTAGAGCACACTTTCCAATTTCAACCCCAGCACTTAGATTGAGTAGGCCCAAGAAATTCTCAGTGATCTCTGATCAGTCGGTGAAGATAAAGCATAAGCTGTTTGAAGCTTTAGTCTCCTGGCTTGGACTTCAAATGCCAAACACCTCAGCAGCATACATCAGAGATGATGCTGTCTGTAGTTTGAAATCTCTTCAAACATAACAGCTTTAAGTTGTGTGGCCTCTCAGAATTCCCCAGTGCTGTCTGGGGAATTCTGGGAGTTAAAACCCACCTATCTTAAAGTGGTTGTGTTTGAAAAACACTGGAATCCTTGGTGCTCTCTGAGCTTGGTTGTTTTGTAGGAGACATTTCATTATCCAACTAGGTAACATCTTCAAGGGTCACTGCTCCAGAAGGCTTGTCCCTCAGTTTGAGTCAGCAGAAGGCAACTTTCTCTGTTTCTGTAGCATAAAGCACAACAACAGATTCCTCAAGGAACCTTTCAAAGCCATGTTAAAAAGAAAAGCTGAACACTTATGAAAGGTATGTTTAACATATTTATACAGTCACATTTTTTGTTGTGAGTGAACCAACTAAAATTCTCAGGTTGACACTATGAAAAAGGCCATCATAGCCATACACATAGGCACCAACTTAGTTTCAAAAAGTTCAGATGGGAAATAAAACAGCCTCCCTTTGGACATCTCTGCAAGAACAAACAGTCCTTTAAGTACCATGAACCAAGAAATTCTGACTGCTCAAGGTATTATTGGCGCTCATAAGATCATACAACATTAGCATAATATGCTCCATATAACTGCAATGACCACACCCATATTTTTCAGCAATAACTACAGCAGGGGTGTCAAACTCGATTTCATTGAGGGTCGCATTAGGGTTGTGTTTTACTACTGGGGAGGATGGGTGTGGCCAGGGTGGGCGTGGCGATCTCAACATCACTCTTGTCGGCGCTTGTGGTGGCCTATGCGCTCTGTCAGTGAAACCAGGTTCCCGAGCTCCATTTTCAGCTGCCACGGCCTCCTGCAACCTTCTGCCAGTGAAAACGGAATTCATTGTACTTTTCACATTCTTTAAATACAGACATAAGCCAAGGACTACTTGTATATACAGAGAAAGATAGAAGCAAAGTTATATTCTAGTGCCCCCCTCCCCCCATGATTTGGCTCATCTTCTAATATTGTTAGGAATTTTTAAAAAGTGCCCTCTACTTACTTTCTTTTTCTTTCTTTCAGTTTTTGAACTTTACACATACAACTTTCAGGCTCAGCCATTTTTTCTTTTTTGTGAACATTTTCACCCAATTTACACTAAGTAATTTTAATTACATCAGCACCCATTGTTTGCATATGGCAACGATTCTGCAAAGTTATATTTAACCACTAAGCAAATGTGCTGGATCATGAAGTATGTTGTCATTAGTTTTCATTTTTTTTAATTGTGTTTTTAGAAAACTTTTCAATTTTTGTACCCCCTAAAATTTGGCCCCTTTAGGCCTACACTTATTTGGTCTTAGCCTAGAGCTACCCTTGCTTAAGACTAATCTTGTAGTCCAGAGATGGGATTCACTTACCTTCCCTACCAGTTCGCAAATGTGAGCACACGCACCACCTCTGCACATATGCACAGCCTTCTGCGCATACACAATAGTTGTGCATTACATCCAGGCAGGTGGGCGGAGCATCCCACAGTCATCACTACTATTTTGCGCAATCCATAGAGAACCGGCTGAATCTCACCACTTTTGTAGCCTATTTTTTAAAAAAGCCGGTAGCACAAGGCAACACAAGATATATCAAACCCAGTGTCCTCTACTGAGTGTCAAGTGTTCTGTTTTCTGCTCAGAACAGCTCTATGACCTCCAACAAGGAAGTGTTTAGTCAACCAGAAGCCTCTGTTTCATATAAGGCCAAGTAAGCTAGCTAGGTCAGCATAGAGGCTACTCTGGTCAAAAGCCACAGTGCCTGATGCTCTGATTTCTGCAGAGAGAAGTTTATGATTACTTAGTTTTGAAAAGGAATGGACCTTTCAAGAAGTAGGCTGGGAGGAGGCAGGCAAGTGAAGAAAGCTTGTAGGGTGCCGTCACGTGTCCCAACAAACCCAGAAGCCGTCCTGTTTCTTCGCATGTATTTGCAAGTCTCCTCCCCAAGCTTACATTTCAAGGGTGGCATTTGAATGCCCACAGAATTCTCCATTTTTGTTATCTTCAGACTTTCCAAATAATCATCTTCCAAACATCTTTACTGTTCAAAACCAACACGTGCTCCTGGATTTTGTGAAGGTTCACATATTGCTTTGTTTGTGATGAGGAAAAATTCTTGATTGATATTTCTCATGCAAGAAACTTTTATGTGCTTCCCTTTTCCTTGCTGCAGAAAGCCAGCACATTTGGGGCCGCAATAATGGAGCAATCTTTGTGGAGAGAACATTGATTAAACGAAACAAATTTTGTAAACAACAGTCCAGCTTTTGCAGGCTGCCTCCTTTCAGCCCTCTCCCATCTCCTCTGCCTGACTGTGATGCTTGCACAAGAGGTCTTCACTCTTCAGTGCAGGAAGGCTATGCTGAAAATCAAGCCCCAAAGACAAACATTCCCAGGAAAACTAGAGGGGTCACTGGCTTCTTCCTGACTGCGCAGGCAACAGATGGCTTAGACCAGCAAGAAAGCTTGTTTGTCTTTCTCTGAACAACATTGTGTTTTTGTTTCTTTGTTTTATCTGGGCAGGGAGGGGACGTTTACCTGATCATATCCCCCTCCCCAAACACATGTACTAATAACTGATAATGTTTTATAAAAACATTTTATCTCACTTTTCAATATGTAACTGCTGATATAATAAACCTATCACTTTTTAAACCACTGATGATATGTATGATACGATATGTAGCAACCAGTGGTGGGTTCCTCCCGGTTCGGCTGAGCCAGTAGCGGTCATGATATGACGTCACCGAACCGGTTCTCTTTGTTCGGGAGCTGGGCCCTCCCGCCCCCCTCCACCCCCACCCCCCGCATTATTCTTACCTTTTATTTGGCCCCACCCTCAATCTATTGCTGCCTCCCGAATCCCAGCTGATCGGCTACAAGGGAAAAAACTGTTTAAACTCTTGCCACAGGGCTTCAAAGGGCTGCCCTACAGCTGATCAGTGTTAAAAGGCAGTGTGGTGGTAGGCCGGTGCCTCCAAAAACAAATGGGTAGACTGGTGCCTCCAAAAACAAATGCAAACCGGTACAGTTCTGCAAGCAGTTAAAAGCCTGGTAGACCAGTACTTCTGCTAAATCCTAAAGAATTGTCACATGGCCATCAAGCCACGCCCACAAAATAAGCCACACCCACAGAACCGATAGTAAAAAAATTTAGAACCCACCCCTGGTAGCAACCCAAGATTTGATCCTTTTTCAAGCTGCTTGCATGGATCATTCTCCCTGCTTTTAGCCCTCCCCGGGTTCCAGAACACTGAGACTGGAGCCAAGGAATCTAGACTAGCACCCAAACGTTTCCTAGGTTTTAAAGAAAAAGGAGAAGGTTTCTTTTATTTCAGTCTGCTGCTCCTTAATGTTACAGAAAAATCTGACATGTTACTGTATATGGGCCACTTTGCTCCCACCTGATGACCTAACTGATCACCACTTTCTTGTTTAACGGGTTTATGAAAACTGCACCTATCCTTCACAATTGGACAAATGTTGCTCTATTGAACAAAGGGAAAAGTAACAAAAGTAAATGCAGCAATTACAGCAGGATCAGTTTGTTCAGTGTACTTGAGAAGTATTTGGCAAAATTCTGATGAAGAAAGAATAAGATTGCAATGAATAAAATTTGGAAAGGGCAGGCAGGGTGGCTTTATGCCAGACAATGGATGTCCAGACCCATTTTTTGTTTTTCAGCAGATCATTGAAAAATGTATGCATTTTGTTTGTGTATTATGATAGAATGTTTACTAAAGATGGGAAAATAAAGAAATTTTAAGACGTGCAAATGTTGGTTGCCTATCCTTAACATTTCTTGCCAAAAACACCAACCAATGTTGCCTGTACCCAGCAGTGATTTCCTCCATTTTGTACCTTAGTCAGTTTTAATCTATTCTCTCTGTGATCTTTTCTGCAATTGAGGGAGGCATTGCCTTTGTCGTTAATTTCATCCTCTCCTCTTCCTGCCTGTCTACTGCTTTTTGCACAGGGAGAAAATCAGGAGGTGGATGGAGGAGAAGGCTGACCAGCATCTTACATGGAAGAATTTAAACTCTAGCAAAGCCTCTAAAGGGAATGTTGTTCTCATGAGACCCAAGCTCAATATTCCCAAACAAAAAAGCGAGGGAGGGAGGGAGGGAGGGAGGGAGGGAGAGAGGGAGGAAGGAAGGAAGGAAGGGAAACTGTTGCTGGCAAAATTCTGTTCTTTCCTAGTCAACCCCTTTAAGGTTGACCACACTAAGATATCAATGTCCCAGGAAGACTAAAGCTAGTTTTATTAAGATTGGATATAATAACAGAACCTAAGGACTGCCTATCTCCAATTGTTTCGGCCTGTGTAGAACATTCTGGCAGAGTGGGTGCCCTCCATGTCCCTTCTATTATTAAATGTTGTCATTATGTAGGACCAAGGAGGGTGCCTTCTTGTCATGGCTCCTGCCTTCTGGATATAGCAAACCGGGGGGGGGGGGGGCAGATATGGATGGTACCCTCTCCTTGGGTTCTAGAAACCCCTTAAGATCTGACTCTGTGACAATGTGGGTTAATGCATTTGTGAGGGCCCTGTTGTGGTTTCCTGTTAATTGTTATGGCTGTTTTAGTTTGGGCTGTGACTATTGTTTTATATTTTATATATAATTTATATTTGAACTCACTAGTGTGCATATATAGCTTTTGCCATCCTCCCTGCTCACTTTTAATTCTTATTGGACATTTTGTTGTTAGATTTTAATGATGTATCACTAAAACAATCCCAAGCATCCGAATGAGTGCATTCAATAAATATGTCGGTTTTACTAACACAGCCAAATCTACCTATTTGAGGATCTCAGTTCTGTATAGTATTTCCTTGCTCTTTCAAGCAACCACAATAAAGTAGATCTTGCAGATCGGTCACCTCAAAGCAGGGGTGAAATGCTACCAGTTCACCCCAGTTCGAGTGAACCGGTAGTGATAAAAACTATCGGTTCAGGCAAGTTCAACCTCACTTAGGTTGACTCAGCCTTCCATCCTTTTAAAGGTAGGTAAAATGAGGACCCGGTTTGTGGGGGCAATAAGCTGACTTTGTATAAATATACAATAGTATGAAGGCTATTGCTTAACGCATTGTAAGCCGCCCTGAGTCTCCGGAGAAGGGCGGCATATAAATATAAAAATAAAAATTTTTTAAAAAAAACGGTAGTAAAAAATGCTTTAAAAAGTAAAAAAAAAGGTTCCAACGATCACAGCTGTGCCACGCGATCATCGGAACCTTTTTTTTACTTTTTTAAAGCATTTTTTTTACTACCTATTCACCCAAACGGGTAGTAAAAAAATGCTTTTAAAAAGTTAAATAAAGAAAGAAAATTGACCATGCCCGCCCAGTCACATGACCCCGCCATGCCCACAGAATCAGTAGCAAAAAAATTTGCATTTCACCACTGCCTCAAAGCAATGCTAAATGTTGTAGGCAGGGGGGAGGAGTTATGCAGGCCAAATGCAATTTCTTTACTTCATACCAGGCATGCTGGCGTTCAGTCCCATTAGCTGCATGTTGCAAGAGGTCAAAAAACAGCAAGCCGCCAAAGAGGTCGTCTCCTTTCAGTTTCACTAATTGCTTCATTTCATAATATGACTGGACTGCTTCCTATTCTAGCCTGCTTGGTGGCTGCTCCATTGCTCAGTGGGGTGAAAAATGGGGATGGGGAAAGAATGACTCATGAATGGAGAGCTGCCAACGTCGGTGTGGCAGCACCTGATGATGCAAATGATCAGGAAATGTCTTTGCCTAGAAGAAAAATACTGTGCCTCCAAGTCAAACAGTTTGACTTCTTTGTTGGCAAAGCCCTCAAACATTCAGTGCTTCTACTGAGCCAGGGTTTTCAATTGTTGAACGTTCTGGCTTTGAATCAAAGGTTACGCTCTGCCAGCTCATTTCAAAATGACAGGAACTATATCTGAGAATTGGGCAAGTTAGGCTAAGAAGGGTTCCAGCCAGAATAACCAGGTTTCGAGTTCTACCATGTGATTGCACCCATGGATGGGCTCAGTCCACTGCAAGGCTCACATGAGCCTTGGATAGTACAGTGGTCTAAAGCACCCTGTTATTAACACCAGCTGCCTGCAATTATTGCAGGTTCGAATCTCGCCAGGCTCAAGGTTGACTCAGCCTTCCATCCTTTCTAAGGTAGGTGAAATGAGGACCCAGATTTTGGGGGCAATAAGCTGACTTTGTATAAATATACAAAAATATGAAGGCTATTGCTTAGCGCATTGTAAGCCGCCCTGAGTCTCCGGAGAAGGGCGGCATATAAATCAATTTTTAAAAAATAATAATAATAATAATAATAATAATTTTAAAAATGTTCAAGAGCCGCTGGAGAGCATGGTCATGTGCCTCGTGTTCATTAGCCAGCAGCAATGTGCCAGTTGGATTTCTCTCAGGTCTCAGCGTGTCTAGGGTTGGCCCTACATCATCTCTTCTTGAAGCTAATATAGTCATGAATGGTGGAGGCTGGTGCTATCATTAGTGATTCATCAGACAACTAAGGGAAAGGCAGTTGCTAGTTCACCAAACTGGGAGCAGCTGGGACTCAGATGACAGCAGCAGAGAAGGAGCCACAGCTATGATACTGGCAGCTACTGTAGTTACAAGAGATGGGAGGAGGCAGGGCAGGGCTTGCTGGCCACTTACTCAGAAATACAGCTAGTTGGCTGAGGGAGAAATCCACAGCAATATGCCATAGCAATTCCATCAAATTAATCTCCTTGGAAGGTCTTCCGGACTCCGTTGAACAACAACTCCCATCATCTTTCACTATTGGCCTTGCTGAGGCTGCTGGGAGGTATAGGTCAGGACTAACTGGTTCCTCATTCCGCACTCCAAGGCTGTTTTAAAGTGGGGTACTCAAGAACCCATCCTAGTAAGTCATGCGATTCTTTCTTACAGGAGAAAATAATGCTTTGATAAAATGCAGCTGCTTATAGTTCATCTCCATTGCTATTGGCTGGGCCTCTCTTAAGCGTTCTGTGGAGACTTATAAAGGCTATTCATATGCACATGCACATCCATCAGAAATGTCTGTCTCTTTCACATCTGAATGAGAGGCCAGATTCTGAAGAATAACTAGTCTTGTTTCTGCTAAACACATCACGAGTTTCAGTGGGGGCTGTTTCCCCCTGCCTTTCACTGGAGCAGTGAGTGAAATGGGAAATCTGGATAAGGTCAAAAAAAGAGGAAATTGTTTCCTCCTTTGCTATATCTAATATGGCCTTTAAAGATTGCCTTTTTAATACTTAGAAATGCTATAAGGCATCATGTATAACTAACAGTACATACTGGCTGTTTCTTTAAATCAAGGGTCGGCAACATTAAACACTCAAAGAGCCATTTGGACCCATTTCCCAAAGAAAAGAAAACACCGGAGCCACAAAACCCTTCCCGTGCCTGACTATTTCCTGAGCGGCCACAAAACTAGCATATGTAGTTGAATTATACATTCTGTTTTCTTCTGAAACTTTTCTTTTCTTGGATTTATCCATGGTTGGCTTACTGAGAGTCGAAAATAAATGTGCTGGCAGGTGTCACACATTGGCGGTTGTGACGCATATTTTGAGCAACAGGGAGCCGCAGCAGAGGGATGAAAGAGCCACATGCGGCTCCAGAGCCGCGGGTTGCCGACCCCTGCTTTAAATTCTGTGACTTGGTTTTGGACTGTAAACAAATCAAGTAAGTACCACACATAAAAGGCATCTGTAATAATCGAAATGATGACACATGTGCCATGATGTCATTACACCAATGTCACAATTATGTAACAACATCTGATGCAGGTGCGCAAGTCTCATTCTTTGTATCGCATCAGGATGTATATGTCACAATTTGCCCCCTGAAGACACCCATGCCAGTCATTTGTTTAATATTTTTTTCAAGTCTTTGGCATTTTCCAGCTGTGTTGGTCTACAACTTTCATCACTCCCATGCCATTAGGAGGATGAGTGGGAGCTAACACTTGTGGAAATGACAGATTGGCTGTCTGCAAATGAGTTCAGATAATTTAGATGAATTAAGTGGAAGCAGCCAGAAAAATGAAGTATTTGGCCAGAAAGGTTATAAAAAAGAGATGCATCAAGCAGTGTGTCAAGGTTTCCCCCCCAGATTTTAAATTGATTTTACAGTTTTAATTCACACACAAAAAATATGTAAATAGAAAAGAAAAACAAAAAACACACCGATTTTTTTTTAAATCAAACTATTTAAGCTCATTTAATTTTGATGAAGGAGCAAGAGTGATTTGTGGTTATGGCAGTATCAAGATTTAATTTCAGTCTGACTCTGAATTAAGAGCCAGAATCAGGATTTTTGCTGGAATTTCCCTTTCATTCCTGAACATGTTCTCTGACTCACAAATCAAACCAGGAAGAATGTTTTTAGAGTAGTTTACTAAATAAAGCTTCACCATGTGAAATGACTGATCAGAGACTAAAAAGAAGATCTATGTAGTTCAGACAAAGACAGGGGTTGCCAGGTACTTTTTATTTCTGAAAAAAACCCATCCCTTTTGTCAATGACAATTTGTACAGCTTCATTCTCTGTCAAGCCAGGACCATGTTGAGCTCATGCTGGGGGATGAGGCCTGAACTGGACATAATGTTCTAAACCAGCACATTCTGGACAAAGAAAGTGAAATAAACTGCAAAACAACAAAGCGGGGAAAATAAACATAAATAAAACAAATACTGAGGATGGCAAATGCAACTGATAAATACTAGGATGGAAAACACAAACTAGTATCTAATCCCCAAACCAGGGGTGCTATTCAGCAGGTTCTGACAGGTTCTGGAGAACCGGTAGCAGAAATTTTGAATAGTTCGGAGAACCGGCAAATATCACCTCTGGCTGGCCCCAGAGCAGGATGGGAATGGAGATTTTGCAATATCATTCCCCCAGGAGTGGGGAGGGAATGAAGATTTTGCAGTATCCTACCCCTGCCACGCCCACCAAGCCACACCACGCCCATCAAGCCACGCCCACAGAAGCAGTAGTAAAAAAAATTTGAATTCCACCACTGTCCCTAACCTGGTATCTTCGGATATATAATTTGGCTTCCATCCTTCTCAACCAGAGGCCAGACTGCCTGGATTTTCCAATACATCTGATGGTGTCAGGTTAGGGAGGGCTAGTTTAACACTGATAAAATTGTCAAAGGCATTAAAGGTGAATACGCTTTTCTGTGAACCTGTCCAAATTGTTCCTAGATGCCCAGTGCATAGTTGTTGATGATACATTAGAGGACCTTTGATTGATGTTCACAGCAACTCCTTGAATTGATCTGTTATTTTAGCAGGTTTGGTCATTTTCAGAAGTATGTGATAAATAGGGCAGCAGCACAGGGGGTGGTCAGACAGGGCCATGTCATGCATGTGACTGGAGCTAGGATTAACTGTATTTTTCTGTTTGGGGGGCTGGGGTGGCCTTTATCTTTTTAAAAGTGTGCTAAGCCTAGAGTTTACAGAACAGTTTAATGTATTTCCTGTCTCAAAATAGAGGAAATGGATGTTCAGCAATCCAGTGAACAAGATTTCTAGCTGAGGGACAGATACAAAAAAGGGGTTGCATTATGGCTGAGGCTTTGAGTTGCCTATAACTGTTTTAATAGGAAAAACTACAGCTTGAAAATTCCTCTTAATAGACATATGGCGATTTCTCAGAGACAAATGCCAATTGCTGGGAGTGCAGGCTTGCTGGCAGTACCTGTAGAATCGCCCATTGTCCTGGGAGTCAGGCAGCATACAAATTAAATAAATTGTTGCTGTTGTTGTTGTTGTTGTGTTAGCAACCTCCTCAACCTAGTACCCTTGGGGAAACCTTGACCATTGCCATATCTCTCAGGAAACAGTCAACTGTGTGAAAGCTCTTATTTTACAAACGATAACCTGAACATTTACATATAGCAAATGAACGTTTGCAAGCCCTCCATTCCTAAGACTTGCCCATGCAACCAGCCAAGTCCAAGTGGGTTTTATAAGAGAAAAGAGAAAACAAACCCCAATCAAGGGAAAGAAATTAATATGCTCTTTTCTCTCAGATTTTGTGGTTGGTTTCAGCAGTAGCAAACCTCAAGCTTCTCTTTGATTTCCTATGCCATTTCTTAGCTCTAGTAAGCGTCCTGCTTGGATGGAATTATACAAGGGCATAAAACTCCATGTAGTAAACTCTAAGATGTTCCTCCCTTTCCCCCAAAAAGCAGAATGTTTCTCAAAAGCACATCAGCTCATAACTCTGCTAGAAATATATGCTGCTTGAATATTTAGCAATTCAAGGTTTTAAGATCAAGTTAATAGCCCCATCTTGTGATGGCAAAGCAGTATTGCAGGATTTTCAATTCTGGAGCTCACATATACTGACTGCATTATCTGAGAAGACGATGCTGGCCAGGGGCTGACAAGAACTATAGTCTATCTTGTCAGGAAAATTCTGTTAGTATATTAATGTATAAATGCAGAATGCTTATATCAGTAAATGCTTTTATACCGAATGCTGAAAGGGCTCTTGATGCAGCATGCTATAGAAAGCACAAACTTACACAATTTCTGCAAAATTTGCATTCCCTCACTTCTGATTTTTTAAAAAGTATCTTGTGAGAAATCCCAAAATCATGGTGCTAAATATTAAAAGTGGAAGTCTAAAGCAAAGTATAAACTCTAGTTTAGAAAGTATTCTTATGCTGTTTAATTTATCCACTTATCTCAGTTTATCTGATAAATACTAATGCTTTGACAATTTTATTAGGGTTTTTTTATCCTGCCTTTATTACTTTATGTAATTACTTTTAGTAATTACATTACAATTTATTACTTTTAGTCAAGGCAGCAGACATACCTAATATTCCTTCTCCCTCTTATTTTCCCCACAACAATTCATAGTTCCATCAGCAATGAACGAAATGAATAAATCTGTTCTCATCTATCTCCATTAACAAATATTCAAAATGTGGTCCTTTCCCTGCTTGCAATTTAATGTATAGCACCTTACCAGCCATTTTTGCAAAATTTGAGATCAGGAAATCTGTGCAGGTGTGACAAAAGCATGCCTTTATCAGGCCATGAGATGCAAACTCGCCTTCTTTCTGCTCATCAGCTAGCCTCAGTGATTTCTCTCCCAGCCACCTCTTTTTTAGCTAGATCTCAAGCACTTCTGGACATCACTATTTTTTTATTTAAAAAAAAACCTGTCCACATGGACTCTGTGACATATTATATTGGATAGAAGGGGGCAGCAGATATATGAAGCCCTGAAAATAATGGCACCAGCCTTCTTGCAGCATCCTGAAAATAGGAAGGGATATTTACTCAAAGCATGGAAGAATTAGAAGAGCCTTAAATTTCAGCTGCCGTGGTCCACCAAGTACTTTTCTGGATTATGTACCAGCTCCCTTGTTAGGAGTTGCATTCATATTTTGCCCACTGGTCGTCCCGTTTCATTTAGCTAGCATTTAGGGACAGCAGCAGCAGCATCTCACAGGAGCAGGCCTCTGATATTTTTTCTCCTAGTGAGCATTTCCACATGTATCAAAATATACCTGTCCAAATTACAGGTTGTTTGGTTCAATTCAGTTACTTTAAAACCTTATTTAAACTCAAGCTTATGACTTGGAGTCATCAATAGGTGAGCCACATTATCTTGTTCTTGTTCAACGATGCCTAATCTGCCCCTTTCTCATTAAATTCCCCTGTTAAATAGGATTTTCCATGCTGGTTGGTTGGATGCCGCAGGAGAGATGGGGACTAAAGCCAGAACTAGGAACCAATCATATGCCAGAAATGAACAGCACATTTGCAAAGAAGGATATGTCAATAGCCATAGGATGGGGCTTCGTAATGCACACATTTATTTTATAACCTGGTTTTGACCACATAGAAAGTGGAGAGTGAGTAGAGAGTGCTGCATTAAACCACTGCAGAAATGGCAATAGTATTCTTTTCACATTGTGACTGTTTTAATGCTACAAGTTTTAAACTACCATTCTCCACGACACAGCCATCATATAACAAAATGCTCCCTATATAATGCCTCATAACTTTTTTTCCCTTACGTTTTGTACTTCAAACCACAGGCATTCTAATCTTTCGGAGCCAGTGGGAAAATTAGGAATTTTGAATTTGTTGGAGAAAGATACCTAGCTGGACCCAAATCACCCTTTTTCCAGAATCAACGATTAAGACAAAGAATTTTCCTCCTAAACTCGGAGGATGGACTTGAACTTCAAGTACCTGTTTCACAGAGACCCAATGATGCTCAAAGAAATGTAGATAAAATATGTAAAAGATCCATCTGTACTACATATCTCTACCAAGACAAATAAAAGCAGGGACACCATGATGCATCACATTACAAATGCAGATATATAACATATAGAATCTAAGATAAAACCAGTGTAACAGAAAAAGGGCAAAAGAAAAGAAAGCATATGCCTGATATACAGTCAAAATGTATTTTTTTTAAAAAAACTAAAGTAGCAAAACACAAACTGCAAAGACAGACCATGTCACTTCTCTTTCCAGGCACTTCCCCTTGAATACATTTTCCAGCATCTTATGATATGGCCTAGTGCCATCTAGATATTATTATATTTTTCCTGAGTAGATGGATAAGCTTCAGAACAAGGGAGTGAGCTTTGCCAGAGCTTTTACAAGGTATCAGTTAAGTTCACATAATGTGCTTACTCACTGTTGCTTAATGACAGTTCATGAATAAACCACAATTGGTTGGGCTAAACTCAAAACCAAAGAAACCACATTTTGGATTAAGCATTATGCCAAAATGTTAATTTGAGTTTTTTCCACCTATTTTCTTCTCATTGACTCATCTATCAATGTACCTTTTTTCTGCTCTACTAGCATGAATGGTCAACAAGTTAAAGTTTGTGGGGAAAACCCCAAATACTGAAATTTCTTGGGATTATATTTTGGTCAGTAACATTTATTAAGTGAACATTTATTAAGTGAAGCCTTTTCTCTTCTAATAATTGCAAATATGGAGCCATTCTTTCCATGGTCCTAAATCCCCTTCTCAAAGCTATGGCTGCATCTGCCAATATGTGATCCGAAAGACATTCTTGGAAATAAAATTCAAGATTCATTAATCTGTGATGATCCACGTTGTCCCGAGCTTCTTGCTTAGCGAAGAGCCTTACAGATACTCATTGGTTACAGCAATGAGGAGGCTGTTCAAATAAGTAACAGGTTTTATAAGGAAACTCCAGAGGAAAAAAATGTTACAAGTGGCCCTGAGATATAATAAGAATCTTTAAATAAGCACTTTGGAGAGCCAGTCTGGTGTAGCAATTAAGGCACCAGGAGATCCTGAGTTCTCGATCTGCCTTAGATACAAAGCCATCTGCGTGACCTTCGACCAGTCACATTCTTCCAGCCCTAAGAAGGAGGCAAGGGCAAATCACTTCCAAAAATATAGCCAAGAAAACTTCAGCGACTTGTCCAGACAGTTGCTGAGAGTCAGCAGTGACTTGAAGGAACAAAAAGAATTGTTAAAAAGTGTTATATTAATACCAGACCAGTAGGAGGCACTACATGATTGGCTTCCTTCTTATAGAGACTGTTCAGGCATAGGAAGCTTCCATACTGTATCTTCTATGTTCATCCCTTTAATGCACGTGTCAAACTCGATCACATCACGTAACGTATCGTGACATATCGTGACGATTTTTGCCTTTGTGGAGCCTGGGTGGGTGTGGCCTGCGTGTGACACATCTAGCTTGCGGGCCACCAGTTTGACAGGCCTGCTTTAATGGGATTTGAGCCCATAGATCTTGCCCTAAATGTACAGGACATTTACCTTTGGAGCCATCTTGCCCTGGCAGTCAGAAGCTGGGGGGGAAATGCAAAACTCTCTATATGTAGAGTACAAGTAGTCCTCAAGTTACAACAGTTCAGTTAGTGACCGTTCAAAGTTACAACAGCACTGAAAAAAATAACTTATGACCATTTTTCACACTTGCAACCTTTGTAACATCCCCATGATCGTGTGATCAAAATTCAGATGCTTGGCAACTGTTTCATACTTATGACTGTTGCTGGTTCCCAAGATCATGTGATCACCTTTTGCAACCTTTTGACAAGCAAAATCAATGGGGAAGTCAGATTCACTTAACAACCATGTTACCAACATATCAACTGCAGTGATTCATTTAACAACTGTGGCAAGGAAGGTCATAAAATGGGGGAAAATTCACTTAACAACTGTCTCACTTAACAACAGAAAACTTGGGTTCAATTGTGGACGTAAGTCGAGGACTACCTGTATACATTCCCCCTATATAGTATATAGGGGAAAAAAGAAAGTGTATCTGCATAGCTCCTGTCATCATTTCCAATTTCAGCTAACTGGGAGTAATATTACTTACATTTAGTAAAAAGTGTCACTGTCAAAGGAGCCATTAAGCCACTGTCAAAGGAGTTTCTCTTTCATAAATTTTATTTAGCTCATGTTAGGCATTTTGCCCCAGGAGCTTTTAAACTTTGAAAGCACAAGGTCTTCTCCCCACTATTTATTCAGGTTACATCTTGGGCCTTATGGGGGCACTCCAAACAATAGAGGGGGGAGGCAGTACCCCCGATGACCCAAGGTAGGCCAAACGCCTCCCTTTGCTTTAAAGAGGAATTATGCAAAGTAGCAACCCAAATGTGCATTTATGTAATTACTGCCTTAAACAATGAATTCATCCTGATAGGTCAGTCTCCTTGTTATGTGGAGTCCTCATTGATCTCTGAGCTTGGTTGTTTGCTTGCAGATGTTTCATTAACACACTACATAACAATATGTCTGCAAGCAATGCTCAGAGTAGCCAAGCTCAGAGAGCACTGAGGGACTCTACAGCAGGGGTCCTCAATCCCAGGGCCACAACCTACTAATGGGTCGTGGCCTGTTCAGAACTGGGCTATGCAAGCAGCTGGCTGGTGCATGTGCGCAGCTTGACTTACGTGAGCGGCAGGCCAGCACACACACATGTACATGTGCAGCTCGACTTGCACGGGCCAGTTCCCCTCTCCCTCCTTGCTGGGCCACCAAACCATAAAAGTTGGGGACTGCTGCTCTATGGGGTAATCCTGAACTGCTTATATTCTCTTCTATTGGTATTAACAGACACATTCAATTCATCATAGTGTTGAAAGGAAAAAATTAGGTTCGCTTCTCCAGCTAGGAGAATGGATGCAAAAAGGAGCTGCTGTAGCAAATGAGAACATGAAGCCAGCTGCTAGAAAGAAGGTTCCTTTTAATTGAGTTCAGAAGCAAAGTGACATTCAGCAATCGGTTCTGGGACAGCTGACAAAACAGTCTGGAGAGTGGATGGGTTTTTATGTGGTTTTAGGGTTTTGTGATTTAGATGCCCAGGTTCATTGTGAAATGTATTTTAATCTGTGCTTCAGTGTGCCCTTCTACTATTTTAATTATTGTTGCCTGACTCCCATTGTGGTTGGGAGGTCATACCCTTTCCTTGGAACTGGGTGGGGAATATAGATTTTAGGTGTCTTTTGTCTCTCTGCTTTTTAATCTGATCAGTTCCAGCCTTCTAAGGAGGTTATAGCTGAAGGCATTTTGTTTATGAATGGAATAGTTTGTTTTGGTGAATGGAAACTATCCATTCACAATAGCCAGCCACTTGAGTGGTTTTACTTTAGGGAAGTCTTTTCTCTTTTGGGGACGGTGTGGGTGGGTATTTCTTTGGTAATATGGGGGCTTTCCTATATTAAAAGGGGGGAATCTCCCTACAATCCCCCGTTTTGTGCTAATATTTGTGAAAAATATTTGCACAATCCTGTTTAATAGGGGAAACTTGGTATTTTTGGGGTCCATTTTGTACATCATTAGTGAACACCTGCTGATGTTTCTTTTTAGTGAAGTGGGAAGGCAGTTTTTCAAGTTGTTTAAGTATGGGAGTATGCACTGACAGAAGCAGCAGAGAAGAATCCACAAGGTGACCATGGCAGCAGAGCTCAAGAAGAGGGTCTTTAACCAATGGTGGTCTTGCAGCCAAGAGAAGATCCCAGATAGGTTGAAAGGGAATTTGTCATAGTCAATATCTTGTGTTAGCTCTTTTCAATGTTTTATGTTGCCCTCTATGAGTTCTGAGTTTTCAATTAAGTTAAAGCAGCACATATCTTGAAGCTCTTCACAGCCATGATTGTGTCTCAGTAGTAGGTAATCAATGGCTGCCCTGTTTTCAAGTGTGGCTTCCCTAACCTGTCTCATGGGTAGAGATTCTCTTTGAGTGGCAGCGTCTGTGACAAGGTGCTATGCTGCCACAATCTCTGGAGCTGCTGGTGCAGAGCTGAAAGATAGGGTGATAAGACCACCTCCCCCCTTTCTAGGCTAAGGGATTGGGGATCTAACACTTTAATATGTCTGGGGGGGGGGCAAAGAGCAATTTGAAAGGGGAGATGCCCAAGTCTCACCTAGGTTTGGTTCCAAGATGGACTAGGGCTACAGGTAGCATTTGGGGCCATGACAAGTGTGTCTCCTGGCAAAGTTTGCCTAGGAGATCCCTGCCTAGCAATGTCAATGGAGACAGGGCAAATAGTGAATGAATGGTCCAGGGAGAAAGGTCCTATCTCAACCTGCATATCATTGGTGAATTCTACAGGGATTATTTTACCCCCTTCTCCAATAATATTGTTCCTGGCCCCTGGCACTACCAACTCTCTAAATGAGGGCTCTATGATTAGTGATGAGGTGGCTCCTGTATCCACCAAAAAGTCCTATGTTTTTCCCCTATGAAGAGGGAGAGAACTTACCTTCATGACCAGTCCTTAGGAGAATGGCGAGGCCACTGAAGGTAGTCCTGATTTCTGACGGCTCTGGATTGAGTCATAAGGTCCTGAAGCCATCCTCAAACTGTACATGACGAGGAGCCCTGGAGTTTTCTCTCTCTCATTTGAGGCAATGTGTCCCTTGAGGAATGGGGCTCTTGGAGGGGGGAAATGACTCCTAGGTCCTGGAAAAAATTTCCTGCACTCCCTCCTTATATGTCCCCTCCTCCCACACCTGAAGCAATGGGGGCATCTCATTCCTAACTTCCCCGTTTCTTCACACCAGGGACATCTGGGCTGATTAACTGATAAAGGAGTGTTTGGGTGCCTCCTGTCATCTTGCATGGCCACAAACAGTTTTAAATTTTCCCTTCTCTCTATTCTCCTTCTCCTATTCTTCCCCTTTCTTTTTCTGCTTCCTCCCTCTCTTTCTCTTCCTCCCTTAGTTTTTCCCTTTGATCGAATACAAAATTTGCTATTCTACATAGTTCTGATATTGCCAAACTGGACCGATTAGATACAGTTCAGTAGAAATGGTCCCAAATGTCATTGGCTGATTGATCAACAAATACTAAGGTCAGGATCCATTGGTCTTTAGGATTGTTCACATCTAAATAGGCAAAAGCAACCCCCACATATAGGAGATGGACCCAAAGGCATCTGGCATCTCGCCTTCTCTCTGCACTGTGCACTGAAACTCAGGCCAGCTTTTCCCCTATCTCATTTAATGCTTCTAATAAATACTCCTTTACCCTGCCATATTTGTCCCAATGGGTAGCTATATTGTAATCCCAATCAGGGTGGCTCAGAGGCCAGGCAACTCTCACTGGGGTTACCTGTCCTGGTGTGGTGACAATTGGACTTTTTGCAATTTCTTCGGTTTTCTCAAATAATTTTAAGATCGCATTTGGGTCATATCTCCCCAAGAAGGATTGTGGCTCTCAATAATGGACTGGAGAGTTTATATAACAATTTGGGGATCCGATCAGAAGGATGGAATGTCCTTCTTCCAAATCACCAGATTGGAGAGGGAGAAAGGGATATGGGTGAGGACATATTCAAGCTGGCCCCTACTTCACCTGGGAATGGGCTTTTGCAGTGGGGGAGGGCATGAGTTTGGCCTAAGGCTTGTTATTTGAGGGTGAGTTATTGTTCTGACTCAGCCTTAGCAGAAACAAGAAACAGACTCCTTGTCCTGAAAACCCCCTCTTTATTATCTCCTGTGAATTCACACACCAAAAAGTCCAGCCAATAATCCTTCAAAGAGTTAACTGCAGTAACAGACCTTATCAGTTCCTTGAGATAATTGCCAGGCCGTGAGCTTCCAGCTGCAAAGGTGTAAATTAAGTTCTGGCAAGCAGTCTCTGAGGCACAAAACATGATGTTGTCTCCTACGACAACCACTCCCCTTTCCTTCTATTTATTCCCCAGCCAGGGAGGGGCCATTCAGCGTCTACATGTGCCTTGCTTCCCAAGTTGACTCCTTGTCCTCAGTTGTTCTCCTCTCCTAACAGCTCTGCACATACGCGCATCTAGAACAAGCCTCAGCTATTCTTCCTCCTCACTTATCTTAGCTTCCAAAGGCAGCTGCCTCTCCAGTGGCTGCAAAATGTCAGACAGCCCTGACTCTATCTCTGCTTCCAATGCAGAGCACCCATCAGAGCCTTCCTCAGACTCCAGAATTGGCCCAAGTTCCTCCCCAACCTCCTCATTGTCTGCTGCCAGCAGAGCTGGTGGGCCACAACAGTTATCTATATCCAGCTGGGACTCCTCATCCTCTCCAGCCTTAAAACTTTCTGGATTTTACAGTTCCGCCCAGCAGTACCAATACAGTAGATGTGAGAGCTTCAATTTAGACATAAGTGTTTTTAAGATTTTATAATCAAAGGTACTACCTTTGGGGCTTTTTCACTGAGCAGAGTCCACTTTTCACATAACCTGCACACATGCCTCTTTGTCATTCCTGCCTGGATAAGCAATTTCTCCCGCTCCCAGGTCTCCATCAAGCTCCCTAGAGGACATCTCGGTGGGATCCTCAATTCTGAGCTCCCCATATTTGGATTCCTAGCTGGCCATCCAGGAGCAAGCTTCTCACTTACTTTTCAGTTCCCCTTCCCACATATTTATTTTATTTTATTTATTTATTTATTATTAAATTTGTATACCGCCCTTCTCCTGCTGGACTCAGGGCGGTGCACAGCCAAGTAAAAACATGCAATACAAAATTTAAAAGAAATATAAAAGAATTATATATTATGGCCAAAGATTTTAAAATTTACCAATTAAAACCCGTTTTATAATTAAAATCTAATATCTCAGAAAAGGGGGAGGGGTTACGCCAGCCCTGCTTACTGAAAAAGAAGAGTTTTTAGGGCACGGCGAAAAACCCGGAGATCTGATATCCTCCAAATCTCCGGGGGCAGATCGTTCCATAGGGCAGGTGCTGCCACAGAGAAGGTCCTCTCCCTGGGGGTCGCCAGCCGACATTGCCTGGCTGACAGCACCCTGAGGAGTCTCTCTCTGTGGGAGCGTACTGGCCGGTGGGAGGCAATTGGCGGTCCCGCAAATACCCAGGTCCGATGCCATGGAGCGCTTTAAAGGTGGTAACCAACACCTTGAAGCGCACCCGGAAGTCCACTGGGAGCCAATGCAGCTCACACAGGAGAGGTGTCACAAGGGAGCGCCCTGTCGCTCCCAAAATCCCCCGCGCGGCTGCATTCTGCACCAGTTGGAGCCTCCGGGTGCACCTCAAGGGGAGCCCCATGTAGAGAGCATAGTCTTTCTCTCTTCCCTGGCAGAAAATCCTGCACTCCAGTCAAAACCCCTTGCTTTCCAGGGTCTATCAATCACGATCCTGTGGGACTAATGAACAGCCAGGGGTGGGGGGGGCAGCTAGGAAAAGCTTGGAGGGAGCAGGATCCAACTGCGATCAGGGAGTTTCTGGATCACTCCGATGAATTGTAGATTACTAGTTTTAATCAAATTGTAACATAAATACTACCTACTATACAGAATATCAATTTTTGTGGGACTGTCTGTAAAAAAAGCCATAAGTTTAGGTAGGCCATGTTTTTAAATGCTAAACCAGACATGAGGGCAAGGTTTTGATATTTAAAGATCCCTCTTAATGAAACATTTTATCCATGATTTTTACTTGAGGCACAAATGACTGCAATCAAATTATTATACTTTGGACACATTATGCAAAGATTGAAGTCTACAATACAGTGTATTGGGAAAGGTAGAAGGAAAGAGAAGAAGAAAACTAGAAACAAGATGGATGGAAACAATTGCAGCAGAAATGGTGCACCATTAGAACACCTAAAGGATCAGAATGAAGGGCAAACATTTGGAGAAAATCTCTATGGTTGCTAAGAGTCCTCAGTGACTGATGGCATACAATCCACTTGGTTCCTGAGCAGAATAAAACTTCATAATTTATTTATTTATTTTACAGGGCTTATCAGCTCACAACCAACTCTGAATGGTGAACAATTTCCCCTCCGTAATTTAAGTTAAAAATTGTTATATTCACTGTCTTGAGTTATTTGTAAAAATAATGCAGGATAAAAATAAATAAACAAAAATCAAAACAACAAAGCCCAAACATGCAAATCACCCCAAATCCCTACAATTATACATCTAAATACCTAAGAGCAAAACCCAGTCAGCCTCACCATAAATAAAAGAAAATTCCACTACCATGGGGACAGACATTATTATCTCCATTGGGGTCAATTGGAAAGAAAGAAAGAAAGCGAGAGGAGAAAGCACATTTCTGTAGCCCCTGTAGATGGTAATCCCTGAGCAAGATGGCACAGAGCATCCACTCCACCTGATCTTATTGGGAAGCAAATGTTATTAGGAGAAAGCAGTTCCACAGATGCCCTGAATCATGAAAGGTTTCAGAGATGACAACCAGCAACTTAAATAGCATCCAGAAGTAATGGTGTTTACTGTATACATGTAGACCGAGGAGCATGAAAACTACCTAAATTGGTGCATTCCAGTCCAAGTGTAGCTTTACTCAGTAGACCGCAAGATTCCCCCAAACATTGCCTATTGTGTGTTGGTTGTTCTTTCATTTATATTCTTCTTAGCTTTTCTTCTTAATGTGTAGCTTGGATAGAGCTACAATCTTAAATATGAGATTTTATCAGGTTCTCCTTATCATCATCATCATCATCATCATCATCATCATCATCATCTAACAACCCCAAAATCCCTTGTGGGGTGGAGTCTGGACAACTGAATGGAGCAGATGTTTATTGGCCGGATGCCCTTCCTGTTGCCAATGCAGAGTTTTGTTCAGCAGATATATCCTCATTGTGCTTGGAGAGAAATATCTGCCTCTACCTAGGATCGAACTCACAGCCTCCTGATTGTGAAGCGAGAGCTCTACTTCTAGGCCACCGCACCACTTGTCAGCTTCTCCTTCTAAATAGTTTTATTGTCTGAATTTTAAAGAATGTTCTTTAATAGTTGGATGACATCCATCTTTACATTATTTTAAGAAGATTTCCCTGATTTTCCTTTCAAATTGATTTTTGTGGAGCACAATGGTATAGAATTATTTGGCTTATATGAAATATATTTCTGAGACTACAGTATATATCCAGTTCATGTTCTGTCTTTTGCTTGCTGATACTGTATACACACCAAATTTATCTTGGCTCATGTGAATTTACATGTAACTAAACTTAATGATCCTAAAGAGGTTCTCTTCAGTTTGCTTTAGTGGAGTTCTGAGAATGAAAAAGAAACAAGCAGAAGATGGAAAAGAAGGATGACCCATCAAGGAAGAAGTTATACAAGTAATCTAAAATTGGAAAGAATATCAAAAAAGTGATAGGGTCTCATAATAAGGGATTTGAGTTGCAGGAAGGTAAGATTGCCTTAAAGACCCCCAAAAACTTCCCCAAACTAGAAATATTTTGACAGTGAAACTGAAGTAGTCAGCTCCCTTTCACCGGAGTTGTACAAGTGAAGGCTAGACAACCATTTATCTGCATGCTTGAGTTTGGATTCCAGAATGGAGCAGGGGGTTGGACTCCATGGCCTAGTGATCCCTTTCAACACTTTCTTTCTTGTGCTGCTCCATCTGATCAGAGTTAACCCATCCCATATAAACAAACAATTGCTAGTTTAGCATCTTTGGATTAAGTTACTTTTGTTACTTGATCCTTTGTAGGCCATGGAGGTTGGTGGGTAGAGAAATGTTCTTCCCATAGAGCACTTGAGTTCTTTTGCTTATGCAGTACTTCAATTAGTCTTCAATTTTGCCTATGGTGACCCTGCCTTTCCTCTGCCAGATGCCACATAAATGGAAGGGTGGGAGAGATACAAAGAGAGGCCTAAATAAAAATTTAAATGCTGGCAGACCCAGGAAAGCCTTCTGCTTTGCTGTCTTGGGATGAGTTGTAAAGGTCAAAATTGCTGTTTGGATTGTATGAGAAATTAACTTGGACTGCATGCCTTGGCAAAGAACAAAGCTGATGCATCCAGAATGGTGAATTCCTGCCTCAGGAATTGTTGATCCAAGGCAGTA
The DNA here is from genome assembly GCA_012654045.1 of Ptyas mucosa. NCBI lineage: Eukaryota > Metazoa > Chordata > Lepidosauria > Squamata > Colubridae > Ptyas > Ptyas mucosa. Next base: position 5,852,190 of record WNWU01000054.1, read on the forward strand.
TCAAATTTTTGGTGCTTTCTTATCTTGGTTTTTCTTTGCAGACATTTAATTACCTGATTAGGTAACATCATCAAGACTAGTGAGTGTGGGGTTTGCTCTGTTCATATATAGAAGCTTGGCCTACCAGTTGGGGTGTGGTTGTTGCTTTGGTAGTTCCTTGATTAGGGTATTGTTCTCTGATTGTCTGATTGACTGTTTATCTACTTGGTAGTTTCTTGATTAGGGTATTATTTTCTGCCGGATGGTTTGTCTGGTATTAATCCCTGCTTATCTGGATATTGGCTGCTGGAGAGGATGTGTTCTGGTTTTTTGTTTCCTTCTTAGCTTTTTATTGTCTCTTGAATGTTGCATAAATATAGTTAATCTCTATGTGCCCATTAATGGATGATTTGTCTGAATGCCAAATTTTCAGGAATTCCCTAGAATTTAGCATTATTTTAAATGCTGATAGTTCCCTAGCTGAAACTGAAGTCTGTCCATGTGTTGTGAAATTTTTATCCAGTCTTCTGCTAGTTGATGTTCATGGATGCGTTCAGCTAGTTCTCTGTCCCTCTATCCTAACTAGTGGCTGTTATGGTTCTTAAACTATATGTTGTAAATGGTTCACTTTTTTTCTTTTTGAGCTGCTGGGTCTTATGGTTTATTTAAGATGCTCTGGAGGGCTTTAGTTGGTTTGTGTGCTATGGTGGATTGTTACTTTGGTAATGGAGCACTTGGTTAGTGTGGGTCATTTTTTAATAGTATTTCTGATCTGTTGCCATTTCCTCTGCTGATGAAGATATCCAGAAAGAGTAGTGTTGTGTTTTCTTCTTTACTTATGAATTTTATTTCTTTAAAAATGTTGATTGTTCCATGTGTTTTCTGTAGCTGTTCTTTTTTTATTATGACAAAAGGTGTTGGATCCATGCATTTGGTTCTATGTGTGGGAATAGTATAATTTCTAATTGCATTAGTCTCTGATATGAGTCCCGAGTGGTGATCCCAATGAGTGTTCCTCTGATTTTTTGGTATATTTGTCTATCACACTGAAAATAGGTAGTGAGGCGAAGATTGATGAGGTCCATAATTCAGGGCATTTTGATCTATTAATGAAATATCTGTAAGTAAATAACCAAGCTCAGAGAGCACCAAAAATTCCACAGTTCAGCCCTGAGGTAGAGATATATATTTTTTATTAGTCAAATATAGTCCAAATATGTATTACGAGTATTAGCACAATATGGACCACTGAGCCTAAAATAGCTCTATGCATCAGGAAAAGACGAATGATCTGAATAGCCACACGTTTGGACTATCCAAATACTGTGGGAAGAAGCTGTAGGGGAAGGTTACTGCCTTTTTTATTTGAATTTTCCAGGTGATCAGGAGAAGCAGGGAAAGTGCCCGACTTGAACTGAGCCAGCAAAATTTCCTACGCTATTATCTGTAACGAGTTTCTACGGGCAGAAGGCAATCTATCCTCGCTGCTTGAGCTAATATCGAGGGTGAAAAGACGAAATGTTCTTCTCCCCGCGCCCTGTAGCCCTGACTCTCCCGGCAGCACCGAAACCAGAAAGCCGAAAATAACAAGCCCCGGCTTTGCACAGCGAAGCTCCCGCGCGCGCTCTTAGCTCGCTCCCTCGCTCGCCCGTCCTCTTCTCCCTCTCCCTCCCTCCTCCCCCTCCCCCCGCCACAAACCGCCGTTTGGTTTCTCCCTCTGCCTGAATGGCGACTTGATAAGTTCCGCCCTTTCCTCCCTCCCCTCTCCTCCTCCTTCTTCTCCTCCCCCCCCCTTTGCAGGATGGTCTATCCCGAAGCCGCTCCGCCCCCTCCCTCCCCGGTGCGCGCCAAATCGGCTCCCGTCGGATCCTTGCCTGCTGTCCTGCCGGTCCCGATGCCCGCCCAGGCCGCTCCGCTGACCCCGGAGGAGCTGCGCAGGCGGTGAGTAGTCGGCGCTAGGGGGGGGGCTCGGCCGGCGGATCCCCGGCCGAAGGTTATTCGCTCCCCCGTCCTGTCCCGAGGGCACGTTGACCTACCACCACCCCCCTCCCCCGTGCGCACAGCTTCTGCGGTGGCCGTGGCTGCTCTTTGGGCACCCTTCTAAATCTGGGGCAGGGAGGGCGGGTTCCCCCCCCCCTTCGTAGTCCCCGTAGTCTCCCCCGCCCTTGCATTTCGGGACAAGGGGAGCGGGACCCCCTCGTGCTTCCTACCCTCTTCCTGTTTGATGGTGAGCCTCTCTCTTCTCCAAACTGACAATCCCGGACTCCCCGGTTTCCATATTCCGCTTCCCCCAAACGTGTCCCGCGGCCGTTGGGTTACGCAGGGAGAGGAAAAAGTTCCCGAAGGGGGGGAAGTGCGACAAGGGAGCCCGGAAACTATATGGAGAGAAGTAAAGGAAGGCACTAGGGCTCTTCTCCCCCCACCCCGCAAACTCCCCACGTTTTAATAGCCTGCAGTGGATTTTTGAGTCACTTAGGTGCCCTTGGGAGTAGGGGGTGGGGAACTAAGAGAAAGCATTTTTGTGGCTTCCTAGTTTGAAAAAAAAAAAGGATATATTCTTAATTGGGGAGTTTCCCCACTTTGGGGGCAGAGATAGTGACCCGGAGTGCAAGGCCTTTGAAATTCTTTACATAATATGCTTTTGTTTTTTGTTTGTTTTTTAAACCCCCCCTTGGAGGGAGAAGATATTTACTTGGATAAAAGGAAGGGGGAATCTGTTTTGTTTCTTGTTCGTAGGATTGTTTGACCACTGCACTATTTTCCCGCTTTCCACCCCCCCCCCATACTTGTCAAGTGACAAAAATTAGTTCAATTAGGATAGTTGTTAAAATCCTAAAATCAGTTAAGATAATTATGTTATCAGGTTTTTAGGGCCTTCAGGCTTGGGATCTCTTGAATAGAATTGCCTCTCTCCAACCCAACGATTAAAAAAGAAAAAAAAAAGAGGAATCGGAAGTGAGGGGATTGTTTAATCTTTACTAAAAACATTCAAAGGTGCCAGCTTCTTTTTGGGTGGGGGTGGGAATGTAAGGAATATGAATCATTGCATCAGACATTAATTAGCCACTGTATATCTCACAAGGACACGGGCCTCATCTTTCCCCTGGCCTTCCTTTTTTCTCCATATGCCACCCCTTGCCATCTGGGACAGGAAGTGAAAACGAATTTCTTTTCCAGTTGAAAGCGCATCTTGGCGGGAACATTTGTTTGTGTTTAGGGCAAGGATTAACGCAGGCGCACACACGCGGTTCAGGAAGCATTGGTTAACATGCCCTGACTTCTGCATAAAAATAAAGCGGGGGGGCTGACATGGGTTGGGTTGTTGGCAATCATGAGCTTGCAGGATGGGGTGGTGGCTTTCTGCTCTTCGGCACTTCCAGCAGCGTGCTGCATTTCAATGGAACCTGGCTCTTTCTGAAGGAGGTGGGTTTTTTGTTGGACCTCTTTCCCTGGGCAGAATTATTACTGACAGTTGCTCCAAATAATCAGTACCAATTATTACATTGGCTCAAAACAAGTTGCCTTTTAGCTTCCTTTCTTTTATTGGAATGGATAGCTATCCTCCACCAGAGAAACATGGCAAGCACTCTTCCTTTCTTTCCCCAACCCAACCTCTTCACTCCAATAGTGTTGCTATGGACATCTGTCAGTTTCTTTGTACTATGGGAAAGCATTAGATTTTTACCATTCGTCACCTTTAGGTTTTAAGTTCTATAAGCCCCCTTAAGGTTGTTAGAAAATAAATTATATGTACAACTATTCTTTTTTTTTCTCAGCAGAAGAATAAATTTGGAGACAAAATAAATGTTGCTCACTCCTGCTTCTTTAGTTTAATATCTGCTAAATCTTTGTGTTCTAGCTCTCAGGTCTACTTTAGGTGGTTCTTTTGGCCTGCCTGCAAAATGGAGCCCAAAAATGAGTGCTTATTGGAAATGAGTTGACTTTTGTGTAACCATAGAGAGTTTGGAAGAAGGAAAGTGTTCCTTCTCTTTCTTTTTCAGCTTCTCATTATATTGTCTACAAGCTAGTGTGCTACCTTTAAGAATAGCATATGTAAGCCTTCCTTACTATGACGGTTGTGAGCAAGCACACTAGCTTATACCACCTGGTACATCTATTTACGTATCTCCTTCTGAGAGAGTCAGCAATGGGTGGGAACTTGCTCACCTGCCCTTCAGACAGAACTTCAGCAGTGGGATTTTTCTCATCTCATTTATTCTCTTGCCTCCATTTTCATGACAGTTGTATGTATTGCCATTCTTGGCAGGATTGGTAATGAAATCCCATCCGAGTCAACATTTCTAGCTGAATAAAATCTCTTTAGCTTCTTTCTAATTTCTATTATGGAACTGTCACCCTTGGTTTTGACATGGTTTATGTGGTCATAAGAGAAAATTTATAAGACCTTGTATCAGCAAAGTCCTTTAAATTTTCCTCATATCTTGGAGTGCTCCCTTGCCCAATCTTGTATTGACAGTGGGGAGTATTGAGTCCACTATAGAGAAATACAATCACACAGTAAAATTTTGAACAGCTTTGGTTGAATGTTTTAAAAAGAAACCTCAGCTAGTTTGCTTTGGCAGGAAATTTACAAATTGCATGATTAATCAAGAAGCAATGTGAAACTGAAGGTTTTCTGTTATTCTGACGGGTCAATGGTCCAGGAGGTTGCTTTCATTTACAAATGTTTTTTGCAAAGATGGGGAAACAGAAAAGTCAGAAAGAAACTTAAATTTATTCTTTTCTTTTTTTTTTTACAATTGCTGCAGTAATTGCGGCATATTGATTTTGTAGAATGAAAATGATTCTCATTTCTGAGAATTATTTAAATAACTTATTTTAACAATGGAGCAAGGGATGATTCAAGGTTTGCCTTCATTATTTTTTTTAAAGTTCTGCTGACTGACCCTAAACAAATCTTATATTCAGGCTACAACAGTAAAGGAGAACATATATTGGAGTGATTGTTTGTGCAGGGGATCAAGACCAACTAGCTTTGTGGCAAGTTTAGTCATAGTGGCTAAAGATGAGAGGAAGAGTGTGCAGAGGGATAATTCTTTGGCCACTTGCAGAAAAAATAAGACATTTGTTACAATTTTAAAATTAATTTTTTTTGTGGTAGTAATAGTTGTACTAGTGGAAACTTATGACTATAGCCCAATTGTCAAATGCATGAAGCTGAAATATTTTAATTACATATGAGACGAAGGTGGGGATGTTTTTACAAAGTAAAGCAGCATTATGAAGAATATGAATGAAAAGTTAAAAGGTAAACATGTTAATTGGAGTAAGTATGGCCCACTTTAAATGGTGATGAATATTGTACTTAAAATGCTATAATAATAACAGCTGACATCCTTTTTTGATGACCTACTCTGTATTAGTTCTAGGATGTAGTGTTAAATGTGGAAATTCTAACCTGAAACATATCTGGGGTCTCCAGAGAGATTTTTCTCTATCAGGGCAGTAGGCAAAGAAAAAAAGCCCGTTTTTGAACGAAGAGGTCTTTGTAAAAGAGCAGTATAGCCATATAGCTTGCTAAATTATATAACCAGAATATAAATTAGTACTTGCAGAATATATATGGAGAGGGCAGTTCCCTTGTATGCCTCCACAGGAAAGCATTTGCCTTCGCTGGAGCAGTAGCAATACTTTGCTCTCTGGTATTGCTGTTTGTTTATTTATTTATTTATTTATTTATTTATTTAATTTGCATACCGCCCTTCTCCAGCTGGACTCAGGGCGGTGAACAGCCAAAATAAAAACAGAGCATACAAAATTAAAAGACAATTTAAAATAATTAAATAGTTTTGGCCCACAATTTAAAACAACCAAGTTAAAACCAATTTATAATTTAAAACCAGAACAATAGGGTCAAGCCAGGCTGGCTAGATGAAATAAATGTGTTTTCAGGGCTCGTCGGAAAGCCCGGAGGTCAGGTATCATGTTGACATTTTGGTAATGTTTCTGACTTACTTTTACTCATGGGAGTAAATGAAATGTAATCCAAAGAGGGTCTTAACACTGTTGTCTTATGGGCACCAATCTCTTGTATGGCTACAAACACAGTTGAATGATGAGATCCAGGAGAAAATATTAATATATTCTTCAATAACTGTCTACCTTTACTAGAAGGTATACCACTGTTTTGTTTTGAAAGAAGATAGGAAATCTTTGGCCAGAATCAAAATATAATTCCTTTTTACCTGTTTGCATGTCACTGTCTCAGGCGGTGTGCTCACTCTGAACTATGAAGTTCAGAGTGAGCCCTTTTCAAAGGAAGAGTCCTTTGAGCCACAAGAAAACTCTTTTCCCATGATACCCATATCTTGTGTTCTGTTTCTCATACTTCCGAGTTATGGTACAGCTTTAGGTGAAAGCGGATGGAAAGCTAGGCATTCAGTTTGTCCTGTTTTACTGTATCAGTAATCTAGTGAAATGGTTATTTTAACTGGCACTACAGTAAAGAAGGGATCAAAGGAAGTCAGGTAATTACAAAATATAGTATTTCCTGTAAAAAAAAGGTTGAAGCCCTAAGGCACGTTTTTCAGTCTATGAATAGATTTTGTGTTTGTGTGTGGAAATCATTACCTGTGCTTTTAATCGTTACCTCTGCCTTTATGTTGGCAGCTATAGATTTCAATCTGAAGTATGAGATGAGGCTTTGGGCTCCCTCTATACTTCCACTGCATAGAAATTAAGAGAACTATTCTTGGTTGTGGAATTACTCTTGTCAATTGGAAGCCTCCTCCAAGACAATATTAATAATGGGATGAATTGGATATTTTCTCTATGAATTGAACTTTAATACCATCTCATTTTTGAGATATATATTAATTGATGTAGACTTTTTTCCTCTTTTAATTTTGTTTACTCCTATTGGAATGTTAAACTAGCTTCCCCCAATATGGGGGTCTCTAGATAAATTGGATTGCAGCCTCCTTCAAGCCCTTTGATTGCTTGAGGTAGCTGGGCATGGTGGGATTTGTAGGCCAAAAGATCTCATCAAGTTTAGAAAAGACTGGTTTAAATCAAGCTAATTTTCTCTTTTTTGCCTTGTCTGGCCTTGGATAAAACAAGTTACTTTTATTTCATTAGTATTCACTGCTAGCTGAACTGCTTTACTCATACTAAGACAATGGGAGCTAAGTAGTTTTTCCAGTCAGCCAGAGAAGGCCTATTACTTCCTGGTACAGGTCTTTTCCTTTGGCCTAACCTAAGGGATTTGAAGGTGCTCTGGAGAAAGGAAGCTGTGCATATGAATGTGTGGTGTGCCCATTAGAATCTTGTAGATGCAATATCAGAGGAATAATGTTAACAAATCCTATTGGTTTGCGGGTTTCTTGGATGTCAAGTTGATCAGCCAGCCTATTCTCAATGCAAGAAGTGAATTTTGCCTGATTTTAAAACAAAAATTGAGTTTACTGCTTTCTTTCAAGTTGATGGTGCAAATATTTTAATGAGGAAGAGGAATATATGGATTCCTTGTTTCCCTAGAATGAAGAGTGGGTGTCCTATCTTATATCCTGGCATTTTATCCTTAGCCTATGCCTGACAGGTGGCTGCCAAACCATACTTTACATACTTTACACTAGACCTATTGATATATGAGGATTAAATTCTCAATCACCAGTTTTAATTATGTTCAGTGCAAGTACTTGAGGTAGTTTATCTTCTAAAAGTGTGAGAATTCTTTCCTCAACCAAAACACCATCTGAATTGCTTTTAGCAAAATGCCCAATCAAAATACGTTTAAATTATGCATGGAGGGATTAAAGTGTAACACAAATACTGTTCCTGACTGTCAGATATTTCCACTGATCTTAGTGCTAATGGCTTCAGGCTTCATTTACTTTAGAAGCTGCCCCCCATCTAAGCACAACATGACAAATATTGTTTCAGTTCTAAAGGATATTTTTAATATCCTTTATTTCTTGGATTCTAACAGAGATCCGGAGGAAGCCTCAAGTTTTAGATATACTCTCTTGCTGTCCTTTCCAGTATGGAAAAGAAGTGCACTGATGGAATGCTAAGATCTTCATTCAGTGAAGGATCTCCTTTGATTGCCCACAACAGTCTGGTTCACATGTATTGTACTATGCCAAACTGAGGTTTGGCTGCTCATGGATTTGTGTTTTTATGTCTATCAAGCCAACGTATAATCTGTTCAACAAACCATAATTAAATCTTGGCTTGGCACAATATGACAATGTCAGTGAGTCATTTCTGAATTTGTTCTAGTAGGAACTATATCTTACTGTGATTCATTCTGTGACAAAAGTCACAGAAAATCAAAGGGCTTGTGTATATCTAAATCGGTTGTTGATCCTCTAACTTGGCTTTCATTTCAGAGGTGAAATTTTCTCCAAAACAGAAGACTAATTTGTGATGTCTTTGTGTTTTGACTTAAAAACAGGCTGAAAGATCTCGAGAGGGATGAAGATGGTCTTGGTGAAAGAGTAAGTCACAAACTTCTCACTGCATCCTTCCCATGATGAATCATGAAATATCCTTCTGCTTCTATAGCTTGGGAAGCTTCTGCAGACCTGGATTGCTAGCTGTGGCACTCACCTAATCTTTTCCCCCTTCTGGCTTTTAGGAATGTGTTAAAGAAAAACTGAGTTTGATACATGGCTTCTTACAAGTAGATGTTCAAAATCAGTTGAAAGATCTGGAGACCAAGTTGCGCAAAGAGGAACTTTCTGAGGTGGGTAATCAGGGTAAATAGTTTTATCCCATTGTGTTCAACTATTGTTTGCTTTGCCTGCCTTATAATTAATGTTCAGAATGCTAACAGTGATTTCAGAATGAGTGGATGCATGGTGGCTGCAAGTCTAATTTTGTTGCTGCAAATTTTTGTTGCATATCTCAGCTTGCACATCTGATCAAGGCACACTGCTAGAGAAAACAATTTTTTTTTCTTTGTGATTTAAGCATATCTGAAAATTTATCATATATACTAGTAATCTACAGGAAGAAAGAAATGACCTGAGAATTGCTGTCAATTTATGTAGACATTTCCAAAATAAGTCTGGAAATTAAAATAGAAACTTATGCTACTAATCCATAGCATAATTGGCCCTGTTATAGAATCAAGACCTGATCATTCAGAACCTCCAGAGCCTCAGTTTTAAAAGAGATTATTTTTTTGCATCTTAATTTGCTGGTGTTGCTGAAGTCTTTGAACTTCTTAAACTGATAGGGAAACACATATCTCAGTTTACTACTGAGCATCTCTTTCTGCTCTTTTAGTTGGAAGAATTTCCAAACACAGGATTCTGAAATTTGAATCCAGTAAAGCATTTACTTCGCTTCATTACAAGAAAATTCTCTTATTGCTTATAGAATTGTGTTATTTCAAACAATATTCATTTTGCTCCTGGAATTTGAAACTTTTTACATTCTTCCACTGATCAAGGAGCAATATTGCAAAATCATTTTTTAAATTAAAGATAAAATAAAATGTCAATACATGTAGTCCTCAACTTACAACTACAATTGAACCCAACATTTCTATTGTTAAGTGAGACATTTGTGAAGTGAGTTTTGCCCCATTTTTACGGCATTTCTTGCCACAGTTGTTAAGTGAATCACTGCTGTTGATATGTTAGTAACATGGTTGCTAAGTGAATCTGGCTTCCCCATCGTTTTTGCTTGTCGAAAGGTTGCAAAAGGCAATCACATGATCCTGGAACACTGCAAAGGTCGTAAGTATGAACCAGTTGCCAAACATCTGAATTTTAATCACATGATCATGGGGATGCTACAAAGGTCGAAAGTGTGAAAAATGGTCATAAGTCACTTTTTCCATTGCCGTTGTAACTTTGAATGGTTACTAAGTGGCCTTATTTCTTTTTTTGAGTGGAAGTATGAACATTCATAATTTAAGAGTTGAAACCTATAGAATTAAAATGGATTATGCTTAGGAGATGATCCTGGTAAGCTAGAAGGCAGTGTCTCATGGAATCACAAATGAGATCCCCTCATCTATAAATATATTCAACCTGCTAGTTTTTCCTTTCTACCACAGGAACTCTACCTGGCCAAAGTCAAAGCCCTACTCCATAGAGAACTGTCTTTAGAAAATGGAGACAACTTGGCATTTGGCCAGAAGCTCAATGGATGCTCAGAAAATGGTGGCTACGGCAGTGATGAAGACTCTGAGAGAGCGGAAAACAAGGGAAAGGAGGAAAGCAACATGGAAGTTGAAGAGGCTGCCTCATCTTCCTCTTCAACACCATTATCTTCACCATTTGTTCCAAAAGCTCGGAGAGGCAGGAAGAGCAAGTCCAATAGTGAGAACAGAAGTAAGATATGTATTATCTACTTAACAGACATTTGCCTGGGGGGGGGGGGGGGGGGAGGGGGGTTAGTTGTAAATTTGGGCTTTAAAGGGATACCATCCTAAATTGTCTCTAAACAGGAAAGCTTAATATTTATACAAATTTTAAAACAACAGCCATAATTTCTGCCTGGCAACATTTTTTAAATGAATTTGCAGGAACCTCAACCAGCTCCAGGATCACCCGTAGTTCTGGCAAGCAGCCAACTATAATGGCTCTATTTTCCAAAGGGTGAGTAAGTTTTGTGAAATCCTGGTATTTTTCTACTTTCATCTGTTTGTGCCTATTCTGATTCTTTATTGACACCCATAAGCTCTTTTCCTATAAAAAATTGAGGGGGGGGGGAGGTCTTTTTCTTTTTTTTTCCCCCTTTGCTCCAATTGCGACATGACTACCTGCATTGAAATGCTTAATGTCAAAGAGCAGGCAGTGATAAATACTGAGATATGTTTCCAAAGAGGAATAAAACAGTAGACTGTCCTAGGGCAAAGAGTTAGGAGTCAGTTTGTAATGGCAATTGCTGGCTCCTAATCAGAGATTTTAGTAACAATATAAGTAGTCCTCATTTAACAATCATGATTGGGACTGGCAACTCCGTTGCTAATGAACAATCATGTGACTTTGACTATGCTTACGGTTTTACTTCAGCTTTCCTTTTCCCCATTCCCCTACTCTTTGGAATGCTAACCCTGGCACTGGGATAATTAGCAAGAAGGGAATTAATGTTTTTATTTAAGTTCATTGGAGAGGAAGGGATTACAAGAGAGTAAGCAGACACACAATGGGGAATATACATTGAAAGGATGCATATGCTGGCTGTTTGCCTAGTGCACTCATGGCCTTAAGCATGCTAGGCAAATAGCTGGCACTAGCACATTCCTTTCAATGTACATTCCCCATTGTCTGCCTGCTTATTTGTAATCACTTCTTCCCCAATCTCTCCATATTTGTGAGGTGGGGGGAATGAAAAACTAGTTCAGGCACCAGACAAAGTGTACTGGCTGTAATGGTGAACAGGTGACTGAGAGATGTTGCAAAGGTTGTAAATGCAGGTCTTGATTGCAAAGTTATTTTTTCAGCACTATTATGGCTTTGAATGGTCACTGCATGAGGCAGTTAGTAAGGGAAGTCTTCCTGTAGATAATCTGTTCCAAGTATGGTACAACTCTGATTGAAAGCACACCTTGTTATGGTATCAAGAACATATTATTACAGATAATATATTAGACCCATACGGGGAGCCAAAGTACAGGCATGCATTTAGCTATACATTGCACTCAGCTGTAAAGAGACTGAGCCTGATTTTTTAGAAAAAGGACTGGTTTGGGGAGAATGCAACAAAGAAGTTGAGAGAAGGATGGAACGGATCTCATTTCCCTTAGCTTTGTTTTTCTTCATACCGTACTCTGAACAGCTCCTTCGATTAATTTATATTTTATGGATCCATTTTATGGTTAATCAAAATAGATCCAACAAACGCAAATCAGATGAGGTGAATGGAGAGCTAAAACAAGAAAGTAATGCAGAAAATGAGGAAGAAGAGGAGGAGGAGGAGGAACTGCCTGGAGAAAAGGTATGCTTGCAACCTAGTTTTCTCCTATTTGGCATGAGCTGGCTAGAACGTTCAACTTAACCCATCTGACAGTTGAGAAGGTTTATGAAATTCTTTGAAAGTTTAGTTCTCCCGTGCCTCCTCCCCCAAAAGGCACCTGAATTGCACTGTGCAATTGATACCATTTGTGAGGGAGTTTTTTATTGATGCTAACTAGATCTAGCTTTGGCGTGTGAGCTGCATCTTTCTCCAGTACAGGTAGTCTTAACTTACAACCATGATTGAGCCAAGAATTACAGTCGTAAGTTATTGCAGTTGTTAAGTAGGTGCTCAGGTCACCATGCCAAATTTTACAAGCTTTTTGCGGTGGTCATCAAGTGAACATGGCAGTTATTAAGCAAATGTGGTCGTTAAGTGAAACTTTTTATCCAATGGCCAGTTTTTTGCTGAAAACCGGAAGTAAATGTCAGAAACCAGCAAAAAACCATTATGATTATGATCACGTGACAATGGAAATGGCCATAAAGGTGAACTAATTGCCAAATGCCAATATGGCATGACCATGGGGGGAGGGGGTTGTGCAGCTGCCATAACTTCAGAATTGGATCATAAGTAACTTTTGGGGACTCTGTCATAACTTCAAGTGGTTGCTAAGTGAGGACTACTTGTAATTTAAAAAGTATATAAACTTTTTACCTTTTTTTTTGTTTTCTGTTTCCCTCTCAAGGAACAAGATGAGAAAAGAATCAAAACTGAAGCCAAAGAAGGGTAAGTACTGTTAGCTGGACACTTAAAATCTAAAGTACTTTCCTTTCCACGACTTAGTAGCAGTTATCTAAAACAGTGACTCCGAAAACGAATAAGCTTAAAAGCGAGTTGCCTTTTTTACCAAGAGTGAATCATCAGGCAGAATTCAGTGTTAATTAAATGCAGCATCCATGGAAAAAGGGTCAGATGCAAATGGGGTCAGATATTTCTGATTTTTTTTAAGGCAGGCAGCATTTCAAATATTGCTTGTTCTGCATTCTGTGCCTTGGATTTCACGACCTTGGTGATCTCTAGGTTTATAAACCCACATTTCCTAGAATTGTTAGTCCTGTTAGAAAGGAATTATTGGAGTTTTAGGCCCAATCTCATTGAGATTCTTGATTACAAAGGCTGCTGCATTTTCTCTTTTTCATATCAAGATGCAAGAGATGTATCATTTTTGTACGTGATCACCCAGCAGTCATCTAGTCCCTGTCAGATCTATAATAACCTACTACAGGGCTGTACTGTTGTTGCACAGTTACAGTTCTAAGCAAGCTTGGTCAGACTGGCATGGAGTGCTGGGTGTTTCATTTTAGTAACATCAGAAGGCCAACTTTAATCTTGCATAATTTATTGAAGTATGAAGGAGACTTGGCTGCTCTGTTTTTGTAGCAAAGCCTTGTCCATTTGAATAGAGAGAGGGAAAAGAACAATAAAAGCAGTTCTTAACATTTAAAAAAAAAACTGGTATCTTGACTGAGTAAAAGTGGCCCTTTAATTATACTTACCGTATATACTCGTGTATAAGCCGACCCGCATATAAGCCGACCCCCCCAATTTTACCCCCCAAAACTGGGAAAACTTGTTGACTCGCGTATAAGCCAGGGGTGGGAAATGCAGCAGCTACTGGTAAATTTCAAAATAAAAAAAGACTTGTCATAAGTGCGAAGACCGGTCAAAAGTGCAAGGACCTGTCAGAAATCACTTTTTTCAGCCCTCTGGGTAGTCCTTTTGTGCATATGGACTACTCAGAGGGCTGAAAAAGTTATTTTTGACTGGTCCTCGCACTTGTGACCAGTCCTTGAACTTACGACAGTCCTCACATTTTACGTTTTTGCCCTATCTTGTCACTCCCACTCTTTCTCATTCTTTCTCTCTCCCCCTTTCTCTCTCATTCTTTCTCTCTCATTTTCTCTTTCTCTCTTTCATTCTCTCTCTTTCTGTCTCTCATGCTCTCACTCTCTCTCTGATTCTCTCTTTCTCTTTCTCTTTCTCTCATTCTCTTTCATTCTGACTTTCTTTCCTTTTCATTCTTTGTCTCTTTCTCTCTGTCATTCTGATTCTCTTTCTCTCTCTCTTTTTCTCCTCTCTCTTTCATTCTCTCTCTCTGTCTCTCATGCTCTCTCTCACTCTCTCTCTGATTCTCTCTTTCTCTTTCTCTCAGTCTCTCTTTCATTCTGTCTTTCCTTTTCATTCTTTGTCTCTTACACTCTCTGTCTCATTCTGATTCTCTCTCTCTCTCTCTCTCATTTTCGCTTTTAAAAGAGGGGGTGGCAGAAGCGGGAAGAAGTGTCTGGGCAGCAGCTTTTGCTCTCCAAGCCTCCCTGCGCCGTCCCTCGTCCTGCAGCCCCTTTCTCTTTCCTTCCCCCCACAGGCGGGCAAGGCTGCTCCAGTCGCCTGCCGGAAGCGTTCCTTTCCGAGGTGGGAGAGGGAGAGGGGCGTGGGTCCCCCACCTTGCCTAGGCTCCCCGCTTCCCTCCCCCGGCTGAACTGTTCCAATTCGAGGCATGGGTGCGAAGAAACCCCTCGGAATGGAGCGCTTCTTGCATTAATGCGTTTCGCCCATTAGTAGATCGCTTCGCCCCCCATTAGTAGTAGGAGGAGGGGGGGTGTCAAGAAGCCGCTCCAGGTCCTCCTCGCCCCGTTCCATTGTAAACCTTCCCAGCGGATCTTGCCTTCTCTGGTTTAAAACACACACCCCACTCGTTCAGCCGGCAATCTCTTACACACGACCCTGCCGGGCAGGACTTGGTCCCTGAGCAAACTGACGTTTGGGATTGTTTCGGGAATCAAATCTGTTCACCTGTAACACACACACACACTTAATCCGAGTTGACGGCTTTCTTTACTGTATAATGCGCTTCTAATAGTTTGCCTAGGCTCAATATTAAACCAGAGAAGGCGAGGCTGGGGTGGCGCGTAAATGTGCAGGCGCTACCTGGAAGGTGGATCTGTCTCCAAAGCGCTGCCAGCGTGAGTGCTTTGGAGACAGATCCACCCTCCAGGTAGCAGCAGAGAAGGGCGCAGGGCGAGCAAACAAGTGAGGGGCAAAAGCACTGGCCCTCCCCACCTCCCCATTTCCTCGGGCGCGGAGGCACGCTTGCAGCTTGGCTAGCCAGCTGGCTGAGGGGCCGGGAAAAGAGGAGGAGGCTTCCCCGGAGGCGAGGGAGGAGGGAGAGCGCTCTGCATACCCTCCTCCAGCCCATCCCTGGAAGGTGGATCTGTCTCCAAAGTGCTCACGCTGGCAGCGCTTTGGAGACAGATCCACCTTCCAGGTAGCGCCTGCACATTTACGCGCCACCCCAGCTCGCGCCCTCCAGCTGCCCCGCCAATTCCCTTGCCTCGGGAGCACCCACACATTCTCCAGCGGAAGATGGGCGCTCCCTCTCTCTCCGGACCGCCCCTGATCGTGGGAGCAGCAGCCGTGCTCCAGCTTGCCAGCCACCCTGGAAGAAGGACGGGAAAGGTAGAGGCGGGCAAGCGAGTGAGCGAGTGAGGGGAAAAGTACAAAAGCACCCGGCCCTCCCCAACCCTGCGCGCTGGGCTCTGGTGCCCGAGTGATCGCGCAGGCTCAGCTGGGAAGGAGCCCCACGACGCGCAGCGCCAGCCCTGCCCAGCCCAGCTCCACCAGGGATGGGTAGAGCGCTCCCCCTTCTCCCTCGCTGCCGCTTCAGATCAGCCCCGCCATGGTGCGGCTGCTGCTTCTTCACGCTGCCTTCCTGATCCAGGCGAGCCTTCGGCAGGGTGGCACGGAGCTGAGGTGGAGCACGAGCGCCTCCGGGGAGGCCCCCTCCTCTTTTCCCGGCCCCTCAGCCGGCCGGCTAGCCAAGCTGCAAGCGGGCCTCCGCGCCCGAGGAAATGGGTAGGCTCCCCGAAAAAAGAAAAAAATAGTGCGCATGGGAAGAGGGTCCCCGGCCTGGCGGTGGAGGTGGTTTGTGTACACATGTAATGGGCAGCGGGTGGAGGGGTGGGCGCATCCCCGGACCGCCCTGATTTTACACCTCCCTGCAACCCCTAAAGCCAAAAAGGGGCGCGGGGGAGGGGCATCGCAACCCCCCCACCCCATTTTGGCTTTAGCAAGCGTCCCTGCAACCGTGGGAGCCAAAACGGTTGCAGGGAAAAAGTCATTTTTTTCCGTGACCCGGGTATAAGCCGAGGGGGCGTTTTTCAGCCTGAAAAATGGGCTGAAAAACTCGGCTTATACGTGAGTATATACGGTAGGTTCCGTTATTTATGTTGATGTGGCACTCTAGGAAGTTAGCTCGCAAAAGGAAATGGAGGGGGAATTTTTATTTGAGTGGTAGAAAGCACCAGCAGAAAAAAGCATGGAGTTTACAAGGATTTTAAGAAATGGGAATGTTATGTTTCCATCAGAACAGAAAAGGTTTCTTCAAGTTTAATAAAAATTCAGCATTTGTCCAGTGCTTTATTATGCTACTGCAGAGATTGAAAGTAATAATTATAAAACTGGAGCAGACACCAGTCTCTTCTGTTTCCATAATAGTGGACATTTACTACAATATAGCCAATTATCTACCTCCTTGGCAAACTTCGCTTTTAATGTGCTTATTTGTACAAAGAATTACTATGCAGGTGCATTTAGATTTATATTCCTCCTTTTGATTATAGGATTCTAGTAAGCAATCTTGCAATAAAAGGCACCACATTAATAATACCATAAATGTGCTACTGTTGGTTATTGGGATCCAAACACTTTACAAAATTATCAAATGTCTTAAACTTGTTATAATAGTCTGTAATACCCCTACTTCTGTCATTATGTGTGTCCCTTCTCCCCAGGTCTGAGATAAAAGAAGAAGTAAATCAAGTTAAAACTGTGACTCCTGTTAAAGTAAGTAGATATTTTGTTTGTGTGGTTTTGTTTGTTTAATGAATAAAAAACATCATCTACACTATATTTGCTAAAATGAAGCTGAGTGTTGAAAGTAGTTTGGTGCAGATGAGCCTTTCCCTCTTGGGTGGCAAATCATATTGTGTATATGTACACAATTTGGCTAAGAAACATGTTTTAATTAGTTCTGTCTGCCATTGTTTTGGTGAAAGCTAGTAAATATTACAATGGCCAAACGTTCTAAAGCACTGCATATACATAATACATAAACTTTATGAGATATGGTCATCTCTAGCTACTGACAATTCAGAATCAGAGTATTTGAATAAGAAGAGAAAAAAGCTAACAATCAACTGCATGGTAAGTGGCTGTAGATAATCCTGCTGCTATTTGGTAATTGTTGTTTTATTGTGTGCTTAGCAATGTTTCTTTGTAAGTTACTCTGGAAATGTTTGGCATTACCTCCTGCCTGTCATGGGTAAACATTGAACTCTTTCCAACTTGATGCCTTTTAACACCTGCAATTCTTCAGCCAACATGAACACTGTAGTGCAATATATCTGAAAAGCACCAACTTGAAGAAACTTGAAATAATCTGCAGTTAATTGAAACTAAACAATCACTTAGGTTATAAAGTGGTTTGTTTACATTAAGTGAAAGCCAGTGCATAAATTCAGCTATGATGCTTATATACTATAGCTTGTGGCTTGCTAACCATCCATGGCTTTAAAAAGCTATAGTTTCACATAATATATAAATCTAGTATCACACATCAAAATGTTATATAGTTAGAGTTCCTGGAATGTAGCCTCTCTGAGCAGCAATATTTCTATGGACTCTATAAAATTTTTGAATCTATGAAAGAATTATTAATTTTTTTAGTTTTTTTTTAAAAAAATACATTCCTGTGTTGTCTTCTGGCTTTTTGGACAGGTATGCTTTTAAATACCATTGCCCTTTGCTTGCATAAAGTAATAATTACATACTATTTGAAAATAGCATTATCTTATTATAAAATATCCAGGTTCATGGTTACCTAAATTCAGTATTCTAGCTATGTACTTTTTCTAGGACATTTTACATAAGGCTTCTTTCAGAATGCTAGTACCGCATCTCTAATTCACTTCCTCACGAGCTTTTCAATTCAAAGTGAGAAGTTTTTGTAAAATGGTAAACTTCTTTATTTATAAAAGAAGCTCACAAGGCGGCATAGGAATTTGAAAAGCTGTTTGATTTTACTGTCTTTTCTCTACCCTGTTTCCCCCAAAATAAGACATCCCCTGATAATAAACCCAGTTGGGCTTTTGAGAGCATGGCAATAAGGCCAAGCACTTATTTCAGGGTTCAAAAAAATATAAGACAGGGTCTTATTTTCAGGAAACACAGTATAAGTACCTACGGTTCACTTTAATTTGGAGGTGACCAAAGCAGAACAAGCTGGCAACTAAATGCATAAATACAGTAGTTAAAGTCATCTTAGATTTCTTCATTAAAGCAGGTTTGGGAAACACCACATGTCTCACCTTCCGGTGAGAGCTGGAATGCCCTGTATCTGCCATTGAATTTCAGCAGCATGCAAATACCCATCCCTGAATTAAGAACTGAAAAAGCAGAGTTTGTGCATTCATGTAAACTGCAATATGTTGATTCCATATTCCAATACATTGTTTTCAAAATTAGATTCAGAGATTCCTGAATTAATTACACTTTTCTGATGTCCTTGGTTCTGGTCCGAGTGAAGTTTTTCTGTCATGCATTTTTCTTCCAGACGACCCCTCCCAAGTGCATGGAATGCAGGCAGTACTTGGATGACCCTGATCTGAAGTTCTTTCAGGGGGATCCCGATGATGCAGTAAGTCGGTCCCCTTTTGCAGCTGAAAAACTTCCTCATTTGAATGTTGTCAGAATGAAAACCAAATGTTCTTTACTCCTAGCTGGATGAACCAGAGATGTTGACAGATGAACGCTTGTCCATTTTTGATGCCAACGAAGATGGATTTGAAAGCTATGATGACCTGCCGCAGCACAAAGTAACATTTTTTAGGTAAAACTTCATTCTGATTCATTGTAAAGTGTAAATTGGAAGGTGACCTGCTTTGGAGAGATTTTAAAACCTCATGGAGATTTTTCTCTTTCTTATGAAGTAGGCTTCTTCTACCCACAAGTTTGGGTTTTTTAATAGTAATTTTATTAAAGATTACAATTCACAACAACAAAAACTAATGCAAACTTAAAAAAAAAAAGAATAAGAACAACAAAAGTTACAGAAAATAGAAAAAGGAAAGAAAAATAAAGAATATAGCAAAGCAAGAGAAAATAAATATATAGTGACTACCTCTTCATCACAAACAAGTATAAACAATTTTAATAAATTACCATCTTATCTTAGAATACAACAAATGATTTCTTCTTTCCATATCACATCTCTTATCTATAAACAAATCCATAAAACCTATCATCTCAAATCTTGATGTCAGCAAAAATCATTAAGTGAAGTAGTGCAGTGCGTTGATAATTTTGGTTGTCACTTCCCAGATTTACAACAACATAGGTGTAGTGATCAGGAATATGTACAGTACATAGAGAAACGTGATTGGAATATATTCTTTCAATTTTTATCATATTGGAGGTTTGATATTCAGATCCTTTTGCCAGTGCTCTTGGACATCTGATTTAATAATCATGATATTTTTCTTGCGCAAACCCCAATGTGAATTTGGATGGATGGATTTGATCTAGGATATATTAATTTAAATTTGCTTAAATTAAGTTGAACTTTCCATTTGTTCTTCCTGTTACTATAGATGGATAATTCTAATCCTCAAGATTCCTTTTGGCCATCCTTCTAAGCCCCTTCTAAGTGCTCAAAATTGTCTGCAGTTTTATTATCCAAAATCATGTCCAAAAAACCAATTTCTTTTTGAGATTGTGAAATTTATACAATGGCACCTGCTCCATAAAAATAGCACAAACGTAAAAGTAATGCAGGAAATGTTTGTAGCCTGAAATTCCACTTGTGTTAGCAGTGGCAAATGACATTTTTCTGGGTGGTGTAAGACCTGGTTCCTCCGGTGGAAAGGACCTATCCTGCCAATACAAGGGCTGCATTCTTGGAACAAAGCCAGAGTTTACAGCCGAGTCTGGTCTCTGCTCAGCTGCCCAATGTATATTTTTCAAGGTCCGTAGGTTTGTTTTGGTGAAAGCAACAAAAGACCTTGTAAATAAGCAAACACACACAACATTCTGTCCTCACGGCCATCGTTCACTTTCCCTACCTTACTCCACTGTGGCTTTACTATCACCACTTCCTTTGAGTTTTTTCATTGCAAAAGTCTTTATGTGTATTGCCTTGTTATATGGGAACTGTTCTATGTATATTACTCCTAGGCTGTAGGTTTGTATTTTTCTGTAATAAATAGCAAGTGTACAGTTGATCAAAAAATTTACAACATCACATTCTCTTTTCAGTGTATATGATCGAAAAGGTCATCTATGTCCATTTGATACCGGTCTCATAGAAAGGAATATTGAACTCTACTTCAGTGGTGCTGTGAAGCCAATATATGATGATAACCCTTGCCTGGATGGTAAGAGAAATAGGGGCTTGCTTAGTGCAAGGTTGAGGAAATTTGAACCTTAGATCTTTATCAGTGGCCATAAAAATTACAGTGTGGTGGCAATTTCGAAACAGTTTCAGGAACCCTGCAGCATAGTTAGATTGTGCACTTTTTGTCCTAAAAAAAGCAAAGACATAACAAGGTTATTTTGCATACACAAAGTTGTATTTGATGATACACCTATATCTGATTTGATAAGTTATAAAAATTCAGAAATGTTGCTAATATTCAAGAGACGTGGAATAAATATCAAAACAACATTAATAGTCGGGAAAACCATGGCGATGGGCTAAATCTCCTTTATATTTCTGTTACTGTTGTAGGTGGTGTCCGAGCCAAAAAAATGGGCCCCATCAACGCTTGGTGGATCACTGGTTTTGATGGAGGGGAGAAAGCTTTAATTGGCTTCACCACAGGTAAGGTCAAGTTGGCAGAGATTAATTCCCAGAACTGTCAGTTGTGTTTCTCTTACATGCTGGGTTCAGAGTGCATTAAGATGCAATCAGGCAGACAAAATTGGCTCTGGCTGAACCAAAACATTCTTTTACATTCTGTTGCCCTGCCCCAACACACATTCCACATTGAGATCTGTTTAAATGTTATATATTAGAAGTCTCCTCAATTGCCACACTGCACTTGTTTTATCCGATGAAGGTACAGTGCATGCTACCAGCTTGATATGTATGTTCTTTGAGAAAGGTACAAAGCAACTGATTGCAATCCACGGTTTTAAATAATAGGCTACGTTCCTAGTTATGTGTATGTTCCCACCCAGGTCCCATTAACTGGACATGCATTTGCACTATGTTCTAGCCTTTGCAGATTACATCCTGATGGAACCCAGTGACGAATATGCCCCCATCTTTGCACTGATGCAAGAGAAGATTTACATGAGCAAGATTGTTGTTGAATTCTTGCAGAACAATCCTGATGTCAGCTATGAGGACTTGCTGAATAAGATAGAGGTTAGTCTGACTAAGTAGGGAAGCTCCATTTTTTTATGCAGTGTAAAAGAAAATGCCAATATATTACTTGTTCTCAGAAGGCATAAACCGGGCTATGACATTATAGATACTATGCAACATTCAGCTTATCAGATTGTTGCTTCCCAAATGTAGAAAGAGAGACCTTGACAGAAATATGCAAGAACTGCTACCTGGGGAAAAAGGGCTAAATGTTGTCAGCATCACTAGGTAAACCTGTCTAGAAAATCAACTCTATAGGAAAACTAAACTATAATTTATTGCAACAGTCTATAATAACAGAATCCTACAAGTCTGATTGAGGTTTCTCCTAATTATATACCAGTGAATAGGGGAAACATTTGCCTGAGCCATTCCAAATATTATTTTGATTCCCATGATTTAAAGAATGTTTCAGCCTCAGATCATGGAATACTGTGTCATCAATTAGGGGGGGGGGAGCATATGAATAGTATATGCTCCTTGTTTGGAAACTCTTTTGATATCCCATAAATCTGGAGTAGGGAGGTTGTTTCCCTTCAGATTTTGCTGAACAACAGCTTCCTGCAGCCTCAGCCCATATTCTAAGGAGTGCTTGGAATATGATTTCAGTAATATTTGATAGGCCTCTGTTCCTTAATAAACATTTACAAAAACAGTTTGGTGCAGTTGTTAAGGCACCAACTTAAGGCAAGAAACCAAGAGACCATAAATTTTAGTCCTGCACAAATCCAGATGGGTAACCTTGGGCTAGTCATTGTCTCTCAGCCCTAGGAAAAATGAAAGGGCAAACCACTTCTTAAAATGTTATCAATAAAGCTACATGATCTTGTCCAATCAGTCAATAGTAATCAAGATTGACTCAAAGGGACCAAAAATAATAATATACATCATAATAACTTGGGGTACGTTTTTTTAGTCACTGAATTTTGCTACAATAGTAGTCTATTTCTAAAAGTTTACTTTTATTAAATAGTTGAAGATTCTGTTGTGTTGCTAATTGAATTGGGTGGTTGCAAAATGGTATCGAGCTTATTTTTTCCTGATACTGTAGTTTAAAAGCATAAGTATTTGGGGTCACAAAGTTACTGAATGCAGATATCCTGCTTTTTCTCTAAGGAATTGAAGGCAGTATATAAGGCAGTTTTTCTGTTTATATCTTACAACATTCCTGTGGGTTGGACACACCTGAGAGGAAAAAACACCTGGGAAAATGGGGATTTGAACCTGTGTTTCTTCAATCCTGGTTCAGTAATGAATCCCCTCCTTCCCAAGGCCTTTAAAGATCAGGAACCTTAGAAAATAGATGGAACCTCTGATGGTGGGGAGGTTGATAGGAGGCAGCTCATATATGCCTTTCCTCCTGCATAGCCTATCTGAAAACTATAGTTAGGCTCCTGTTTCTGATTTTCTTCAGACCACGGTTCCTCCTGCTGGATTGAACTTCAACCGTTTCACGGAAGATTCCCTTCTGCGACATGCCCAGTTTGTAGTGGAACAGGTGGAGAGCTACGATGAGGCTGGGGATAGTGATGAGCCTCCAGTCCTTATCACACCTTGCATGAGGGACCTGATTAAGCTGGCAGGAGTCACCTTGGGAAAAAGGTAGGAGGGCAATTGGGCTGTGTGTGGGTTTGCTGGCTCCAGGAAAATGTCTGTCTAGCAACAAAATACATTCTCTGCATTGGTCTGGCTTTAAGTGATGGCAAATTCTTTACCACGAACTGCAAGGTTTTACTGATGGTCTTACAACCATTATTAGTGACCATTCAAAGTTACAATGGCACTGAAAAAAGTGACTTATGACTGTTTTTTTTATTTTTATTTTTTTTTTATTTTTATTTGATTTATATGCCGCCCTTCTCCGGAGACTCAGGGCGGCTTACAGTGCATTAAGCAATAGCCTTCATACTTTTGTATATTTATACAAAGTCAGCTTATTGCCCCCACAGTCTGGGTCCTCATTTTACCCACCTTAGAAAGGATGGAAGGCTGAGTCAACCTTGAGCCTGGTGGGATTCGAACTTGCAGTAATTGCAAGCAGCAGATGTTAATAGATGTTAATAACAGGGTGCTTTAAACCACTGTACTACAGGCTCTGTTTTCACGCAACCATTGCAGCATCTCCTGGTCATGTGACTAAAATTCAGACGCTTGGCAACTGGCATTTATTTATGACCGTTGTAGTGTCCTGGGGTCATGCGATCATCTTTTGCAATCTTTCTGACAAGCAAAGTCAATGGGGAAGCCAGATTCACTTAACAACCGTATTACTAACTTAGCAGTTGTAGTGATTCACTTAACAACTGTGGCAAGAAAGGTTGTAAAACGGGGCAAAATTCAACAATTGTCTTGCTTGGCGATGCAATTTGGGGCTAAATTGTGGTTGTAAATTGAGGACCAGCTATATTACTCTGAAACAATTTACGTAATTTATTCAAAACTAACTCTTGTACATTCAGAGCAAGAATTCTTTATGGCCAGGTAAAGACTGATCAGCTTCCCACTGATCACAGCTACATGGAAGCTGGGAAAATACTTGTAGAATACTTGTAGAATGGCTGGACAATTTGAGGAAAATCCCCCCTCCCTCCAACATTTTTGCCTTCCTATCCTCAAAACAGTAAAAAATTGTAAAAAAAATGTTTGAAATGATACATGAAATGGCCAATATGTATATTGGTCAACATTTGAAAAAAGATGATGTCATGAAGTGAACTAATTTATGAAAAGAAAAGCTTATCTCAGAAAAACCTTCAGTTTTCAGAAGTCTGCAAAGAGGATAAAGTGAAAAAAAGTATAAAAAGAAGAGTAGTAATACAGTGCTTTTGATTGAGGATAATGCAGTTTGAGCCAACATTTTGTTATGGAAAAACGTATAAATTGAATTTTGCTTCTTCCATTCCCTGTTTTTTCAAATACAGAAAATTATGGCTCTTTGTAGCTATTTTATACTCTAAAGGATAAATTCCAAAACATGTAATTTCCTTTCCTTTTCTCTATATTGATGGTTTCTTCTGTTTTCAGCAAAAACCTCTGGCCTGTCTGCTTCGCCTAAGACGTAGACAAAAATGAAGAGCCAGCTATAACTCCTTTTAGTGCAAAATTTGAAATCATTCAACCAATTTTCAGTCAATGAGTTTACAATTCTGTGCAAATAGTTTGCTTTACTTAATACTCCAAACTACTTTAACAAGAAAATTAGACTCTATGTAGTGTTATAAAGTAACAACGTAGTGATAAAAGATGCTAAAATGTAAATATTGTTTATTGTATATTTTAATATTATTCTAAATATACTTATTTTTAAGAAATAACTCCTTTTTCTCCTTGCTTCAAGGTTTCTAGAAATGTTGCATGTCCAGTGAAGACAGGGTCTTCCAGTCATTTTGAAACAGTGTTTCTAGTGTTTCATTTTGTCCTGGTGCTGCCCAGTATACTGTATCCAGATACGTCTGGCAAGGACCTAATTCTTCCCTGTTGCTTCCTCTCTCCAGACGAGCTGCAAGGAGACAGGCTATCAGGCATCCCACCAAAATTGACAAAGATAAAGGGCCTACCAAGGCCACCACAACCAAGTTGGTCTATTTGATCTTTGACACTTTCTTCTCTGAACAAATTGAGAAGAATGAAAAAGAAGAAGACAAGGAGAATGCTGCAAAGCGGAGGCGCTGTGGAGTCTGTGAGGTAGGGGGATTAGGTGGAGGAAGCTGGCATTCAGATGAAAAAGTCTTTACGTCTTCCACTCCTTTCTGATCCCCCCCCCTTTTTTTCCCTATTAAGCATATTTACATTTTGGTATCGGATATTTTATTTTATATTTTACCGCTGCATTCTTTCTAGCCAGAATATCCCAAATTCTGCCAGGATTCAGTGGTAACGTTCACAATAGACTCCACATATTTAGGTCATCTTTTCTGGAATTTTCCTTATATGTTGCGCGAATTTGAATTTATATGTTGATTTGGGTCATGAGATTTTATCCAGTCCTCAAAGCATACAGTAGTACTCACTCAATAACGGTTTCCATGTGAAGGAAGTTAGGCCATCCTTAGAACATTTCCTCCTTGATCCAGTTGCATGCTTTTTTTTTCTTTCTTTTTCCAGGTTTGCCAGCAGCCAGAGTGTGGTAAATGCAAAGCTTGCCAAGATATGATTAAGTTTGGAGGGAGTGGAAAGTCAAGACAAGCCTGCCTGCATCGGAGGTAATTATTATTTTTATTTTCATGAGCCAATATTGAGGGCAGAGCATCTGCTAGCTCCTCAGTTTAAGTGTTAGCAAGCAAGGGAAAGGCAGTCTGAGAAGCCTTCCATTAATTGGTTTACGAATAAGTTTGTTTCTGGACTTCATAGCTATAACTACTTTGAAGAAGACAGGTTCTGGAATTCTGACATCCCCACCCCAGAGAATCCTGTTTACACTGAATGATTGGGGCCGGTAGGGAAGCAGAATATATTCTGTTTCACCAGACTCTTGGCAACAGATGGCTTATGAATATTTTTCCCACCTTCCAGACATTTATGACTACAAGACTCAGAATGGGAGCATTCCTTGCTCATCTAAAGCAGTGTTCCTCAACCTTGGCAACTTTAAAATGTGTGGACTTTAACTCCCAACCAGCAAACTTATAGAACTTGGTGGCTCTTCTTTTGGGAGAATAGAGGCTAAATTGCTGGACTCTTTAGTTGCCAACTTCATATACATTTTTGTCTTAACTTCAGGTGTCCCAACCTGGCTGTGAAAGAAGCCGATGAGGATGAAGAAGTAGATGATAACATTCCTGAAATGCCCTCCCCCAAAAAGATGTTGCAAAGCAGGAAAAAAAAGCAAAACAAGAATCGAATTTCCTGGGTGGGAGACCTTATCAAGGTATGGTCTCTGTATGAGAAATAGCAATTAGAATTTAGTTCAACTTCGAGCTGTACCTGGGGAAATATCCTCTTCCGTTTCACAGCTATTTCCCAGTTTTGTGTCAGTGGATAGAGGAGTAGACAACATGTATAAGGGGGCTGATAGTCCTAGGCAGTGATCCACATCGTTTGCAGTTGAGATCCAGTTTTTGCCTTTTTTAAAAGGAGAGGAGTAGCAGCAGGAGGAGTAGTATTTCCATAAAGGCCAGAGGCCTGCTTCTATCACAAAAAAATGTATCTGAGTGGTTCAGCAAAATGAAAGCCTTTACTTCTGATCAGATTTTTTTTTCATTTGTATGAATGAAATACCAAGGCAAACTCCTAATTCCTTTTCTGCTGAGATATAGTGATAGCGAGAGAGCACATATGGCTGAAGTCTTACTGTGCTTTCTTTTTCCTGTTATCACTTTTGCTTTGTTGTTATCTGCAGAGCGATGGCAAGAAAGATTATTACCAGAAAGTGTGCATTGATTCAGAGACTCTGCAAATTGGTGATTGTGTTTCTGTGAGCCCTGATGACCCCACAAAGCCTCTCTATCTTGCAAGGTATGTCTGCATGGAGATAAACGCATGTGCTTCTGAACCAAGATGGACCTCTAGGCAAAGGCATTGAACCTGGGCTGATTTCAGACTTTTCGGGTTTTTTTATAAAAGCTATCCAAAGATTGTGGTGCTTGTCTATAATTGGCACAGAGGGGAGGCTGTAATCCTGCGTGCCTGAAATGAAGCCCTAATGGACACACTTACTTCTGAGGAAGTACTGCATGCACAAATAAAGCATATTACATAGATTAAAAAAAACCTGTGGAACAGATTGCTTGTATGTTTTGTATTATATTCCATTTCTCCATATGTCTTTCAAAGATATTACCTATTCTGATCATTGCATTTTGTTTTTTGATAGTCAGAAAATGACAATCAACAACAATCAGTCATTGCGTAACTGATTGTATACATCATACTAAGCCATGGCTTCTTTAAACAGGGGGATGGAGACTTTGCAGAAGCTACTGTGACCTGGATTTCATATATCACTCTTAAATCGAAACCAAACCAGTCTTTTTGCAGCTTAGTACAATGGGCAGACCAGATTTCATATCTGAAACACTTGCAAAGAACTGGTTGCGAAATTGAGCAGTAATCCAGAAAGCCCTATATTTCATGCCTCAATCCTAGACTCCCTGATGTAAACCCTTCTCTCTCAGCCTCAGCATATGACAATCCCATATGCTGGTTTATGGGCTACAGTAGGAAAAAACAGTCCTGTCCTTATACAACTATCCAGAAAGAATGATAGTATGGTATGCCTCCCATGCCCAAGCTTGGGTGGTAAGATTCGGAAAGCTTTGTATTCCCAAGCCTAAGTGGTCTTCCAAGTATTGCCAGCCAAATATTCTTCTGGAAAGGGTTGTATGATCTGAGTCCCAAACAATGGGAAATCATTCAAGTAAATATTGACGTTTGTATTCTGCTTGAATTAATGTCCTACCCCATCCCCATCCCCTAGAATCACGGCCATGTGGGAAGACCCCAGCGCTGGACCAATGTTTCACGTTCACTGGTTTTGCCGTGGCACCGACACTGTATTGGGAGCAACATCTGACCCGCTGGAACTTTTCTTGGTGGACGAATGCGAAGATATGCAGCTGTCTTACATCCATGGCAAAGTCAATGTTCTTTATAAAGCTCCTCCAGAGAACTGGTCTTTGGAGGTATGTTGAATCATCTCACTACTTGGGCATCTGTTTATTCACAGTGTTTAATTGTTAGGGTTATAGTCCACCTTTCATACACCAGTTCAAAGTAGCATAAAGAGCATACCCTTCTCCCTCCCCCTCCCCCCCAGTAAAAGAAGGACTGTCTTTCTGAGTTCGTGGTTTTTCTTTGTGTATGTGTTTCTTTCTTTTTTCTTTTGTCAGTTATAGGGTGGATGGTGATATAGCAGTGGAAGAAACAGATTTCACTTTTCCTTTTTATAAAATCACGTAGTGGGGATGACGGACAGAATAAAGGGAGCATATGAAGGCTTTCTGGAGATTGCACTGTGTTTGATACCTGGGTGCTTAATTCTGGGAATGTGATTTAGGAGTTGTACTGATAAACTTCAGTGCAAGGTAGTGGTGACATTTCGGAGACTGTATCTTCCCTGGTCTGACTCAGTAGCAAGTCACAGTCCAAGGAACTGACTGACCTCTTCCATACATCTCTTCTTCTTTAGCCTGGCTCCAGTCTTTTAAGGCAGAGCTTGGCAGGCTTCCTATGCTTGCAACCCTTGACACCATAGCCATTGCAATTTGGACTCCTGCCCTTCTTATGCATGAATACAGCTACTGACAGCAGTTACCTCTGCCCTTTTTTTAGCCCACAAATTGGCCTTATCCTGTGGCACTCTTCTGTGGAATTGCTATCGGGATAAGGTCAAAGTGGATGCAAATGGGAGCTGATAGCTGCAGTCAGTAAGAGACCAAAATACTTACAAATCCTGGCAGAGGATACGGAAGTGGATTTGGTGAGCTTTGCTGTACTGTGCACTGACTCTTGAGTTGCTCATTCTGATTCAATGCAGAAATCAATTAATTCTAATACAGGTAGTCTTTGACTTATGACTGGTTGCTTAGTGAGCATTCAAAGTTACAACAGAACACCCAAAAAAGTATGACTTGGCTCTGATGATTCCCCATGCCCAGCAGTTGCATTCTGGGTGCTCGGCAGCTGACTCACGTTTATAGCTGTTTGCAACATCCTTTGGTCATAGCAATTTACATTTTTGCTGAAAACCAGCATTCATTTCTGGTTTTCTGCAAAAATGCCCCATAGCACACAATGGGTTTTTCTTAATGACTCTGACATTCATTTAAAGACAGCTGATTCATTTAATGAACATGGTTGATTCACTTAACAACCACAGCAACAACAGCAAAAAAAGATTGTAAAATTGGGTGAATCACACAAGGCTCCAGACCTCTACCTCACTTCTGGAACTTTTCTCTTAATTGCGGTAAGTTCTGTGTCTCTAATAATTGAATAACCGGTATGAATTTTTTCTTTCTTTCTCTTGCTGCCTCAAATATTCTCATAGGGAGGACTTGATGTGGAGATCAAAATAGTGGAAGATGATGGCAGGACCTATTTTTACCAAATGTGGTATGATCAAGAGTATGCTAGGTTTGAGACTCCACCAAAGATCCAGCCCACAGAAGACAACAAACACAAGTTAGTACACATGACCGAGTGACATGGGAGCCTGAAGATAAAGTAGAAAATCAATAAATGTGCAGATTTCTACCTAATCCTAAATCTACTTGGGACTGTGTCTGCATTAGGCTCAACTCAAGAGTTGCAAAATAGCATGCAGGCATTCAGTCTCAAGAACGGTTAATCTGTTTACGCTCAACTTTCTCCCAAAGATAGCAGGGATGAAGAAATGAGCATTTATATTTTTGAAAATATACACATGGTTCCATTCTTAAGCTCCTTGTGAAACGGATAACCAAAAAAAAAAAAAAGTAAAACACAGTTTTGTATGAGATTATTTGAAGTATTAGAAAGCAAAAAGAGCAATTGGTAGTAAATCAAGTAGCATTAACAAGATATGAAGATACATAGATTTTAAAAATGCTCATGTACTGCATGATATTAGGTGGTGGTGGTGCTTTAGATGCTTTGAATTGCTTGCACAGACTCAAATGCATGGGTAGGGTTGGGAGGTAGTGAGGTGATTTGATGATATTATAGTTTCCCCAATCCAACAACAGGCCTCTGCTGCTTCTCTCCCAGGTTTTGCATGAGTTGCGCTCATTTGGATGAGGCAAGGCAGAAGGAGATCCCCAAAGTCTCTGAGTCTCAGGAGGAATCAGAAGGAAAAATGTTCTACAGCATGGCAACAAAAAATGGAGTGCAGTACCGATTGGGAGATGGAGTTTTCCTTCTACCAGATGCCTTCCATTTCAGGTTGGTTTGTAAGTTGATTTCAGCTGGAACAAGAGGGGGTTTCGTTTTGGGATGGCTGGGACACCAACTCAAGAAAAGGATCAGTGATGCCCAAAGAGGCAAACACATTTTAAAATAGTGTATAATTTGGGGCTTAATAGTTCAAATGTTATGTCATAAGGAGAGTTAAATTTATTTCATGAGAAGAATTAAATTGATATTCACTTAAGGATCCACTGTTGTAGCAGGATATATTTATCAGAAAAGTGTTAGAGAATTTTCAGGTAAGCGGGGTGGATATAAGTTCAGTCAGTTGAATAGCAAACTGATGGGGCATTTCCATATTTAAAGTAATTCAAGAATGCAATTAGTCTGGTTAAAGAAGGAGATGATCGAAGAATTGATTTGCCAATCAACTGTCTTGGAAATCAGTTATCTGCCTCCAAATATATGCATAAATCATTTGAGTAGATGTCCATGGCCAGTTCACAGAATCTTTTCCTTTCTCATTTTTCCCTCTCACTAGCCTGAGGCTGACCAGCCCGACCAAACGTCAAAAGAAGGAAGCAGTGAATGAAGAGCTTTATCCTGAACATTACCGAAAATATTCTGAGTATATCAAAGGGAGCAACCAAGATGCACCTGAACCATACCGCATTGGCAGAATCAAGGCAATCTACTGCAACATCCGCAGCAGTGGCAGGCCCAACGAAGCTGAAATTAAACTGCAAGTGTACAAACTTTACAGGTAAGTGGCCATTAGAATCTTGGCACCTGAGTAGAAAATAATTTCCCGTTGGCCTCCTTGCGTCAAGAATAGTACCAGAAAACAGAATGATAAACTTAAGTAGATGCATGATCCACACAGAACTGGGTTTCTGTATGCATATCACTAGATGGAACGATGTGTCAGTAACTCAGGCGAAGACTTAGCAGCCTGGGCTCTATCTGTGGAGCTGAACTCTGTTGAATAAACCAAATGGGTCACAAAGCAGCTACAATGGTTTGATGACCAGGGCAGACTAAAACCAGAATAAGTTAGCTCTGGGGTTTTCAAAATGTGTTTGAATTTGATGGGTTCCATGAGACTGAAGGCCAAAAAAAAAAGTTCGCACAAACATGGCCAAGTGTATCTATAGGAATTTTCTAAGGTACAGTGGAACTAGCAAAGGCTTATTTATTTATTAAATTAAATCACCTTACATTCAGAAGCCCTCTCCCATGTTTGTGTTCATAACATTGTTTTGCTTCATGTTCTGAGAATTTGGGTGTTGTTGTTTTTTTTTAACTAATAGCTTCCGTGGTTTCAAAAACTTAAGCAATACACTAGCTAGAATCTAAATAATTGTAATAATAGGATATCTTACAGAAGAAAAAATATTACGAAGCATTTCCCCCCTCTTTCTCAGTCTGCCTCATTTCAGGAATTTTGAACTGGACTGGAAGAGAGTTTAGCTCTGCCTATCCAAGTCCTCCCTTTGATTCTGAGCAAACAATAGACTTATAGAATGAGCGTGGAATCTGAGGTCCCGGGTCTTCGGCCAACTTCCTTTTTTCTTTAAAGCCTCCAGAGCTGAGCATTTACCACCCCCACCCCACCCAAAAAATGGGGTTGTAGTTTCCTGCCAGTTGGGTTAATGCATAAATATGTCCTAGAGCCTGTTTTTTAAGGATTGCCTGAAAAATGGCTTAATATAATATTTTGTAACAACAGCCACATGAAATTAGTTAACAATGCTTTAAAATCCTGTCTTCATTACTTTGCATCATCACCCTTAATTGGTGTAGCTCTTCAGGACCCACAAACAGTTAAATGAGTCTCAATCTCTTTGTTATATACAAATAGGAGGGAAATAATCTGAAATGCAATGTATTCTTCAGTGATTATATTTTCTTAAAGAGGATTTAAGGGTCCCTGAACCCTGCTTCCATCACCATAGTTTAGAATAGAATAGGACAGGACAGGACAGGACAGGACAGGACAGGACAGGACAGGACAGGACAGGACAGGACAGAACAGAATTCTTTATTGGCCAAGTGTGATTGGACACACAAGGAATTTGTCTTTGGTGCATATGCTCTCAGTGTATATAAAGAAAAAATAAAATATATTCATCAAGAATCATAAGATACAACACTTAGTGATAGTCACAGGATACTAAAAAGCAACCAAATCATACTAGGAAACAATAAAAACAATGTAAGTTGTAAAGATACAAGCAACATGGATATAGCCATAAGTGGGAAGAGATAGGTACTAGTAAGGATGAGGAGAACTACAGTCTTAATAGTTAATTTGACAGTGTTGTGTGAATTAGTTGTTTAGCAGAGTGATGGCATTCAAGAAAAAACTGTCCTTGTGTCTAGTTGTTCTGGTATGCAGTGCCCTATAGCGTCGTTTTGAGGGTAGAAGTTGAAACAATTTATGTCCAGGATGTGAGGGGTCTAAATATTTTCACAGCCCTCTTTTTGACTCGTGCAGTATACAGGTCCTCAATGGAAGGCAGGTTGGTAGCAATTGTTTTTTCTGCAGTTCTAATTATCTGTTGAAATCTGTATCTGTCTTGTTTGGTTGCAGAACCAAATCAGACAGTTATGGAGGTGCAGATGACAGACTCAATAATTCCTCTGTAGAATTCCTCTATTTAACTCATTGCGTGTCTACATGAGAAAAACTCATTACTTTCCCATTGTGTAGGTGTTCCTGGGTTTGATGCCTTATCTCCCTCAACGCAAGTGTCTCTCTTGTCTTTCTAGGCCAGAAAACACCCACAAATCAGTCAAAGCCAGCTACCATGCAGATATCAACTTGCTCTATTGGAGTGATGAAGAAGCAACAGTGGAGTTTAAAGACGTGCAGGGCCGCTGCACAGTGGTGTATGGGGAGGACTTGACAGGAAACATCCAAGATTACTCTGCCAGCGGCTCCGATCGGTTCTACTTTTTAGAGGTGACTTTTTCCACTATGTCATTGGCCCTGTGCAATTTTTCATCAATATATTCTCCAACACACTGGAGGTTTTTAAGAAGAGATTGGACAACCATTTATCTGAAATGGTATATGGTTTCCTGCTTGAGCAGAGGGTTGGACTAGAAGATCTCCAAGGTACCTTCTAATTCTGTTATTCACAAGTAGGTGTAGTATCAGCAAGTGTTGCTATAGATGTGGCTGGCTGATATTTGAACTTTAGATTATCTCCTTCTGCTTTGGAAGAGGAACATTAATGAAAGCCCAGTTGCCCTCTCACGGAAGAAATTCACTCCAGCCTACAGGTCATCCTATAAATGCTGCCTAAACTTCCCATCAGTGTTTTCTGAAATCTATAAAAAAATTATTAGAACTGTCTTTGATGTGAATTAAGTTTTTTTTCCTTTTAATTTCCAGGCATATAATGCAAAAACAAAGAGCTTTGAAGACCCACCTTATCATGCCCGTAGTTCTGGAAATAAAGGGAAGGGGAAAGGGAAAGGGAAAGGTAAGTGATTAGTTGTTAAATGGTTTAAATCTTTGGTGTATTACCCAAGGCCAGCAATATCTTCCCTGTAGAGAAAAATAAGATGCTAAACTAGATCAGTGCAAATCCTGCAGAACAAAGAACTTGGGCTTTGATAGGCTTTTGAGCACAGTTCAAGGTGCACATTACTTTAGCATTGGGCCTGGCTGTCCGAGGAACCATCTGTCTCCAGTCATTTTTGCCCATTCTGTACAATCAGACAGGCTGAGCACACTCTGAGCCCCATCAATCAAACTAGGTCATCTGATGTAAGGCTGGAAGTGGGCAATCTCTACTATAGGATTTGCCTTCTCAAATAACATCCTCCAAGAGATCCATATGGCCCCTACACCCTGACTGTTCTGTCCCCCTTCCCCACACAGGCAAACACACAACCCAGCACGCCTGCCAAGATTTTATTAAGCAATCAGACTAGAAACCCTTGCAGATAAGAGTTTTGGCAATAAACTGTGAAATGCCTGCCAAGTCAGTTTTCACTCACAGTCAGCAAGAGAAAGAGTTTCTCCTCAGTCCGGTTCAGTAGCAAAAAGTAATCCAGAGTTAGCCAAGGTCCAATCCAAATATGCACAAGCCAGATTTCAGGTAACGCGATGTGACTCAGGTTTTTAACTTTGACCGTCACAAAGCCTGAAGAGCAATCACACCCACTTTTATTCCTTGTGGGATGTGGCTCAGTGACTCAGCTCAATCTCTGGCCCTCCCACGCCTCTTTCGTTGCTGCGCACGCTTCTCCCTCCGACGCTGTCTGGGATCAAGCCAGGATTCATCATCCTCGCTCCCTATCTGTTGTTGTTCTGATATGCTTTCCTCCTGGCATATCCCAGGCTGTTCCTCTTGGCCTTCGGATGGAACCTGAAGCATTGCCAGAGAGGAGGGTCCTGGAGAGGGAGACCTTATCAGTTCCTCCCATCACCTTCTGAGTCCTCTTCCTCTGTTAGGACAGGCTCGGGAGTCGGGGTCACAACACTGACTGTCTTCAAAAAGTCTTTGAAAACTTGGGTTTTGCCAAGACATTGGGTTAAGACGTTTGATGAACCCCCTTTAGGATTTCATATAGTGGCTGAATGTTTACTTCTGGGAAGAACTTCATACTCCTTGTTTTATTTTCTTTTGTTTCTATATTGTGGGTGGTTGTATGTACATACATACATACAAATATATTTTAATGCTTTTCACAGCGGTGAAAGGAGCAAAGAGCAGTGTCTCTTGATTACTGAGAACTGGATATATTCATAGTGTGAGTGTGTTGAATATAGCTTGCTGATTTCTTCCATTTTATACATATGCCCACATCCCACTCAGAACAGATTTGTCATACTTTAGAAAGATATCCATCCAAATAGACTTTTCTGAAGAAGAACTAATCATAGCACTATTGAATGGAAAAGATTTCTTTCTCTTGCTCTCCTTCCCATAGTTCCAAGTTAACATACTTAGCTTACTTAGAAAGTTCACTTTTATTCCTAAAACATACAAATACTGAGAGGAATACGTGCAGACATATTAGGTCCTGTTTGGTTCATTAATTGTAAACAAGTCTTTGCTGTTGCTGATAGAATCTACTCAGCAATAACATCGACTTGTTTGCAATTAAGCTATCGTAGACAGATAGCTAACATTCTAATATTTACTTTCTTGTTTATCATTAAGCTTTCATAGACTAGATATTCAATGTTTTTAAGTAGCACTGAAAGAGATTTTTAAAAATATAATTCTGGTATGCTTACTTTGGAAACAAGGCAGCAATTCTTAATGCAAAAGGCACATGTAGACATACCTTTTCCTCCTTATGCAGGTAAGAGCAAAGGGAAATCTTCAGGAGCATCTGAATACAGCGAGTCCGAAGCTGCTGCGATGAAGCCCCCCAAACTTCGAAGTCTGGATGTCTTCTCTGGTTGTGGAGGCTTGTCAGAAGGGTTCCACCAAGCAGGCAAGGCAGTTTGGAAGGATGGTTGGATGCATGGGAAAGGGGCATGAGCATATGACTTTTACAGCCAAAAAAGTAGAGCCAGTGTGGGTTTCCAGCCCTGTTTTATGGGATGGAAAGAATTTTTTGTGTACTTTTGAGGCTTGGAAGCAAACCATCTAATATGAATTGTTGTTCTGTTTTCATCATCATGTTGTCTTCAGGAATCTCAGACACTCTTTGGGCCATTGAGATGTGGGAACCCGCTGCGCAGGCCTTCCGTCTGAACAATCCAAGCACCACAGTGTTCACTGAGGATTGCAATGTCCTGCTTAAGCTTGTAATGTCGGGTGAAAAGACTAACTCTCTGGGCCAGAAGCTGCCACAGAAGGGAGATGTGGAGATGCTCTGTGGTGGCCCCCCTTGTCAAGGCTTCAGTGGGATGAACCGCTTCAATTCTCGCACCTACTCAAAGTTCAAGAACTCTCTGGTTGTTTCCTTCCTCAGGTGACTGAAGTCAACGGTTGCATTTTCTCAACTCTCCTTAAGCCAATCCTTATCCTATTGCATGTCCCACCTTCCAGCCTGTTGCCTTCCAGCTATGTTGGTAACACAACTCATGGGGATACGGTTGGGCAAAGCTACTGTAAACTGGTCTCTAAATCAGAGCTACAGCTTAACAGAATAGTAGAAACATAGACTGTGATGGTAGATGCTGAATCTGCATGTATTACGATGGCAAAGATAATGTGTAATGTGCCCTCCAGAAATTTTGTATCCTGTGGGCAACAGTGGGTTGAAATACTGGAAAATATTGTCCTATAGATCTAGAGGAAACCAGCATGGGAAAAGACTACTCGAGAGAATGTATGAGATCAGATCTATGTTGGGATTCTCTTGGGATAGTGGAAGGCTTGTTGGGATATGGACTGGGTCTTTTGCCACAAGTTCTTGAGCAAGGACTGTGTGTCTGCTGTTGGGATCAAGAGAGAACATAGCTGACCCTCAGTGCTTTTATCTTCTGCAGTTACTGCGACTATTACAGACCAAGATTCTTCCTCCTTGAGAATGTTAGGAACTTTGTCTCATTCAAGCGTTCTATGGTGCTAAAGCTCACCCTGCGGTGCCTTGTCCGGATGGGTTACCAGTGCACTTTTGGAGTGCTGCAGGTATGATAGTCAGCTTTTTTTTTTTAACTGAGGCTGGGATTGCACTGAACCATATTTGTGTGCTTTGCAGATTCACCTGAAGGCAAAGATTCCACTGGATTTAGAGCTAAAAAGTCACTACCTGTATTTATAATATACTGATTCTTGGATAGATAATTTCCATGTATCTGGAGAAGTGTCAAGTTGAGAAAGCTGAATTGTCATGATTTCTCAAGTCAATCTTGACTCCAGATGACTGCAGGTTCATGCAGTTTTCTTGGCAAAAATGTGAGAGTTTGGAGGGACCTTCCTCCAAGATGTTTTTCAACTTTCCAATGTAAAATTGTGAGGGAATGCCAGGCACCCAGTTGGCTTTTATGTCTAAGGGAGAACTAGAACTCTCCCTGCTTCTAATCTAGCATTTTCAACCACTATACAGACTGGCTCTCAAGTAGTTTTTTAGGGGTTGGTTTACAGACTGTGTGCTCAATTATAACAAGCTGCAAAAGATAAGCTAAAGAAAGTTGATTTCATTGCCTGGATTATGTCTCCCCTGGGACATCTGGCTGTTGTCTGTTGACAGTATTTGGTTTAGTCTGCTCTTTATCTGAAATATCTTTCCCCAGTAGCATGTCTAGTATGTATATCAAAGTCTTTTTGATGCCAGATTCCAGAAAACCTTTCTGTTTTCCCAAAGTGGACTGGAATTTTAACGTGTCAGTGTTTTCCTTTTTTACTAGTATTTTATGGAACTAGGAATAGCGATTACCATGCTAATTTAGTACAAAATGTTAGAAAAAGTTGGTTTGGTAAGAAAAAATATCCTCTTCATCAAATAACTTTATTTTCTTCTCCCTCAATTCTTCTCTTCCTCCTTCGTCTAGGCTGGGCAGTATGGAGTAGCTCAGACACGCAGAAGAGCAATTGTGTTGGCTGCAGCTCCTGGAGAGAAACTCCCCTTGTTTCCTGAACCCCTGCATGTTTTCGCTCCCAGAGCCTGCCAGCTCAGTGTGGTGGTGGATGATAAGAAGTTTGTTAGCAATATAACAAGGTAATTGCCAACTCCCAGATCTTGATAGTGTTGCTTTCATTGGGGGCTGGAGAATGGGGCCAACAATCTTACAAGAAAAGGAAGTGCATGTGTTGTGGCCCGCCAGCGGCCTGTGCGTATCATGGCTGATCCCGATGACGAGGAGGCTGGTGTGGGGTCGCGCCAGCAGCCTGCGCAGCCAGCGCTCGCGTCAGACAGCAAGGAGGCTGAAGAGGATGTGGTGCCAGAGGCAGAGACTCAGCCAGGGCCTTCAGAACCTCCAGAGGTTCCTTCATGTGGAGAGAGTGAAGTGGAGGAGCCTCTCCTCAATGCTTGAGCACACAGGGCTGCCAAAAGGCAGGAGTGGCTACTCAGGAGGAGGAGGTCTACTCGAGAGTAGGGCTTGAGGATAATTGGCCATTCCCATAGACTATTTAAGTCGCACGCAGCTAGTGCTTTCTTGCTGGAAACAACTCATATTTATTATCAGAATATTTTGGTTTATCATATCTTGTTTTCTGGACTGGTTGCCAACCTTTGCCGGTCTTGTTTATTCTTGCTACTTAATAAATTTGATAAGGACCATTGGTGTGTGTAAAATATCCTCGAAAAACTGGAGCTGGGGCAGAACAGCATGGCTATGGTCTCTTTTTCATACAAATGAAAGATAATCCTGAATGGGTGGAGTCCCAACCTATCTGGGAAGCTCTTGTGATGTGGAATTGCATCATATTTTAGAAAAAGAGGAGAGTCCAATAACAACCAGCCATTAAGTTATGTTCTTTCAATGTACTCTAGGACTTATTCGGGCCCATTCCGAACCATCACAGTCCGGGACACTATGTCTGACCTTCCTGAAATCAGGAATGGAGCGTCAGCACTTGAAATCTCCTATAATGGAGAGCCACAATCCTGGTTCCAGAGGCAAATTCGGGGTTCCCAGTATCAGCCCATCCTCAGAGATCATATCTGCAAGGTATCTACTCTTACACTGTTTATCTGGTTTGCAGGGGCAAGATGGGTGGGTATGGGACATCTTTAATATGAAACTGAAAGCAGAATTTCCTAAAATCAAGCACTGTTTGAAGCAAGAGTTATTTGCATCCAGGAAGACCAAGGAAAAAAAGTTCCAATCTTTAGCTATATAGAGAAGTAATTCTGCTCCAAAACTTGGGAAGTTACATAGAGTGAGATGCCGAGAACAATGATTGTCTGTCTGCACAAAACTTAGGAAAATTGTGTTATTGAATAATTCCATATTGGTCTGCAACCCATCACCTGCTGGGTGGTAGAAAGATCATTTTCATTCTAACCTGCAAGAATAATTGTAGGAAAACTTTCAGAGTTTTATCACAAAAAAGGGAACAAAATAATCATCAGGCAGTTCTCCCCCCCCAAAAAACACTACAAGGTATCTTGTGTTCTTCTTCCCTTTTCCCCTCTCCTTACAAATTTAATCACATTTGTGCCCTTCTGGGAAATGCACTAGAGTAGCACATTTAATATGCTGTTCAGACATAGGCACTCCGTACTTAAGAGAGGTAGGAAGGGGGCATCCCAAGTGCTAAGGGTAACTGTGTGCTTTGTCTTTCTAGGATATGAGTGCATTGGTAGCTGCAAGGATGAGGCACATTCCACTGGCCCCAGGTTCTGATTGGCGTGATCTGCCCAACATTGAAGTGCGCCTTTCTGATGGCATAACCACCCGCAAGCTACGCTATACACACCATGAGAAGAAAAATGGGCGGAGCAGCACAGGATCTCTGCGGGGAGTCTGCTCCTGCGCTGAAGGTACAACATCTGCTTTTCTGGGTAGAAAGGATGGTTTGACAGGTCATCCAAAGAATAAAGGCCATTAGCTCTTCAAAATAGAATAATAACTTCAGAAGAATCCAAATGGTCAGAATCTCTGTTCTCCCATGCAACTTCCTGAAATTTACATCTATGGATTCCAGTCAACACAGATTTAGAAGTTGGATCTCAGCAGGACATCCAGTCCAACGATTTGTTTTAAAAGAGGCTATTAATCCTAGTATACTTTTTGTGGCTAAGAAGCATTGCATAGCCAAAATGAAGTAAGTGCTACTCAGTGAGAACAGAGAGGGAGATTCTTACTTCCCAAATACTTATCCTTTCAAGTTCTTGCTACATTCCAATTTAGTTCTATTTTGTACCTGATCTAGCAAGTCTGGGGAAGTTTTTTGAAGCAATGGGAATCAGCTGGTGTTTGACTTAGATTTACCTAGGATGCAACTTCAACCCCCCTCTGCTCCTTCCTTCATCTTGGGTGTGGGAAGAATTCCCCAGTGCTAGTAGTCCTACTCCTGCTTCTGATGGAGCAAAGCAGACCGAAATGTCAAAGGAAATTCCCAGCCATACTTTCAGTGAAAATTAAGCCGAATCCTATTCCATCTCCTCCAGGCAAGGCATGTGACCCTGCAGACCGGCAGTTCAACACCTTGATCCCTTGGTGTCTGCCTCACACGGGGAACCGGCACAACCATTGGGCAGGCTTGTATGGAAGGCTAGAGTGGGATGGATTCTTCAGCACGACGGTCACCAACCCTGAGCCCATGGGGAAACAGGTAAGTGAAGGGAAGGGGCCTGGAAGGAGCCCAGTGGCTCATCTTCATACTGATATTCCAGTGTATTCCCTATCCTCCTATTCTCTTTGCATGTACTTTCTTGCTTGTAGCTTCTCTGGCTTCATAGGGAGGCTATATTGAATGCTATTAAGAAAGGCAGAAAACACCAGCATTTAAAGGTTGCTGCTGTCATTTGGACTATGAGGGGAAACTTGCAGAACTGTTATGAACTTCGTGTTGTGTGTCGGTTGATCTGCAGTACACTCTAAATGGGGCTACTCTTGAAGAGTATTCACAACTGGAACAGAACACAGCAGTGCAGACTCTTTTAGGAGCCCCTAGATTCATTCATGTTGCCTGAACTGGATCAGTTGCTGACTTGGTTCCAGGTCCAATTCAAGGCATTGGTTAACACTTTTAAAGTCTTTTGGCATGGGTCCAAACTACCTTAGGAACTATCTCACTCCAATGGGATTGCCCTACTCCGTTTGGCCCAGAAAAAGAGAGATGTTCAGATCTCATCAGCCAAGGAATTTTGGCCGGCAAGGTCCAAAAGAACGTTTTCTGCTGTGGCACCCACCCTATGCAACATCATGCCCCTTGAGATGAGTGCCCACCCTTTTGACCTTCTGAGAGGGCCTGAAAACCTGCTTCTGTCAACTGGCTTGGGGTCCCAATGGGAGTGCTCCACTCTTTTTCAACTG
Source organism: Ptyas mucosa (assembly GCA_012654045.1). Classification (NCBI taxonomy): domain Eukaryota; kingdom Metazoa; phylum Chordata; class Lepidosauria; order Squamata; family Colubridae; genus Ptyas; species Ptyas mucosa. The sequence continues at coordinate 5,893,253 of WNWU01000054.1, forward strand.
TGGACGGTTTACAGCATAAAACATTAAAATCATAACATAAATATCTCTAAAACAATCCAGGTAGTAGATTAGAAAAAGATCCCACCTCCACCCTGCTTACATAGTGGTCCCTTTTTATCCAGTTCATTGTTAATTCTAATGTTTTAATTTTTAATGTTCAATATTTTTAATGCTTTTAATATTCTAATTGTTTTCTATAAAGCTTGCTTTCCTAGTGTGCTGAGGGCAGTTAGAAGATGATACGGTACTTCTGTGCTTGAGAAATAAGTGGCCCATATTCATTGTGGAGGAACCTGTTTGGGTGACTCAACCATAGCTCCAAATATAGTAGTTAACTACATCTCAACACAAAACTGCCAGTGACTCTGCTCTCCTTTTTCCAGGGCCGTGTGCTTCACCCTGAACAGCACAGAGTAGTGAGTGTGCGAGAGTGTGCACGGTCCCAGGGATTCCCTGATACTTACAGGCTCTTTGGAAATGTACTGGACAAGCACAGGCAGGTAAGTGGCTGTGGAGCCTTCTCAGAGAAGATTTCTATAATGTAAATGTTCACTAGAGTTTTTTAGAATCTGAACACGCTCTTGTTCTGTTGCTCTATCGCTTAATAATGTTTGAAGAGGACCACTTTAGTCCTGCAGCAATTTTGAAAATGCCTTTCTGTTATTGTTTATAGTTGTTTGCAAGTTAGCACTAGAAAATAACCTTGGGACAAATAATAAAATAAAGGATTTTCTTCTTAGGGATAAACTCTATTTCAAGCTGAACATAGTATTTTCTTAGACACGTCAAAAATGGGAAAAGATCCTTAGTTGGATGATAACTTTATTAAGATCAACCAACAGTACAGAATTCTTCATTAGGAAACACCTAAAAACAGAAAAATAAAAAATACAAAAGTGGCTTTCTGGAATGTATTGGGATAAATTGACAATTTTTTTTATATGAAAGAAGCAACTATCAATGCATCCCTCAAGGATGAATATATTTTCCAGGGAAGATATATAAATTACAATGTTAACATTTGAGATTAGACGAAGAAAGTTTTCCCATATTTTTGTACTCTTGATACCCAAGGCTAAGAAACCTCTGATAAAATGTAGTACATTATCATATAATGCTGTATAAGCGTCTCTCTGTGGGTTGGTTCTCAATTAACAGTAGGTCTTTGCATATGTATAAGGGCTTTGAAGCAATAAAGGGAAGAGAGACGTTTCTTACCTTCCTCAGGACCAGGCTCCTTCCATTTAGTGGCCCTGCAGCCAGAGTAGGGTTTTGCCATATGAGGCCTCTTACTTTTCAGGCAGAAATGGTATATGTGCCAACTCTTCACCCTTGCTTGTGCTTTCTTTGTGCAGGTGGGAAACGCGGTCCCTCCACCTCTGGCAAAAGCCATTGGACTAGAAATCAAACTGTGTGTGTTGGCAAAAATGAAAGAGGATGCCACAGGTATGTTATTGGAATGTCGTTGAGCTTATTTGAAAAGGGACATTTGATGTCTATATTTCAAGAGCTCAAGCAGTTTTGTACTTGCTGTGAACCAGGTAACACAACTCAATCTGGTCTTCTGTAAATTACGATTGTAGTTCTTTTGTGCACCCTATGGAGTCCTCCAGATAGAATGGCTAAGTGAACTTTGTCCAAAGTTTGTTTACTATCTTAGAGGGGTTGGCATGGAGACCAGAAACATGGTGGCTCTCATCTGAAATGCCTTAACAGTTTGAAAGTACTGTAGATACAAAAATGCACTTAGGAAGTCTGTAGGCAGGAAACCATTTTCTTTCCAAGCCAGAAGAGAGTGAGAATCCGATCTGTACCTTTCAGACAACTGTATTCTCTATACACAAGAGCTTTAGTGTGGCTTTGTTTTCTGAATATCTAGCTGTTTTGTTTCTTTACAGATGCCATCAAACAGGAAAAGATGGACACTTCAAATTAATTTGTAAATTGCCCATCTGCTGCACCTCAGCTCCAGCACCTGAACACCCAAACATGCACTGATAATTTTTAATGTTCTTCTGTTATTTTACTGGTTTATTTTCTTACCTCTGGACACACTGAAAATTGTTGGAGGCTTTGGTTTGTTCAGGGTTTTGGTTTTTTTGTGCGTGTATGTGTTTTGTCTCTCTCCTTTCAAGCCTGTATTTGTGAACAGTGTTTGTCTACTTGGTTGACATTCTGAAACTGTTTCAATGTTCCCGCTGCCATTCTCAAATGATCAACTGTGCAGTGCCTATCCATGTGTGTAAGTGTATGCGTGCGTGTGTGTATGAGTTGAGGGAGTGGAGAATGTTTTTATTATGCATTGTATTGAAAACTAATCAGCCACTTTATACAAGTGGAAATAATACTTTATGTAGTTTTTATATGTTGTAATATTTCTTCAAATAAATCTCCTATAAATTACTAGAGGGCCACTGTTGATTTTTTTTTTCCAAATGATTGTCCCCTGTTGCATTTGATTTGGCTAATATTACTGCTGGGATCTACCACTGTTATACCAATCTTCTGATTGTTAAGATTGTTAACCTACTCATTTAATCTATTCACAGTGACAACTCTGATCCTTGCACACCCATTACCTTAACTAAGACATTAGAGCATTTTTTTCCATAAGAGCTGTTTTCTGTTGCTCCTAGAAAGACAATACTTTATAACCTGATTTGCATAGCATGCTAAACCATACTTAATCATGGGTTCTGGCTAGCACAGCATCTTAATTATAGGGCTGTAATCATAACAGTTTTGATTAGTTTATCAGAGTCATAATTTGGCCTGATATCTATACCTGAACACTTGTCTAGGTTACAGTGAAGTTGCTGTTACTGTTATTTTTTAAATCACATGTAGATATTGGCATACAGTAAATTGGATACAAAAGTGGGTGTGTATCATTAGTGCAAACCAGACATCCAAGTTATCTCATACAGTTGCATGCAAAAGTTTAGACATTTCTTGTCAATCCCAAAGTGAACAGAAGGTGCCTTTTACATGGTTTTAGGAGTTAAATGCAGCTTTTTTTTTCAAACATTTGAATGCATTTGAAAAAAAATCTAAAACCAAACACTAAAGTTTCTTAACTGGCCACAGGAAGTGTTTGGAAACCAGCATTTCCTCAAAAGCCATTACAGAGTTACATGTTGGAAAGATGTCCCATGCCCACCACATTTACAGTTTTCTTATTTTGAATCTGGTAAACAACTGTACTTATGCATTCTGAATTGCCCATTTCATTGAATGCCTTATGTTTTTATGACCTGATCTCACAGTCTGGTACAAAATAATAACAGTTCGGTGTGGGAGACCAGAATGTTTGGGCTGTCTGAACATCAGGGGGAATGATGTTCCCTAGAGCAGTGGCTTGAACAGAGAAAACACACTCCTTGGATGTCTCTAGATGCCAAGGTTTACGGAAGAAACTCGAAGCAGGTGGATCTCATTGACCAAACTGTGTGATCATTAAGTGAGACATAAAGGGCTGCATCTTGCAACTTTCTGTCAACTTCCCCATTTATTTTGCTTGTCGGAAGCTTGCTGGGATGGTTATAAATCGTCATATGACCCTGGAAAATTCCAACTGCTATAAATGTGAGCTGGTTTCCAAATGCCCAGATCACAATCACGTTACCCCAGGGATGCTATGACAGTTGTGTGATGACCGGTTGTAAGTCACTTTTTCAGTGCTGTTATAATTTCAAATGAATGGTTGTAAATCAAGCATTACCTATAATGGGTTCAAATTCATGCCAGGCAACCATTCTAGACATTTTGGTCTCAAAGGAAAGTGCACAACTGGAGTCTGAAGAAATCCATGCACCTTTATCCCACAGAGGCTTAGCGTTGCAGCCTTAGTGCCTCTTCCCTAGAAGAAATTAGGACATTCAAAGGCTGTTGCACAGCTATCTGGATGTAATAAGAGCAGAGAAATATATTTTTAAAACCTAACAGGGTCCATCAGATATATGGGATAGACCTATGTAACAGACACTTCTACCCTGCCACAAGAAGTGATTGCAGAATTAACAGTGATCAACCATAGTAAAAGATAGATAGTGATATCTCCCACTACCAAATCTTCCACTGCTCTGAGGAAAAAAATGTAATGTGTGTAATGGTTTGGTATAATGGTTAAGGAACCAACCTAGAAATCAGAAAACATGAGTTCTCATCCAAATTTAGAAACAAAGCCAACTGGGCTTTGGGTCAGTTACTGTCTCTCAGCCCTAAGAAGAAGCAGTGGTGAAATGTAAAATTTGTTACTACAGTTTCTGTGGGTGTGGCTTGGTGGGGGGGGGATGTGACGGTGGGTGTGGCCAACTTTTTTTTTTACTTTTAAAACCATTTTTTCTACAACCTTTGGCCAAAGAGGTTGTTAAAAAAAAAGCTTTTAAAAGCCTCTGACGATCTTAGCTGAGCCACGCGATCATCAGAGATCATCAGATCATCATTTTTTTTTTACTTTTAAAAGCATTTTTTCAGCTGAAGAGGTTGTAGAAAAAATGCTTTTAAAAATAAAATAAAAAAACCTCTGAGGATTGTGCGGCTCAGCTGGCTGGGGGGGGGGCAGGGATTTTTGCTATCAATTCTCCGAACCACCCACCTCCATCGCTACCGGATCAAGCGATCCTGTCAGAACCGGGAGCATTTCACCCCGGGAAGAAGGTAATTTCAAAGCACTTATGAAATATTGCCAAGAAAACTGCAGAGACATTCTAAGCAGTCACCAAGAATCAACACTGACTCAAAGGCACCACACACCTCAAAATGTGTGACAACTACTTTAAATTGGCCCCATAAACTCTGGGTCAGGTTCAAATTTTGGCAGCCATGAACTACTGAGCTATGTCCAAATCTATGCCCAGAGAAGGCAGATTAAAGCCCTCCACTAGTTTGGGAACTCCAGCATCCTGAAGGAGCTCAGGTAGGAATGTTGCTATGAAGCAAGAAGGCCGATATAGTGGTAATAGTCCCATATATTCCCAGGGCATAATCACATCAGTAGATTCTCATAACCAGCTATGTATAGAGCAGCATTTCTGAAAGTCACCATCCTTTTTGGTTGCATCCTCAAAATCCAGGGCATGTTTCTGAAAGAAGAATGTCACAAGTGTTTTCAGGATTGCTGCGGCTAATTGCTGATTAGCCACAAACTATGGTCTCAATCAAGCCATCTCCTGTTTGCAATTACCTGCAAGCCTTCCCCGCCCTAGCTAATTGCAAGTTAACTCCCCATATAAGCAAGGACCTTTCCACTTGCTACTCGGGCCTAAAATGCTTTTAGGCCTATATGCAGAGCTGATTGCAAAGCTCAGCACAACGCTGCAGAAGGAAGGAGGATGTAGATAAGGACTCCAGACGCTGCTGCTGAGATACTTCCACGGATGCTTGTGTTTTGCTGTTTGAAGCACACAAGCCAACGTTTGAGCCGTGCTGGACATTCTTCTTCACACAGACTTTCAAGCTATGTTGCTGCTTGAACTGTTTTTTCCTCAGGTGACTTTTAGCTGTGAAGTCTTTACTACTGCCCTTCGTTTGCCTCGATGATGTATTGACGCCGAAGCTGTCTATCGTCATGTTAACCTTTATTTCTTGTGAACTGTTTTGGTATTGTGGAGAGGAATCTAGGGAGATAGCCTGGCTTCACATAACCAAGATAAGACTTTGCTTTTAATGTGTTTTTAAAGGCACAGTGTCTTTTTAAGTATTTTAAACTAAATTATATTTTACACAAGACTCCTTTGTCGGATTTATTTCAGTCTCAGTGTGTTTGCTCATGAGCTGGTTCGCGGTCCGGGGTACCCATCAACCCCGCTTCATCACAAAGAAACACCCCTCTGTACTCAGCCAGGTCTTGGTAATGCACATTAGATCACCCCTCTCATGGCATTGGAGTTAAGCATAGGGAGTTATTGGGATTAAGGAAATATAGTTTATGCTCATTGTGTTAAGTCGGCTTAATCTTGGCATACTCATTAAGATACAACTGGCTAGGTCTGCACAGCATAGTAAACACTAACCCATGGTTAATATACTAAATTCACCCAGCTGGCTAAACCAAAACTAATAAAATTGTGTTATGGTTAAGTTCAGTGTGAATCCAATCACTGTGTGACCACACATACCTCCTTACTCAGGAACCAAAAAATGAGCAATGGGCAAATGTTAACTCATATAGAGGATTTTGTAGTTTAGTGGTAATGCCAGAATTTTCTATTCATATATTCAAAGCAGTCCCAGTGGATTTAGTATGTTCTTTCAATCACAGGGGGGGGAAATAGTATGTGCTGGTTTGAAATAAATATCATGCAAAAGTTATCAATGCAGGGAACTAATATTTTGAGTCATTCTCAGAGAACTGAGATGGTAACTCTAGATAGCAAATGGCAACTTCTATTTGGGCGGGGGACCTCGTTGAATAGCCTTTTTTTAGTAAAGTAGAACGGCATCCAAATATGAATCGTACAGTCTTCTCTCCTGCCACGTGTCAGAACTGTCACCCAGGCGAAGAGCACAATTCCGCTTGTGTCGAGAAGCAGAACTCCATCACCCAGGATGCCTCACGTCTCTTGCGGCGCTCTATTATGCGTCACTCTTATGCGTTGCAGCGCCCACTTCCTGCCCTGGAGCCAGGCCTGAGTGGTTCCGATCGTTTCCATCGGCGACGATGCCAACCGGCGACTACGAGTAAGGAAAGCAAGCGGGGGGGGGGGGGGAGGGGGGGTTGGCAGGGGGGTGTAACGGGAAGGGGGCTCGTGCTGCGTGGGCATGACGAGAGGGGAGGCCCCGGGAGAGGCGCACACGTGTGGTCGCCGCTTATCCGAAAGGCATGCAGACGCGCCCCAGAAGTCCCGTATATCGGTGTGAATTTACACACGCACGCGTAAGTGCATCCGGCGTATTCTTGCTTTGCGTGCATGAAAGGCTGGGATGCGAACTCGCGACCGAGTCGGCCTTCCACCTCTCTGGCGTCATTGCGCAGCTGTCCAAACGAGGGGAACAAAAAAAAAAAAAAAAGTCAACCCGAGGTGTTCGGGGAAGACTTTTCTCGCCTTGAATTCAGTGTTGCATCTACGCTGAACGTTTCCTGGACACTTTTGCGGTTGTCATTTCAGTAATCTAAACACGAATTAAAGGGTGGGAGAAGAAGGGAGCGAGGGAGAAAAAGGCTGCCATGAATTCCCACCGATGCACCCTGGGTAGGAAGTGCCGTCCTTGAAGGAAAGTCCCATTGGGAAAAGGAGGTGAAGCGCTGAGCCTGACCCCGTTTTCACCGAGGGGAGCTAAACCTTTGCCTGGGGGGTTCCCATGAGGGACTGTGGGATCACCAGAAGAACGCAGCCACCTCCCTGTTCTAATGTAGGAACTAAAGTGGAAGCCTCTTTCCAACCCAACTAGGTTCCCCCCCCCACCCCCGGGACAGGTAGTCCTCAATTTACCATCACAATTGACCCCAAAATTTATGTTGCTACGTGAGAAATTTGTTAAGTGGGTTTTGCCCCACTTTATGACTTTTCTCGCCACATTTGTTACGTGAATCACTGCAGTTCTTAAATTAGTAACATGGTTGTTAAGTGAATCTGGCTTTCTCCATTGATTTTACTTGTCTGAAAGTCACAAAAGGGATTCACTTGAGTCTGGGACCGCTGCAATCATCATAAATGTGAGTCAGCTGTCAATCATCCAATGTAAATCACGTAACCATGGGGGATGCTGCAACGGTTATAAAGTGTGAAAGCTGGACCTAAGTCACTTTTTTTCAGTGCTGTTGTAACTTTGAACAGTCACTAAATGAACAGTTGTAAATGGAAGACTTCCTGTATACTGTTTTACACAATAGCATAATCTCCACATGTAAGTGATAGGTAGTCCATCCCAAATTAGGCACTGAAAAGTGTTTTTGTACAGTGTACAGGTAGCCCTCGACTTGCAACTGTTGATTTAGTGACCGTTCAAAGTTGCAATGGCATTGGAAAAAGTAAATTATGAGTATTCTTCACATTTGCGACCATTGCAGCATCTCCATGGTCACATGATCAAAATTCAGACACTTAGCGACTAACTCATATTTATGACGGTTGCAGTGTCCTGGGCTCATGTGATCCCTTTTGTCGCCTTCTGACAAGCAAAGTCAATGAGGAAGCCAGATTCACTTAACAGCCGTGTTACTAATTTAACAACTGCAGTGATTCACTTCATAACTGTGGCAAAAAAGGTCGTAAAAGGAGGGAAAATTCACTTAAATGTTTCACTTAGCAACTGAAACTTTGGACTCAATTGTGGTCATAAGTCGAGAAATACCTGTATTGACATCTGATCTGAATAAGATGAGTTTTCAGAAGAAAGAAAACAAGTACAATGGGAATAGAAAACTTAAGTGGTAATTGTGTGAATCAATTGGAGGATATGGAAGCTGGCATTTCAGAAGATCCACTGGTTTATATTATTGTACTAGATTTTTATCCCACCTTTTTTGTATATAGGTCAGTGTGGTGAATTTACCTAACACACCTGTATCCTATTTTTCCTCAGAATAAAAACCCTGTGAATTGTGTTGGGTTGAGACTGGCCCAAAGTCACCAAACTGGCTTTCATGCCTAAGGCGGGACTAGAACTCACATTCCCGAGTTCTAGGCTAATGCTTAAACCACTACAGCAAACTGGCTCTCTATGATGGAATTATAGTTTGAGGACAAAGGAAATAGGCTTGGGAGGCACAACCATAACTCTGGAAAAATTGGTAGATGGCGGAGGAGGAAACATAGATGTTTTATGAGCAAAACTTTGGTGTCTTGTCCTGAACATTAAGCAGACAAACTCACCAGATAGTAAAATTAACCCAGGATTTTAGCCCTACATTTTATAACTTACTGTAAGCTTGTTGGCTTCTCCACCAGAAATTATAGAAAAAGAGAAAATAACAGCTGTTCACCAAAATAGATATTTTGATTAAACCTCTAAAAAATATTTAAACTATTATTTTACTACAGATTAAAATATGATTGGAAATAGAACTATTTCTTGCTAATCTGAAGAAATGCTATTCTTGCATTTTATGGAAATGAGTTAGAATGGAATCCAGAGCATATTGTAATATTGTGTAATAGAATAAGTACTACATATGAGAGACCAGTCCTAGAATTATGAAATTGAGGGAGGACACATATACTTACGGGATTTGAGTATAGGTACCTAACATGATATTTTTCTCTCTTTTAGCTCCAAGCCCAGTTGGGCAGATCAAGTGGAAGAAGAAGGAGATGATGGTGAGAGATTTAATGTGCATTTAATTCGCTCTGTGCTTAGCCAAGAGTAACTCTTAGTTTCCATGGTGAATTTTATCTCACAATCCCTCCATCTGTCCCTTTTGAAATCTTATGCCCATATCTCAGGAAGAAGCAATGTCAAAAAAACCTCCCTAGTATTTTGAAAGTTGCCAGATTTTGTTGATAAAGTTACATAAATCCCAATGTTTGTCAGTCCTTTATAATTTCAGTCTCCTTGCATATTTCCATTACTATTGTGGATGGTTTTTTGTTTTGTACATTTGTATTTGCATTCGGTAGACAGTTTATATAGACAGTTCTCCTTATTTTATTCGCTAACAACATTGTAAGGCTGATATTGATACTTTCTTTCTGGATAAATTAAATCGACAAACAGTATCTTCCATTAGATAACAGTGAAGTTGAACAGTAGAAAATGTCAGCTCAAATACACATTTAGTCCTGAAGAACGCATGGTTAAATGGCTGTATTTTGAGCTTTTAAAATATTGTAGAACAGTATACTTCTATGCACTTAGAGTATTATGCTATTTATTTTGAATGAATCTACTTTGCTTCCAAATTGATAAAAATTCAACCATTTAATTTTGCCAGAGAATTTTGTGTGCGTATAACAGCTGGCCTCCCTATACTTTTCCATCACAGATAAATGCATTACCAGTGACCTACTCAAAGATATTCCCCTGACAGATGTGTTGAGCGAAAATGCAGCCGTAACTGTGGTCATCGAGCCAGAACTTATAAAAGGAGGTAGGAGCTGCATTTGTATCTATCTGAATGTCAGGAGGAAGCAAAGCATGAAATGACTCCAGTTCCCCCAATGCGAATCTTTGTAACTTCCCGTACTCCTTTTACAGAGCCCCTCCCACCTCCCAAAGAAGTTGTGAATGGAAACATTAAGACGGTGACTGAGTACAGAGAAGAGGAAGATGGCCGTAAGGTGAAGGTGAGTGGAGCCCAAGATTGAGGGGTGTCTCCATCTTCCTCGCTCCGGGTCTCACAGTCCTCTCTTGATTCACTGTTTCCTATTTAGTAGGGCCTGTGACAGTGACCCCCATTTTCTTTTTTTTTTTTATTGAAAAAGTTTTAAAAGTTTTACATACATTTTCTCCCCCCCTCCCCAACCACCTCCCCCGACTTCCCAGAGCAAGTACAAAATAAAATACAGCTTAAATTCTCTAAATTAAACTCCATTTCACACTTATTATAATCATGATCATTAAACAAATAGATAAAAGGAAAGCAAGTCTTTTTTCTCCTTATTCCATCTAATTCAACAAAATTATCTCCATTTATAATTACAGCAATTAAAACAATTAAGTATTATCTAATCAAACCTATCATTACTCAATTTGGCTAATTGTTACTTAACAAATTATTAGGTCTATACAATTTAACAAAATATTTTATAACTTCTTTCATTTAAAACAAAACAACAACAACAACAACAACAAAAAGAAAAAAAAAGGAAACCATCACTCAAAAAACCCCCGATTTAAAAAAAAATTACTATATAAACTCTTCCATCCTTCACTTTTAAACCATCAAGGTCCAATTATAATTAAAACACTTAATAAGAAATAATATTAACAATAATTTTTTAATTAATAATCAAACCTCTTATATCAGTACATATTAACAAATCAACTAAGAACATCATTTAAGAACTTTATCAATCCTTTAAATTCTTCATACTAGATTGAACCAATTGCTAATCTTCTTGTCTTCATATCTTCCAACAGCATATAAGATATCTTCATTTACGTCTACCCCCCTAAATAAAAATTGCTTCTGTATATAAAAAAAAAAAGCCCCCCGAGTGACTTTGTAATTGTAATTATATTTGAAATGATATCCATCAAATCCAGTCAAAAATTAGATTAATAAATTCGTCAGACATATTAGGGAAACCACCAGATCAACTGCAATTGCCCTAGGTCCATAGTCCTTTTGCCTTGTATTCATTACCATCAAGCAGGAAACTTCAATTTGCTATATTCAGTAGAACTTCTGCGATTGCAATTAAGTCCAAATTTGTTGCAGTCCTTAATAAAATAATCCAAATCATTCAAGTCAGGGCATATTTCACAACCCAATACACCAGCATTGCTGTGATCTGTTTATTCTTCTCAAATATTCCAATACAGCTGTAGGTTGCCTCCTCATCGTCGCTCATCGCTTAGTTAACTGGCATTAAACTGCTGTCTGTTTTTTTTTTTTCTTTTTCCAAAAAATTCAAAATCTTTAAACAGTTAAACAATACTTTTTAAGGACCATCATCTCATCAAGCAGGGTTATTTTCCATTTCTCCAGTCTTTTTTCTTTTCCTTTTTACGAACTTTCTTCTTAACTTTGATCCCTCTGCCTTTTTTAGCTCCAGTAAAATTTTGCGGTTTTTGGGATTGCATATTATAAAATTTTTGCAGAAATGTAGCTTCTTCTGGAAACAACTCTTTAAGTGCAGATTGAGTTTTATAAAAAAAAATTCGTGAAACCAAAATGTCATCAGCTTCCAACACTTCTTGCTCCTTATTTTGCACAACATTCATCTTTCTCTCCTCAGTAAAATCTGCTATAATCTGTTGTTGTTTTTTTGCATCTCCCAACTCTTCATTCAATCCCCCACTGCTAGATTGCAACTCAGTATTTCCATGTATTTCATTGTTTCCAGCTTGAGAAGCTTGAAATATAGTATCAATTCTTTTCAATAAAGCAGAGGTAATTGAACTCAAAGCTTCCTCAAATTCAGACCATTGAGGGTTAAATAACCCTCCTTTACTTTCAAGAAGCCCAGCCATCTTGCCCCCCTTCTTCCTTCCCTTCCAGAAGGACAGGAAAAAAAAGGGGAAGAGAAAAGAAAAAAAGAGTTTCAAGAAGAAAAAAAAAGGGAATCCTTTACAATTTGTAATTTGTATTGCTGCTTCAATTATTATTATTCCTTTCTTATTACATCCACTTTTCAAAAAGGAGTTTTACGTTTCAAACAGGGGCTTGTCAATAATTACTTTTAGCTTTCACTTCTTCACGCCCCGTTAAAACTCAAACGCCATCTTGCTTTCACTTTCAGCTTAGGAAGAATCTTTTAAAGAAAATAAATCTTTGGAGTTAAAAGGAAAAAAAAATACTTGCTGTTTGATTCATACTGCTTGTGCTCCGCCAGCTTGATTCAAAGAATATCTGTTTAAAGTTGGTGCTGGGATGGTAACGACATCTAGCTCTGCAAAGCAGAGGCATCCAGGGTCTGGAGTACTGACAGGCTTAGCGGGGAGCTCTCATCTTCAAGCGCCAGATTATGGGTGAAATCTGGCACTTTCAGGGAGCTCTACCCCACCCGTCTACTCACTTTCCCCCCTCATACCAGGGGGAAAGTTTTCAAACCGCAAGACAGCCGATGGTCGCTGTTCTTGCAGTTCTACGAAGCCCTGGGCTGGCGCTTCAAAAGAAGCGTCCGGCAATGTCGCAGTCCCACCGGAAGCCTCCAATGACCCCCATTTTCATTGCTAGTTACCTTTCTTTAGTGAAGAGGAGAAGTTCTTCCCCCATATGCTACATTTTTTATTGTCGGCTGAAAGTGAACTATCCTCGCTTGCTGCTTATTCACTCCTGGTTTGAAGATGCTGTTGTTGCTTCACCTCTTTCCTTTCCTTGTGGTCCTGTTCTGCAGACTCAGAGAAGTAGGCTTTGGGGTACAGGCTACTAATACCTGAAGCTTAGCAATTGTATGGTGAAACATAAAGAAAGTCATATGCAGAATTGCTAATTCCCACCTGAGCACTTTGTGATCAATTGCTGTCCTTTCACAGATCATCCGCACCTTTAGAATTGAGACACGAAAGGCCTCCAAGGCTGTGGCCAGGCGAAAGGTGAGTCCTCTGACAGATAAACATGGCTTTTGCTTCCTTGATTCTTCAGGATGGAGTGCTAAAATAGACATTAAGTGAGCCACACTCAATTTTATGACCATTTTTTTGCCGTGTTTGTGAAGTAAGTCACTGGAGTTACGTGAATCAAATGGTTGTTAAAAGAATCTGGTATCTCCCATTAACTTTGTTTATTGGAAAATAGCTGGGAAGGTTGCAAATGGTGATCACATGATCCCAGGACGCTGCATCCGTCATAAATATGTGATGGTTGCCAAGAGCCCAAAGGTTGATCACATGATCGTGGGGATGCTGCAATTGTTGTTTTGTGTGAAACAGTTGTAAGTCACTTTTTTCAGTGCCATTGTAACTTTGAACTGTCACTAAGCAAATGATTGTACGTTGGGGACTTCCTGTATTTTATTTTATTTTATTAAATTTATATAGCTCCCCATCTCACATACATCACTTTAGGCAGAATACAATAAAACAAACAGTATAAAACAATATAGTAAAACAATTAAATCTACGTTATTTGGCTATCCTTTTATTATGGGATGCGTTTGGGATGTTCTCATATTAGTTTGATTTGTTTATTTTCTTTATAAATAGTTTGATTTCAGTGCTCCCACTCAGTTACAGACCATTTGTTCTCAAAATTGAATCTGCTTGCTGAGGAATCAAGAATGCAGTCTATGGACCCTTCAACTCCTTTCATGGTGCAACCATGTCGGGTGTTTCCCTGAAAATAAGACCTGTTCTTATATTTTTGGGGGCGCCAAAATAAGCACTAGGGCTTATTTTCGGGGATGTCTTATTTTTTTTCAAGTATAGGAGGCAGCGAGTGCGGGGCAGAAGGCCACACAGTATATCGGGATCGCCTCCCCCCTTTGCCTCTGACCAGCTGCTGGACCTGCTGCTGCTAGCCTCGCGGGGGCTCTTTGCCCTCCTGGCCGCGCTGCTCTTAGCTGCTCTGCTTTGCTGCTCCTGCATGGCGCGTGGCAAGTCGGTCCAGATCTATGACTTCCAGAACGCCCCCTCCCCCAATCCAGTCTGCCAGGGCCCCTGAACGCCAGGCCACTGCAGCTCTCATGCTGGCTGTCGAGGTGGGTGTGGACCTGCCCATGGCCACCTTCAGCTTCTACCTCACCTGCAGCTGCTCTGTTGCTGCCATCTTGCCTTCTGCCCATCCTGACTGGTGGGCCAGTGCTGCCGTCATGAGATGAGGTGAGGCAGGTGGCAGGAGGGTGGGGCTGCCTCCCTCCAACTGCTGAAGGAGCGCAGGGCAGGGCAGGAGCGTACCGCCCAGCCTGCAGGATGCTTGGGGCGGCTCCAACAGAAGGTACAGTAGTGGAGGCTGCTGGGTAACAACTTGGGCTTGGCAGTGGGCCGAGTAGAAGGCATGGGCGGCAGCAACAGAGCAGTCGCAGGTGAAGTAGAATCCGAAGGCGGCTATGGGCATCCCCATGCCCACCTCACCCAGCTGGCATGAGAGCTGCAGTGCCCACCAGACCCAAGGCCTGAAGAGTGCCAGGCTCAGCCTGTAGCCCAGCGCCTGCATTACTGAGTAGGCGTGCAGTCAGTACTTAGCAGCCCAAAGGCGACAGTAGGCAAGGTAGCATGGGTAGTGTGGCTCCACTGGTGACCAATGGCAAAGGGGCCCTGGCAGGCCAGCGGCAACTCCGGTGGTTTTAGATCTGGGGAGCAGCCCAGTAGGATGACCAAGAATAGTGCAGTCAGGCAAGCGAAGAGCTCCGTGAAACCAACTGCCAGACAGGCACGGTGGAAAAGGCAATCCCAATGCACTGCACCGCCTGCTGCGTCCCAGCCATGGGCAAGCCGAGAGTAGGTGGGCCAGATTGGCACCCTATTTAATGGAGGCAGGCAATTCTGACAAGTGGCGACACTGACAGCAGGAAAAGGCACAGGAGCGGGGAGGCGATCCCAACGCACTGCAAGGCCTCCTGCCTCGTTGTAGCAGCAGCCTGAGCAAGACCCAAGCTCCATGCCTGGCAGAGCACAAACCATGTTTGGGCGATTTACACATCTATCATTTTACACTCCATCCCACCGTCTCTCTGCGCTTGCTCACAGTTGCTGCCAGATGCTGTCAGACCCCACACTCGCTGCCTCCTGCGCTGGCCACACTCACTCCCTGCCTGGGCTGATGTCGATCTTCACTAGGGCTTATTTTGGGGGGCTATTTTGGGATAGGTCTTATTTTGGGGGAAACACGGTTTCTGCCAACTTTTCAGGATCACCAATGAGGGAGAAAACATCCAACCTTTTTATTCTTCTCCTTAGAACTGGAAGAAATTTGGCAACTCTGAATTTGATGCCCCTGGCCCAAATGTGGCTACTACCACTGTGAGCGATGATGTCTTTATGACTTTCATAACCAGCAAGGAGGTGAGTGGCGGCATGCAGGACATCAATCATTCTGTAATTATTTTTCCCTGGAATTCTGGCAGTTGCTGTTACAGTGTCTCTCGAGAATGCCAGATTGCATTCGAAATTAGTGGATGGATGGTTAGGGAAAGTTAGGGAATGCGTTCCTTTTGCATTGTTCCACAGAGGTTGTACTAGCAATGCTTGTTCACATTTTGGCATATGTGAAAAAGGTAAGGAGACATTTGCATGGATTCAGGAGAGGGAAAGGGAGTCGAATAAGCTTTTACTCGTTTATCTATGCCTGCCATCATTTCCCTTTTCCAGGACTTGAATTGCCAGGAGGAGGAAGACCCTATGAACAAGCTAAAAGGACAGAAGATTGTCTCATGCCGTATCTGCAAGGGCGATCACTGGACCACTCGCTGCCCTTATAAGGACACACTGGGGCCCATGCAGAAGGAACTAGCTGAGCAGCTGGGACTTTCCACAGGCGAAAAGGAGAAACTCCCTGGAGGTGAGAGCTGGAAAGGTCAGGGACAGTGGAGGGCATCTGTGCCCTCAACCTTTTGCTTAAGCCACATTTTGTTTCCAGAACCAGAGCCTGTTCAGGCTCAGCAGAGCAAGACTGGGAAGTACGTCCCACCCAGCCTGAGAGATGGAGCCAGTCGCAGAGGGGAATCCATGCAGCCAAATCGCAGAGGTGAGTTTCCGCAAAGGGAAGCTGGCTCTATATCTGCTGTGTCTTAACAGTGGCATGTTTTGGCATCCGCAACAGCATCCAGTCCTTAAAACTTCTGCCAGCAGTCATCTCTTTGCCTTTGCACTCCCACCCGTAGCTGATGACAATGCCACCATCCGCGTCACCAACCTGTCTGAGGACACCCGGGAGACTGACCTTCAAGAGCTCTTCCGTCCTTTTGGATCCATCTCCCGCATTTACCTGGCCAAGGACAAAACTACTGGTCAATCCAAGGTAAGGGGTGGATAAGTGGGATTGGGGGGGGGGGGGGAAACACACACTTTCCACAGGTGAAAAGGAAAAACTCTCTGAAGGTGAGAGTTGGAAAGGTCGGCAAACTTCTCTCCCTTGGTTGCTTCTAATCGTTCTTCATGTTACTTTCCTTCAGGGCTTTGCCTTCATCAGCTTCCACCGCCGTGAGGATGCTGCCAGGGCTATTGCAGGCGTGTCTGGCTTTGGCTATGATCACCTGATCCTAAATGTGGAATGGGCCAAGTAAGTAAATGTCTGATGCCCTGAGCCCATTTGCTCTTAGTTTTCACTTTTAAAGTCTCTCTACAGCAGAGGTCTTCAAACTTGGCAGCTTTAAGACTTGTGGACTTCAACTCCCAGAATTCTCCAGCCAGCATAGCTGGCTGGAGAATTCTGGGAGTTGAA